>CM064874.1:15101686-15459968 GCA_032719365.1 Prinsepia uniflora
AACTTCAGATGGCCCAAACACAAACCTCTTCCACCTCTGCAATATTCCTCTTCCATCCAAATATCTCGACTCTTGTCTCTGTAACTAGTACTTTGAGAAAGTCAAGTTAAGCCTTTCCTAATTGGCAAAATTATTAGCGATATATTGATGGATCAATAACTCAATACCCATGCAGTCCCGCCATCTATGGTTGCTGCTCCAACATCCTTTAAGTACTAGTCAGCAGCCAGCTCCGATCGTTCCTCTACTCTATTAACCCAACCCTCTCAATTAATCCCTCTGATTCATTATGTTACCCCAACTCTCTCTGCTAATCCCTCTGATTCTGTTTGGTTTCATTAATTTGACCAAACCTTAACCGCTAGCGAATGCCACCTGTTAGGCTGCAACAAACTCCAACTGATGATCGACCATCTTAGATCACTCACAGCTGTACTAGTGACACTTGTCACAGTCCCCTTAATCAAGGAATGTACCTAGAGCTGTTATAACCGTCTCCAGCTGTCCATAGGTTATTTAGGCCCTAAGCTAGTCTAAGATGCCGTGTATAATGTAGAGTATAAAAGCTCAGATGATGACAATCTTTGTAAGACGGTTCTTTTTTGCATTAATACAGAATACAGTTTTCTCTTAAATTGTCTCTTTATGCTTCCCTCTCATTCTTCCTCTACTTGCGATCACCATTCTCAAGATGGTATTAGAGCTTGTTAATGGTTAACCCCAATTCGATCCTTCTTCCGTTGCTTTCTTCTTCAACCTTCTAAGCCTCTTTCTTCTACTCTTTCTAATCCAACCTCAATATGTCAAGAACTTGTCAAAGAGCTCAAAGAAGCTAATAAAGTGTTTGTTAAAAGTACTGAATCAAACAAGCTTGATTTCTTTCTCTCGATTTCTTTTTTCTTCTGTTTTAATCAAGTTCAAAGAACAATGGTGAATGTCACTCAACTTCAAATCTTACAATCTCCAATTGCAAGTCTCATTCCAACCGTGGGAAATTAAGTTCAAGTAAAATTTGATGATCTTAACTACATGACTTGGAAATTTCAAATGGAGCTGCTACTCAGTGTGCATGATCTGATCGACTTTGTTGATGGCTCGTGTTCCTGTCTAGAGACTACTGATGAATCTACCACTCAAGCTGCACAAATTTGGAAAATGCATGATCGTGCCCTTATGTAGTTGATCACAGCAACCTTTTCTACCACAACCATATCATATGTTCTTGGCTGCAAGACCTCTCGAGAAATGTGGACAAATCTCAAGGTCGTGTTTGCATCAATAACCAAAGCCTCAATTTTTCAGATGAAAACTAATCATCAAATGTAACGATTCGTCCCGGGAACCGGGATTAGATTAAGCACTAATGACGGATTAGGGAAGTTAATCGGTGATTAGTTTGATGAATTCGGACGGACAGTGCGAAATGACGATTTTGCCCCTAGAATGGGCAAAAATGTTGACTTTTCTTTCGGATGGTCAAATGGACTTTGACCAATGACCGTGACGTAGTTCGGGACATCACGAGTTCATAGACCGGTGGCACGTCCGATTCCGACATTCGAGGAGAAAGTTATGATGTTTGGAAGTTCAAGGGCAATTCGGTAATTTAGTTTAAAAAGGGCAAGTTGTTGACTTTCCAAACGACATGAACTTTTCACGAAATTCGAGGACCGTTAGATAGATCTCGATCCCCTGAATATAACGACAGGTGGCACACTGTCATCGAAATTCGAACGGTTTGAATATGAGTCTGAATATAGGAGAAGTAAAATGGTAATTATGCACCAAGGGTAGGATAGTCTTTTGGCTCATTTTGAAAGGTTCAATAGGATGGGGACACCTATCCCTGTGTGGTTGGATATTTTCACATGGGAACAAGGAGATGTGGCCACCTGACCCTTCTCTGGTTGGTTCCAGCCCCTTATCATACTTGATCGATTAAAACAGGGGAGGCCGTGCCCGTGCTGGTATATATGATTTAACGGTGTTGAGAGCTGAGGGTAGTGTGTGGGAATGAATGAAAAGTCCAGAGGAAAATGGTGATGTTCGTGTGAGGGAGACATGGAGCAGAGGGAGAGAAGAAAAGCATGAAATCGTGAATCCCCCTTTGCTATGGTTTTCGAATGTGCAAACGTTGGGAACACGTCTGTTAGTGGTGGTCAGGAGTAAAAGGAAGTTGAAAGATGCGAGAATCGTGGTGTAAGCCGTGATTAAGTCTCTGGGTGAAGGAGGTAAGCCAATTTTTCAGAATCTCAGATACTCTGTCTCTGTTCAGGAATTCTCACTTGTGATTTTAAGGGTTATGACACGAGTTGGTTGACTAATGTAGCACCTGGAGACTAAAATAAGTTAAGAGAACGTGCAACCATGACTGGAAGACCTTGTGGTGGCCGGGAACAGAGAGCTGCAATTTCTGTAAATTGCCCTTTGAATCGGGAAGGTAGTATTCGCGCCCTTAAATTGTAATTTTCTTAGCTAGATCAATTAGTAAGACTAGGACGAAATTACTGGAACAAACAGAAGTGAAAATAATGGAGAATTAAAGGAAAACCGTGACTGCCGAATCGATGAGACTGGCCTGAACCGAACCGGTCTGGACCCGGTTCGGCGAAAGGTTGAAGATGAACAGTGCAGATGCGTGGCTCTCACGCGTAACCCCTTTCGGCAGCACGTGAGGGCGCGTGGGGCCTCTTTTGGGGAAGGTTCCAACAAGACTTTTAAAGTATTCGATGTAACGAACATTTTGGCGCTGGTATCGAGTTAATCGGACATCGTCTCGATAGTTTTCGGGATGTCCGAAGGTTTTAGGGCTATTTTAAAATAGTTAAAAATACGGGAAAAATACGGGGCTTTAGTATAAGCTTTATGAAGTAGTTAGTGACCTCATTATGGGATTTGGACAGGTTCGGGAAAGCCGATAATAATGGATTGTCCGGGAACGGCGTAGGTGCACTCGTATCGAGGCAGCGGCGGAAATGGTCTATGAGTGGACTTTGCTTTCTAACTTATGATGCATGCATATATGTTTTTATATGTTTTCTATACGTGATTCTATGATTTTATTTATGATCTTGATGATTTACGATTTACACGATTTTCGAGATATTTATGGAATTTCACGTTTTACGAGATTTCGATAGATGTTGTGATTTGACTATGATTTAGATGATTTGATTTCGGGAATTGAAATATGATTTGATTTAGATGATTTGAAATGGATTTCTGAAAAGAGTTTTCGGGCTTGAAGCCCAGTTCAGAGAAGTGGTTTTAAAGAACGTGATTTCGGGTTTTTGAATCGGATTTCAAAATGACGATTTTGGATTCGATTTTGGAAACATGGAAATGGATTTCCAGGTTTGGGTTCGGAATGGTTATTCCGGATGCCGAATTAAGGAATGATGGTTTCGAACTCGGATTTGGAAATGAATATGGATATGATACTGGATTTGGATCCGAGATCCTGATGGGATTGCGGATTCGGATTCGGAAATAGAAAATGATTTTCAAATGGTTTTTGGATTGGATTTACTGGATCTGGTTATTGGGTTTAATGACCCAGATATGATTATGACGGGGGCGGTCCCGGATTGAGTTTAAAAACCCGGATTGAGTTTAAAGACTCGGGAGTTTAAAGACTCGGATATTGATATTTCCCCCGTAGGCCTATTGAGTTTAAAGACTCGGATTATATTGAGGCCTGGATTGAGTTTAAAGACTTGGGAGTTTAAAGACTCGGATAGATCCAGCAGGTTCGATGGATGGAAATGTGGTTTTAAATGTGTTTTGGATTTCACTGAGATTTGATGATGATGGTTTTTAATAATGGTTTTCTGATGTTTTGGGCTATGCCCGGATGATACGGATTTTGATGGTTTTGGGCTGAGGCCCAGGATTTGAGAAAGGAAAAAATGAGTTCTGTTTTTCTTAAATGGTTTGAATGACTTGAAGATGGAAATGTTTTATGACATGACTTCTGATATGCATGCATTGGTTTTTAAATGGAGGGTATAAATGTAATTGTTTTATTGAACTGTTTTTGAACTTATACTTTATTTTTGTCCACTCACAGTCTCTTCATGTTTTCGATACCCTCCAGGTTGTTGCGGTGCGGGCTGTTGGTCGAGAGAGAGACAGAGACATCACATACGCAATCCACAGTAGAGTCTGCGCACTCTGGAAATTCCGGAAGTTTTGAGCGGTTCAGTCAAGAATCCCTTGTCCGAATTACGTATCACAAGGAGGTTCGACGTCAGTTTAGCCTTCGTGTCACTCGTAAGTTAGACGAGAGCATGACTTAGCCCTTAATCCCGAGGGATTGAGGGCGGGTCGTGACAATTGGTATCAGAGCCAGGTTTCATGTGCTCTGCGCGAGGTTTAGTTTCCAGAGTCGTTGGTTCATCGACTTGGGTGTTATGGTGCTACTGTGGATGTGATGTCTCGACGCGGAACAGCCCGTCAACAACCTGGACGCGATAGTGACAGTCTGTTCTTTTGTGGATAGTTATCGATGATTAATAGTACATTCGCTAGTGGTTAGTTAGCGGCGATTGTTAGTGCCAGGGTGATGCGTTGCCCGATACGCAATTGAATGTGTTACTTACCAGCTGCGGGCTGGAATGGATATCATATTTGGACACCAGAGATGATCGATTGGACCTTAGGGTCAGCGGAGTATCGGAGCGGTTAACCCGAAAGATAACCAGTGAAATACGATTGTTGGGTTGTTGGTAGGCCAGTGGGGCCTAATTGTAGCATGTTTGAGCTGGTGGTACAGGTGGGCCGAGGAGGCTGGTTGACGATGGCTTGTCAGGCCGGATGACCTTCGGTGACTTTTTGGTCAGTTTGGTTGAGATCGGATTTGGGCGGCTATGCGTAGCTGGATACCTTGAATGACGGGGATGATTTAAGGAACCCCGTAGGATGACTGGTCAGGATTGTGAGTACCTGAGTGAGAAACCCCAGGATAAGTGCTTAGTCGGGAAACCATGAGTTGGGGTTTGTGGTCGGTAGTTGTGGTGGTTGGGCCGACTTATGACCAGATTGGAGATGTTGCTGCTAGGTGCAACCGAGGTAGTGGATGCTTGGTGAATGACTCTAGACGAGTCCAGTGAGAGTGCGACGTTGGTTGAGCATTTGGTTGCTCAGAGTTGTGGATTACGAGGGATGTTAGTTCCCCTGACCCGAGCGTAGATTGAGGGTTTTGGCTTGGTAGGAGCAGAGACTCGGGACTGGTATACTGTGAGTACTAGATTGGAATGATGTGCCACAAGTTGGGATTCTTGTAAATGGTACGACAGGCACATCGTGAGTTAAGGTTGTGACTAGGCGTGTGGTGCCGGTGTCTGGTAGGAGGACCAAGCCGGGAGATGTGATGACCAAGGGCAGGTCATGTTTGGTACAAACGGTCAGGATGCCGTTAGTTGATCAGAGTAGCACAGTAGAAGCGTGATGGACCTATGCTTCGTGTTGGATCGGGCTAGGTTGGTATGGTCGGGTTGACCATGAGTAAGGTTGGTCCTCGTGGACTTATCTGGATATGGTGAATATGTCGAGTTTGTTGGACTCGAGTCAGCAGATGTTAGCTGTGTTGGAGAATGTGGGCATTTGGTAATGCTGAGGTTGGTACTTGGAGATTCCCTGAGTTTGGTGATCGACGACTTCGACGGTGGTAACTGGGGAGTCCGAGGTCAGTGATTGTGGATTGAGGATATCGAGAGTTGGTGACTCGTATTTTAGCAGGTGCTCGGAGTTGAACTTCGGGAAGGTTGAGATGCGATCATCAGAAGGAGTGATGATTGACATCCTTTTGGATGTGCATACATGGAGTTGACTTGGGAAACTCATTCATGGGACGTCAGGAATTGTGACCCCCCCTTAATTGTGAACACTCGTGGTCGTGTTTGGGAGTAGGAAGAGTACTCGGTGACGCCGGAAGTGGCTTGTGTGGCGAGTGCCGTAGGATTGTGCTAAGTTGGATTAAGATAGGAGGACTTTTGATGTCCTAGTTGTAGACCATTGAGAGTTCCGTTGGAGGATGACGGAAAGGAATGGTAAAGGAGTAACTGTCAGGACCCACCCCGGTTTCATCCCGAACACCGAGGTAAATCCTACTCCCGTCTGACACCCCGACACACACAAAAGTAAATCTCACACGCAACCACCAAAGTACTCAGTCAGACGCAGGAGAAACTAAAATATCCTGAAGGTAAGAGTTTACAGAGCATAGTACTCAATACAAAAGAAAGAAAAGTGATAACAATATACACGCACAACGGAAGATCTAAACACTCCAGGGTCACTCTATGCCTATGACAATGCCTCGACGTCGAAACCCCGCGCTAGCTCCAGAACCTGGAGGGCAATTTAAAACAGAAGGTGTGAGTGGACCATAATACAAGAAAAGTTGTCAAAACCATTTTAGAAGAAAACCGGGTTTAGCCCTCCGTTTTGAAACCACATGCATAACCCAGTTATGAAAACAGTTATCAATCAATCACCATAAAACATTTACAGAATCATTTTAAAACACTATAGTTCCCATAACCTCACCATAAGAACAGAAACACTATAAAACAGTTATAGAAATCATAGCAGAAACATCATAAAACCGTATCATAAACCGTGAATATCAAATCATCATTTTCCGATCAAACATGCTGGACCTATTCGAGTCTTTAAACTCCCGAGTCTTTAAACTCAATCCAGGCCTCAATTATATCCGAGTCTTTAAACTCCCGAGTCTTTAAACTCAATTCGGGTCTTTAAACCCAATCCGGGCCCGTCCCCCGTCAAATATAATCCGGGTCTTTAAACCTAATAACCAGATCCAGCAAATCCAATCCAAAAACCATTTGAAAACCTTTCTCGTAAAACGTGCTGAAAACCGAACTTCCACGAAAAACGTGCAATTATGTAAAATCAACAAAGCATATTCGATAATCATAACATCACACAGAAAACCACAAAACGATTATAGAAAATAGTTATGCATGCTCGAGTTTAAGGAAAGGGTCCACTCACAGTACCGAGCCCTCAATCGCGTCCCGAACGTTGCATACGTTCCTCAGCTTCCTCGAGAACTCCCGATCCTGTCAACAACTGCCAAAGTACGTTACTAACACGTCCACCAAGACTCTCCTAATTTCCTCCGAAAATCCCCGGGTCCTAAACGTACCGAACCGGAACCCTAAACCTTCACCCTCGCGAAACTACTTCGATTTGAGGTCCGATTAACCCGAAACCAACGCTAAAAGACTCGTCACAACACCTAGACCAAAAACCTAATTGACACTTAGACCAAAGACCGCTGCACGCGCCCCCACGCGCCGTCCAAAGTGGCTACGCGTGGCCCTCACGCGCCTGCTACAGTGCATCGTCTTCCTCGAGCAGACCCGGTTCGACACAATGCCTGCAACTCGAACCGGTAAGGACGGTTCTCCGCCGTACCTGCACCAAAACCACTCATCTCTTCACCAACAGCATCATCCAGACCTAAGCTATCCATTCCCCTTACTCAGATGCCTCGACTCAACCTAAAACTCGTCGACACAAACTCGAACCACAAACCCGATACACCCCTGTTTCCTTCTCCAGCCACCCAGGTCACCCCCCGTCACGGTGGCAGTCTCAAACCCTTCCTAGGACCATCCTAAACCTCACCCAACTCACCAAGACCCTCGACTCATTCCCTAAGTCCACGACATTCAATTTGAAACATGACGGTAAAACAGAGCACACAGGTAGTCTCCGTCGTCCTAGCCTCCACTGTGTACTCCCCGTCACGGCTGCTCCAGCAGCAGACTCTGAGGACTCCACTGAACGCCCTAGACCTCACGGGACTCCTCGATTCAACTCCTAAAGCTACGACTTAGCTCCTGAATCCAGAAGGCAAAACAGAGCAAAGAAACGGGGATGAGGAATTACCTGTCCTCCGGTCGCCGTCGCAAGCTCCGCTGGGGTTGGTCGACTCTTCTCACCCCTCACGACACCACCACGAGACCAATTTCACCGTACACGGCCACACCACCACCACGAACACTCACTTCTACCCTGTTTTTCTCTGATGTCCCGTGGCTCTCAACTCACGCACAAACCATCACCACTCCTCCAACCTCCCTCACTGTCTCCCTCTCACTCTCTGGTCACTCTCACACACTCACAACTCACCAACATCTACGATCACTCCTCAATTTCTCTCAATTCCTCAGCCTCTGTTCTTCGATCACGAACACACAGCACACACGGTACACCGCCCAAAATCCCCAAATTATTGGACCCGTGCAACCCCTGGAAGCCTCTAGCACTCCTACACGTGTCACCAATCCACCATTCCTCTCCCTTTCTCTCATAAATGGCCCAATCCCAGCCATCCATCTGTCCTTCTCTGCTGCACAAATCCCAGAGCACAAAGACCAAAATACCCCTCATTTTAAGTCAAATTTACGGTTTTGCCACTACCTTTCTAGACCCGTAACTCACACATCATATGTCCGATGAATACGTGCCGCTTGTCATCAAACTCAGGACGAAGAGATCTACCTAACTGTCCTAGGTCAACATCTCAAAATCCGGTTGTACGAAAAGTCAACTCTTCCCCCTATTTTACCAAAATTACGATAATGGCCTCAACCTTCCGAACATCATAATTTCCTCCTCGGATGTCGGAATCGGGCGTACCACCTGTCTACGAATTCGTGACGTCCTAAACTACGTCTTGGTCACCGGTCAAAACCTAATTGACCGCCCGAACTAAAAGTCAACTTTTTGCCCGAACTAGGGGCAAAATCGTCATTCAACCCTATCGGTCCAAAAGTACCCAACTAAGTACTACTTAAGCTCACTAGTCCTTCAGGACGGGTCGTTACAGTCACTAACTGATCGATTTGAGGTTATTGAAGAGCACCCGCAATCTAGACGTGTAGTATATAAGATCGATTGGATTTGAAGCAGTACTCTGAAACCTAGTCAGTAGGACCCTCGTACGAATGAGTGGATCAGGATTGGATTAGCTTATGGCTCAAGATTGAGATGTTGTGGATCAGGAGGATCGTAGGCAAGACAGGGGTTGGATATGTTGGACATATAGCTTGGAAGATCCTCTGTCTTGCAAGCATAAAAATGGCTGAATATGTTGATCACCTTGGAGTTATCCAGGACGTGTGTGGTCCGTCTCGTATACATCTGGGTTTTGATTTAGTGCTGGGTCTACCCTGTGTACGTGGTTGAGATGTGATTTGTTTTCTTATTGGACGGGAGACCAAGGGATTCGGAAGGGATCTGAGTTGGACTTTCCCAGGAGACGTGTAGTTCAGTCTAGAGGTAGGATCGGTCGATGGGCTTCAAGAGTGAAGCGTGTTTGGCATGTTGGCAAGTAGTAATTAGTATAGTTACGAGGACGTCGTGTGCCTGGAGACTATGATGTTGTTGGTTAGACCTTGGGTGTCGTAGACCGTGGCTGTCGCCAATGTGGTTGCTTAGTGGACGTACCGTAGGTTGACGTTGGAAGTACATGAAGATATACTCTACGAACTGTGTTGAGGTATTCTAAAATATCTTTGTTTTTATTCAAATTCGTAGGGTTGTCTTTGCGTGTGATTGGTGGTATGCACCGTGGTTCTAGTTGGTGGTAACTGGTGCATGTACTTAGAATGTGTACCTACTGGTTCTGCCGTGGTCGGAACCATGCCGATGTATTTGGACGTGCAGTGTGATGTTCTAGTAGAAGTGTTGGTGAACAGATTCGTGCCGAGGTACGTGGTGAATAGTTGGACAATCGGCGTAGTTCCGATATGATGGATTTTTTTGAAGGAGTATATGGGCCGGATCAGGGTGATCCCGAGTGGTTGATTAGTTATTGCATGTTTCAGTATTGGTATAAGCTGGATGCTCCAAGCCATGAACGGCTGGTGGGACCCTGACTTTGAGATGTTGATCACGGTTAAACCGATTTATATTAGGGTCGAGACATAGAGAGATAAAATGGAAGGAGGATGGTTTTTCCATAGGTTGCCTATCTTAGTGGTTTTGTAAAGCCACTAGTGAGAGGATTGGCTGAATTAGGGGAATAGACGAGTATGTTGTGACTCCGGTGAGGTCAGTGCGGATCGCTAACGAAAGTTGTATGAAACTAGGAGTACCAAGACCGGTAGATGCCGTCTTGTGAATGGGTGTATTTGAGAATTGTGTTTGACGACGGCAAACTCGCAAGAGGTACTGGGACATTGATATGAGGTTCGCTCGACTCGAGAAGGAGTTGGAAGTGTTGAAACTGGAAGCAGTGGTGTGGTGGCGTACCTAGGGTTGGTTGAATCGTGAGTGTCAGCTGGTGTGTTGTAAGAGGTACCGTAGTACGAGTTAAACAGTGTTGATTCTGGAGAAACTCAATGGACTACAAGATGAACTGGAAGTTGGTTGAGTGACTTAATTGACAGAGGTATGGGATGCGGAATTTCGAGGACGAAATTCTTTAAGGGCGGTAGATTGTAACGACCCGTCCTGGGAATCAGGATTAGATTAAGCGCTAATGATGGATTAGGGAAGTTAATCGGTGATTAGTTGGATGAATACGGACGGACGGTGCGAAATGATGATTTTGACCCTGGAATGGGTAAAAATGTTGACTTTTCTTTCAGACGGTCAAATTGACTTTGACCGATGACCGTGACGTAGTTCGGGACGTCACGAGTTCATAGATAGGTGGCACGTCCGATTTCGACATTCGAGGAGAAAGTTATGATGTTCGGAAGTTCAAGGGCAATTCGGTAATTTAGTTTAAAAAGGGCAAGTTGTTGACTTTCCAAACGACATGGACTTTTCACAAAATTTGAGGACCGTTAGATAGATCTCGATCCTCTTAATATAACGACAGGTGGAACACTGTCATCGGAATTCGAACGATTTGAATATGAGTCTGAATATAGGAGGGGTTAAATGGTAATTATGCACCAAGGGCAGGATAGTCTTTTGGCTGATTTTGAAAGGTTCAATAGGATGGGGACACCTGTCCCTGTGTGGTTGGATATTTTCACCTGGGAACAAGAAGATGTGGCCACCTGTCCCTTATCTGGTTGGTTCCAGCCCCTTCTCATACTTGATCGATTAAAACAGGGGAGGCCGTGCCCGTGCTGGTATATATGATTTAACGGTGTTGAGAGCTGAGGGTAGTGTGTGGGAATGAATGAAAAATCCAGAGTATCTGAGATTATGAAAAATGGGCTTACCTCCTTCACCCAGAGACTTAATCACGGCTTCCACCACGATTCTCGCATCTTCTAACTTCCTTTTACGCCTAACCAGAAGAAAAGCCTGAAACAGTGAATCCCTCTTCACTATGGTTTTCGAACGTGCAAAAGTTGGGAACGCGTCTGTTAGTGGTGGTTAGGCGTAAAAGGAAGTTAGAAGATGTGAGAATCGTGGTGGAAGCCGTGATTAAGTCTCTGGGAGAAGGAGGTAAGCCAATTTTTCAGAATCTCAGATTCTCTGTCTCTGTTAAGGAATTCTCACTTGTGATTTTAAGGGTTATGACACGAGTTGGTTGACTAATGTAGCACCTGGAGACTAAAATAACTTCAAAGAACGTGCAACCGTGACTGGAACAGGCCAGGAATAGAGAGCTGTAATTTCTGTAAATTGTCCTTTGAGTCGGGAAGGTAGTATTCACGTCCTTAAATTGTGTTTTCTTAGGTAGATCAATTAGTAAGACTAGGACGAAATTAGTGGAACAAACAGAAGTGAAAATAATGGAGAATTAAAGGAAAATCGTGACCGCCGGTTCGATTAGACCAGCCTGAACCGAACCGGTCTGGTCCTGGTTCGACGAGAGGTTGAAGATGACGCGTGGCTCCCATGCCAGCCCCTTTGGGTGGTGCATAAGGGCATGTGGGGCCCATTTTGGGGAAGGTTCCAACACGACTTTTAAATTGTTCGATGTAACGAACATTTTGGCGCTAGTTTCAAGTCAATCGGACATCGTCTCGATAGTTTTCGGGATGTCCGAAGGTTTTAGGGATCGTTTAAAATAGTTAAAAATACGGAAAAAATACGGGGCTTTAGTATAAGCTTTATGAAGTAGCTAGTGACCTTATTATGGGATTTGGACAGGTTCGGGAAAGCCGATAATAATGGATTGGTCGGGAACGGCGTATGTGCACGCGTATCAAGGCAGCGGCGAAAATGGTCTATGAGTGGACTTTGCTTTCTAACTTACAATGCATTCATATATGTTTTTATATGTTTTCTATACGTGATTCTATGATTTGATTTATGATCTTGATGATTTACGATTTGCACGGTTTTTGAGGTATTTACAAAATTTCACGTTTTACGAGATTGCGATCGATGTTGTGATTTGACTATGATTTAGATGATTTGTTTTTGGGAATTGAAATATGATTTGATTTCGAAGATTTGAAATGGATTTCAGAAAAGAGTTTTCAGGCTTGAAGCCCAGTTCAGAAAAGTGGTTTTAAAGAACGTGATTTCGGGTTTTTGAATCGGATTTCAAAATGACGATTTTGGATTCGATTTTGGAAAATTGGAAATGGATTTATGGGTTTGGGTTCGAAATGGTTATTCCGGATGCCGGCTTACGGAATGATGGCTTCGAACTCGGATTTGGAAATGAATATGCATATGATACTGGGTTTGGATTCGGGATACTAATTGGATTGGGGATTCGGATTCGGAAATGGAAAATGGTTTTCAAATGGGTTTTGGATTGGATTTGCTGGATCTGGTTATTAGGTTTAGAGACCCGGATATGATTATGACGGGGGCGGGCCCGGATTGGGTTTAAAGACGCGAATTGGATTTAAAGACCCGGATTGAGTTTAAAGACTCAGGAGTTTAGAGACTCGGGAGTTTAAAGACTCGGATTATATTGAGGCATGGATTGAGTTTAAAGACTCGGGAGTTTAAAGACTCGGATAGATCCAGCAGGTTCGATGGTTGGAAATGTGGTTTTAAATGTGTTTTGGATTTCACTGAGATTTGATGATGATGGTTTTTAATAATAGTTTTCTGATGTTTTGGGCTATGCCCAGATGATACGGATTTTGATGGTTTTGGGCTGAGGCCTGAGATTTGAGAAAGGAAAAAATGTTTTCGGTTTTTCTTAAATGGTTTGAATGACTTGAAGATGGAAAGGTTTTATGACATGACTTCTGATATGCATGCATTGGTTTTTAAATGGAGGGTATAAATGTAATTGTTTTATTGAACTGTTTTTGAACTTATACTTTATTTTTGTCCACTCAAACTCTCTTCATGTTTTCGATACCCTCCAGGTTGTTATGGTGGGGGCTGTTGGTCGAGAGAGAGACGGAGACATCACATAAGTGATCCACAGTAGAGTCTGCGCACTCTGGAAAGTCCGGAAGTTTTGAGCGGTTCAGTCAAGAATCCCTTGTCTGACTTACGTGTCAGACGGAGGTTGGACGTCAATTTAGCCTTCGTGTCACTCGTAAGTTAGACGGGAGCATGACTTAGCCCTTAATCCCAGGGGATTGAAGGCGGGTCGTGACATCAAAACATTAAGAAGGGATCAGAAATCATGGTTCAATACTTGTAAAGGATTAAAGATTCTAGAGATATGTTGGAGTCATGCGGTGTTCATTTTGAAATTGATGATATCGTGATACTTAATCTAAGAGGCCTCCCTGCTAAGTATAACACCTTAAGGTGTGTGATAAGAGGAAGGGAACACACAATCACTCTGAAAGAAAGAGTTTCGAGCTCAGCTTTTTGCTGAAGAGGCTATCATAGAACAATCCAGTGAACAATCCCCTTTCCTCTCTGCTATGACAGCCAACAGAAGTTACACACCTACCTTTCAAAACTCTACCTTTGAGCCTGATAATTCAAGTTCTTCAGGGAACACTTCATCACATGTTTTTCCCTCTCACGACAATGTCACACCACAATTTTCACCATCTAATCCTACAAGTTACCAGAACACTGGACAGAAAATGGAAGGATTTCAGTAAGTTAACAGCAATTTACAACAGTATGGATATAATGGTGGTTTTGATGTTCCCTTCAACAATCAGTATAGAGGAAATAAAAATGGCTACAGAGGTAAGAACAAGTTCTATAATCATAATGGAGATGGAAGGTTCATTAACCAAGGAAGAGGTCAATATTACTCTTCTGCACAAGACATTCTTGGACCACACTCTCAACAGCAGTTTTTTCAAGGTTCTACTCAACTTCCCACCTATCAAATCTGTGGAAAGAGAGGTCACTTTGCTATAGACTGCTACCACATACATCAGTCTCAGCCCTATCAAGGACCTAAACAATGTCAGATCTGTTGGAAGTATGGCCATAATGCTATGAACTGCTATAATAGAGTTAACTACTCTCATCAGGGTACATCTCCATCTCCAACCTTGAATGCCAATCTTTAAGCCATGACTGCTTCAACACCATTCTTTCCACATAATCGTCAAGCTAAGTCACGGAATCAGGAGTTCTGGATTGTAGATATTGGTGCCACAGCTCATATGATTGCTGATCTCTCTCAACTCACTATGGTTTCTCCTAATGGTGGATCAGAAACTATCACTATGGTGTAACGACCCGTCCCAAATTTTAGGGATTAATTAAGGTTAATTATAGATTAACGAGGCTAATAGGGGATTAGTCGAGGATTATCGGACGTTCAGGGTGAAACTACAATTTTCCTCTAAACGAGGATAAAAAGTTAACTTTTGACCAGGGAGGTCCGATGGCCGAGGGCCGAGGACCGTTACGTAGATCGGGTCAATACGAGTCTGTAGACAGGTGACACATCGAATTCAGACATTCGATGAAAAATTTACTGTTCACGGAAGTTCGAGAGAACTATTAAATGTTTTACGAGACGGATGCCATTTGGCATTAAATGGGCCCAAATATTTAGGGGCAGGCCCAATGGATGAAGATGAATGACACTTGTCATTCATCCATTGCCCACCCAAATTGATACATGCATATCCACCCCCTATTTCCTTCATTCGATCGAACCAAACCCAAAGAACCCGATCTCACACAAACACCAACCCATATCACCCCCCCTACCGTGATGATTGAAGGACTGAGAGTGAGAAGGATTGTGAACCAAGGGACAGGACGGCCGGCCGCCATGGACGGCGGCGATAGCCTAGAGCCCAGGTAACCCAAAAACCCATTTGTGGTTTAAATTTCAAAAATTGGTTTTGGGACGTTTTGGATTGGTTTTGACGATTGGGCTATATTTCTGGGACATGGACGAGCTTGTGAGGATTGGAAGATAAGAGATTGGTCGGTTGAACGGCCATAGAGGGAAGGCCAAAGTTTGGTTGTGTGTTCTTCAATCCAATGGTAACCTCTTCGATCGATTTTCTTGTGTTTTAGGATATAGAATGATAGGAAACGATGAGAGGAAGAGAAAGGAATTAAAATGGAAGGAAAATGAAGAAAAACGAGTGAGGAATAAGACTGGACTGGTTCCGCCGATCCGGTCAAGCTGGAAAACCAGAGGCCGGTTCGGACTGGCCTGGCTGAAGGATGAAGATGACGGTACATAGCGCGTGGCTCCCCCGAACAGGGGCTATTGCCCACTCATAGGGGCTGTTGCCAGTGCGTGTGGGCGCGTGGCCCACTTTTGGGGGATGGTTCCAACATGTGAAATCATCTATTCGATATAACGAACATTTTGGCACTGGTTTCGAGTCAATCAGACATCGTTTCGATATAGTTCGGGATGTTCGAAGGTTTAGGATCAGGTTTAAAAATAGTTAAAAATTCGGGAAAATTACGGGGCTTCAATGAGAGGTTAATGAAGTAGTTAGTAACCCTCTATTTCGATTTGGAATGGTATGGGAGTCCCGATGAAGGTGATTAGCCCGGGGAGGCTTACGACACGCAAATCGAGGCGGTAGCATAGGACGGTCTGTGAATGGACCTTAATTTCTAAACTGTGATGCATGCATAAATTTTTTATATGATTTCTATCATTGTGATTATGGATTGGTGATTTATATGATTTCACGTATTTCGAGGCGATTTATACGTGTTTCTGGTTTCAAAAATGATTTAATGAAAGAGTTTTGGATTTGAAAAGGTAAACTCAGGCATGAGACCCATTTTCTTTGGAAACCCTCGGACTCGAAGTCCATTTTAGTCACGTTATCAGGTCAGGGGCCCAATTGGTTCGTGAACTGATTTCGAATTTTAAAATATGAAATTGAGCACGAGACCCATTTGATTTACGAACCCTCGGACTAGAAGTACATTTGATTTAACAAGGCATCGGGCCGGAGGCCCAGTTGTTTTACGTATTGGGCTCGAGGCCTAGTTGATTTGCGTATCGGGCTCGAGGCCCAGTTGATCTACGAATCAGGCTCGGGGCCCAGTTAGGTTATAAAATAGGGTATGAGGCCCATTTGGTTTATGAAATCGGGCACGAGGCCCATTTGGTTTACGAAATCGGGCATGGGGCCCAATTGGATTACGAATCGGGTCAGAGGCCCAGTTGGTTTACGAAATCGGGCGTGAGGCCCAATTGGTTTATGAATTTTTTCTTGGGGCCCAATTATGGTTTACAATTGTGATTTGGGGTCGGGGACCCATAAATGGATTTCTGGTTCATTACGGTTTATTGGGATAGGGCATGAACCTTTGAAAGTTTTTGAGAATGATTTCAAAATGGTTTTTCATATACCATCCTTATATATTTATGTATTGTCTCCTCTGGGGAGGGTCGTTGGCCTGGGTGGACCCCGCAGTAGTCACGGAGCACTAACTGAGTAGAGTCACCCTCGTTTGGTACCTTACTCTCAGTAAGGCTATTATGGATTATAACCCCCAGGGAGGGTCATTGATATGCGGACATTGACCTGGGTGAACCCTAGGGGGATTTGGGATTTGAGACCCCGAGTAGCACGCGCGTAGCTTTAGAAACCGTGACAAGATTGGTTATATGATATATGATGAACATGATTTCTTGGATTTGCGAAATTGTGTTTTGTGAATAATAAATGGATTTTGGCTGAGTTTCCACATATGTTTGATATGATTACAGATTTGTGTAAATGGATTTGGGCAGGTGCTAGTATTAATTGAATTTACGGAACTTGGGGCTGAGACCCTATTAATGGTTATTGAAACATATGTGATTGGATAAATGGTGTTCCTATGCATGCATGCATGCTTTTTAGTGAAGGGCATAAATGTCTTTATGAAATATGTTTTATGAACTCTTTAATTTTCGTCCCTTCACAGTCTTTTCTAGTTTTTAATGTCTTTCAGGTTGATCACGGATGCGGACAATAGCAGAGACCAAGACATCACAGTCCTACACTGGATCCTAGCGCGCTCTGGAAGCCAGTGGGGCTGATGGTTTTAATTTATTCCCTTGTCTGACATTTCTTGTCAGACGGGATCATGACGCCTTCCGTGTTAATCTCGGGGGGATTGGGATGGGACGTGTCAAGTGGTATCAGAGAAGGTTTGCTCTTGTGGTGCGCACTAGTATAGGATTTGATGTCTCTATGCGCTGCAGTTGGTTATCAACCTAATAGTTAGGATGTTGGTTTGATAGTTAGTAGAATTGTATCGTGAATAGTTTTGGTTCGGCATTTGATGCCAGGGTTGTCATAGTTCTGTGGTGGTTGCAAGTGTGGGACCCTACGGAGGGATGAACGTAATAGTACTTTAGAGTTTTAAACGTGAGACTGTTAGGTTGGGATCATCTTTCACGATTTTGTAGGATCGTCTACAACGATAGTGTGGAATTGTGACCATTAGATGGTCGGATCATGTTGTGTCGGGAGTTATGCTGCTGGGAGTAGCTGGGTTTTCCGAACCCTAGCAGTGATTGATGATGTGAATAATGTGAGTACTGAGGAGCTAGTTGAGGATCTTATTGGGAATCCTAGTTAAGCTGAGGGTAGGATTAGATTGACGTCCATACGATGTCAGGACCGCGGGGTCGGTCGGGTTGTGGATTTTACTGTTGCGGATAGTTGGGTTCAGAGGAACCCTAGGGTGTGATATTGGAACCCTAAGGTATGATGTATGGTTCCGAAATGTAAGTCGACGAGTGGTGTGATTCTAGTGACTTTTCGAAGTTGAGACAGTCGGTCGGTTATGTCATGTCTGTTTTAGTGATGGGACTGCACTTCTGCAGTCGAGGTTGTATTAATCAGTTAGACCTAGTTGGTTGTCATACTACTTTAGTTGTGATAGATAGTTGGTGCACTTGAGGTCATGGATGACCTGGTAGACGACATTGGTTGAGTCGAGTTGAGATTGGTTGGACACGTTACCAGGGTTTGGTACTTGTCGACGTAATCTCGGAGTCGGGATACAAAGTAGTTAGTATGGGCGGTTGATTTCGTTGGATACGAAGTGTCGATAGCGGTGTCTGGTGGTTAGGTCTGCACAAGTTATGGCAGGCAATATCAGCGAGAGTGGTCGTAGTAGTGGTTGTTGAGAATCGACGGACGTTCGGGGAATGTTTCCTTTCCTTGTTGAGTTATCAGGTGTGTGTATCCAGAGTTGTTGGGTATGATGGAGGTAGAATTACTCCAACTTGTGTAGAGGTACGGGGTCGTCACTCGGTTTGAGCAAAGATTCAGGGTTGGCTGAATTGTACACAGTGGGTTGATGTTGGTGTTGGTGCTGGTGCTAGCGCTGGTGATTGTGATGACGATGAGTAACAAGTCGGGATGTGACTCTGTCAAGATGGGAATCTGTTCGGTATTTGTGATCCGACAGTAGACCTCAGATAGTGAGGGACTGGATGGGATCCTGCTGTAGTTGAGACGTGAGGATCGAGTAGTAATGGACCACATCCTTTTGGATGTACTTAAATGGTATAAGTCGATAGGCGAACTTGGTAGTGAGTTAGATTGGTTACGGACATGTGGTCGATGTCCAAGTGTATTGGTTCCGACATGGTTGGAACTTCAGAATCGAGAAAGGTGGTGATTGAGGTGATGAGATGAGTGCGTGTTTTCCGCATTGGTAATGGGTATTTCGAAGTCATTTAGGGTGACTTCTCATGTTCTGCCATGACAGATGATGGTTGTTGTCACCAGTACGTTCATCGTGTTTTGGTGGGTGGACCCGCGATTATTTTGGGTCATCAGGAGGAGTTGAGTATTTTGAAGTTAGGTGAATGAGATTTCTCATTTTCTGCTTGGTGACAGATGATGTTGGGTTACATGGCGTAGTGAGTTCAACGAGTTTTTGTTGGCATTCACGTAGGATGAATTTTGATGTAACTAGATTGGATCATCCTTGGTTTTCCCTAGGTGGGATGACGAGGATCGATATGGGGTAATTGGAGAGCACCCACAATCTCGACGTGTCTCGTTGTTGACTTATCTATTTAGATATGAGAAATGGTTGAGGATTGAGGTGAATGACGGGGCATTCAAAGAGGGTGTAAGACCCCATGACTTGAAGTCTGGTAGTTTAGATAAGGGAGAACATGTGTGGATCCTAGGTGGATCTAGAACGCGAGGTGGATTAGGATCGTGACATTCATGATCGAGGACTTTGGGCATTGTGACGATCGAGGATCATGATCTTGATGGTCAGGTTAGGTGGTAAGTTTATTGCCCTATCTTAAATATTGGTTTGAGGCTGAAATTACCATAGAGGATGAGCGTTTTGTCTAATGGGTTCTCCGATGGAGCCTTAGATGGACATGAGATGGTGATCAGATGAGATCCGATAGTGATAGTTAGATGAGTACCATGACCGGATATGTTCCGACATGATGATAGGGTGATTGAACGATGACTACTGTGTGCTCGAGTAGAGTGGATTGGTAGGGTTCAGTGATTGATATGAGCGGGGGGCTCAAGTCGTGGATGACTAAGGGAACCCCACAGTGCAAACGTGTTATCTCTGCTGAGACAAGTATTCGATTGGGGTCCAGATACACCCAAGACGGGTGAGATGTCGAATGTATTTCGACAGAATACGTAATGCGGTCGTTACAGCTCGAGTGAGTCCAAATTTCAGCATAGGTCACGGAGTGACACGAGATACGTTATGGGGACTCGAGAGCTAGTCAAGATTAGAGTAGTGCAGCGAAAGCGCAGTGGAGCCTGGTGTTACCAGTTGGTCACGAGGTTAGTTGGTGGGATTAGCTTTCGTACGAAGTCAATCAGACATATAGGGGTTATGGATTAAATTGGTATCTGATGCGTTCGGATTGGTAAGGATCGATGGGACTCTTGTGGGAGTCAGTATGAATATGAGAAAATGAGAGCGTTGGTGTATATGAGTACCGAGGTCGGTAAAGGGCATAGGTTTGAGTATGACCTTAGAGATGTGATTCATGTCATTGCGATGGCAGGATCGGTAGGATGTTGTCGAATCGGATGCTGAATAGGATGTCAACTTCGATTGCCAGATGAGAAGAACCATCAGGCTGAAAGCCCGACTTGATGACAGCTTCGTATTGCTAACCTATCAAGAGTGAGCGACAAGCGAGATCGACGAGCGTCGACGTCTCGAATGAGACTTATGAATTGACATGTGGTTTCTCGAGAGGGGGTTGGAGCTTTGGAAGCTCCGATGACAGTGTGTACCAACGAGTACGGTGGTTTTGGCGGACGTGTACTTTTACACGAGAGTGCTCGAGTTGGGGACATGATTTCATTTCACCGTTTGGATGTGAAATGTGGTTAGTTGGATTTTCGAGGGCGAAATTATTTAAGGGGGGAAGGTTGTAACGACCCGTCCCTGATTTTAGGGATTAATTAAGGTTAATTATGGATTAGTGAGGCTAATCGGGGATTAGCCAAGGATTAACATACATTCATGGTGAAATTACAATTTTACCCCTGAACGAGGGTAAAAAATTGACTTTTGACCCGGGAGGTCCGATGGCCGAGGGCCAAGGACAGTTACGTAGATCGGGTCGATACGAGTCCGTAGACAGGCAGCACATCTAATTCGGACGTTCGACGGAAAAATTACTATTCACGGAAGTTCAAGGGAACTATTACACATTCTACGAGACCGATGACATTTGGCATTAAGTGGGCCCAGATATTTAGGGGCAGGCCTAATGGATGAATGACACTTGTCATTCATCCATTGCCCACCCAAAGTGATACATGCATATCCACCCCCATTTTTCCTTCATTCGATCGAACCAAACCCAAAGAACCCGATCTCGCACAAACACCACCCCATATCACCCCTTACCGTGATGACTGAAGGACTGAGAGTGAGAGGGACTGTGAAGCAAGGGGCAGGACAGCCGGTCGCCTTGGACGGCGACGATAGCCCAGAGCCCAGGTAACCCGAAAATCCATTTGTGGTTTGAATTTCGAAAATTGATTTTGGGACGTTTTGGATTGGTTTTGACAATAGGGCTATATTTCTGGGACATGGACGAGCTTGTGAGGATTGGAAGGGAAGAGATTGGACGGTTGAACGGCCATGGAGGGACGGTCAAAGTTTGGATGTGTGTTCTTCAATTGAAAGGTAACCTCTTCGATCGATTTTCTTGTGTTTTAGGGCATAGAATGATAGGAAAGGATGAGAGGAAGAGAAGGGAATTAAAATGGAAGGAAAAGGACGAAAAATGAGTGAGGAATGAGACTAGACCGGTTCTGCCAGTCTGGTCGAGCCGGAAAACTAGAGGCCGGTTCGGACCGGCTTGGCCGAAGAAAGAAGATGACCGTACAGGGTGCGTGGCTCCATGCGCAGGGGCTGTTGCCAGCGCGTGTGGCGCGTGGCCCACTTTTTGGGGATGGTTCTAACATGTGAAATCATCTATTCGGTGTAACGAACATTTTGGGATTGATTTAGAGTCAATCAGGCATCGTTTCGATATAGTTCGGGATGTCCGACGGTTTAGGATCGGGTTTAAAAATAGTTAAAAATTCGGGAAAATTACGGGGCTTCAATGAGAGGTTAATCAGGTAGTTAGTAACCCTCTATTTCAATTTGGATTGGTTTGGGAGTTTCGGTGATGGTGATTAGCCAGGGGAGGCTTACGACACTCAAATCGAGGCGGCAGCGTAGGACGGTCAGCGAGTGGACCTTGATTTCTAAACTGTGATGCAAGCATAAATGTTTTATATGTTTTATAAATATGATTTCTATCATAGTGATTATGGATTGGTGATTTATATGATTTCACGTATTTTGAGGTGATTTACGTATTTGCACATAAATCGAGGTTTACGATTTTGCACTGATTATACATGCTTCTGTTTTCGAAAATGGTTTAATGAAATGGTTTTGGATTTGAAAAGGTAAACTTGGGCATGAGACCCATTTGCTTTGGAAACCCTCGGACTCGAAGTCCATTTTAGTCACGTTATCGGGCCAGGGGCCCAATTGGTTTGTGAACTGATTTCGGATTTGAAAATATGGAATCGGGCACGAGACCCATTTGATTTATGAACTCTCGGACTTGAAGTCTATTTGATTTAACAAGGCATCGAGCCGGAGGCCCAATTGGTTTACGTATCGGGCTCGAGGCCCAGTTGATTTGCGTATCGAGCTCGAGGCCCAGTTGATTTATGAATCAGGCTCGGGCCCCGGTTAGGTTACAAAATAGGGCATGAGGCCTATTTGGTTTACGAAATCGGGTACAAACCCCATTTGGTTTACGAAATCGGGCATGATGCCCAGTTGGCTTACGAATCGGGCCGGAGGCCCAGTTAGTTTACGAAATCGAGCGTGAGGCCTAGTTGGTTTATGAATTCGGACTTGGGGCCCAGTTATGGTTTACGATTGTGATTTCGAGTCGGGGACCCATAGATGAATTTCTGGTTCATGACGGTTTATGGGGACCGAGCATGAACCCTTGAAAGGTTTTGAGAATGATTTCAAAATGGGTTTTCATATAACATCCTTATGTATTTATGGATTGTCCCCTCCGGGGAGGGTCGTTGGCCTAGGTGGACCCCGAAGTAGTCACGGAGCACTAACTGAGTGGAGTCGCCCCTGTTCGGTACCTTACTCTCAGGAAGGCTATTATGGATTATAACCCCTAGGGAAGGTCATTGATCTGTGGACATTGACCAGGGTGGACCCTGGGGAGACTTGAGATTTGAGACCTTGGGTAGCACTCGCGTAGCTTTAGAAACCGTGACAAGATTGGTTATATGATATATGATGAACATGATTTCTTGGATTTACGAAATTGTGTTTTGTGAATAATAAATGGATTTGGGCTGAGTTCCAACATATGTTTGATATGATTACGGATTTGTGTAAATGGATTTGGGCAGGTGCCCGTATGACTTGAATTTATGGAACTTGGGGCTGAGACCCTATTAATGGTTAGTGAAACATATGTGGTTGGATAAATGGTTTTCCTATGCATGCATACATTTTAGTGAAGGGCATAAATGGCTTTATGAAATATGTTTTATAAACTCTTTTATTTTCGTCCACTCACAGACTTTTCTGGTTTTTAATGCCTTTCAGGTTGATGACGGATGCAGACAGTAGCAAAGACAGAGACATCACACTCCTCCACCGGATCCTGGCGCGCCCTGGAAGCCGGTCGGGCTGATGGTTTTAATTTATTCCCTTGTCTGACACTTCATGTCAGACGGGATCATGACACATCCCGTGTTAATCCAGGGGGATTGGGATGGGTCGTGTCAACGGCTAGTGGAACAGGTTTGCAAGATTCTAATATTGGAAAATCTACACTTGTTACAAATCATCCTACTTCTCAATGCTTTAAATTGAATCAAGTATTACATGTCCGTCATATCATTCAAAATCTGCTTTCTGTCAACCAGTTCTGCAAAAATAACCAATGTAGGTTCATCCTAGATGATGTTTACTTTGTGATTCAGGACAGGAACACAGGAATGACTTTATATAAAGGACTGAGCAGTGAAGGACTAGACTCAATTCCTATTAAGTTTCTTCCTTTTCTTCCTCAATCTTACTCCAGCCTATTCAATCTTCTCCTCTGTGCAAGAAAGTTCCCTTTCATCTTTGGCATCACAGACTAGGACATTCTGCCAATAACATTGTGTCTTCTAGTCTGTATAAGTCTAACATTTCTGTTTCTCCAGACTTTCATCAAAGTGTATGTGAACCCTATTTAGAAGGAAAGTTTACCAAGCTGTCTTTTCCTTCCAATGCCTTGAAATCCTATGTACCTTTTGAGGTTCTTCACACTGATGTATGGGGACCATCTCCTACACCTTCCTTATATGGTTTTAAAAACTATGTGACTTTAATTGATGAGTGTACCAGGGTCACATGGCTATTTCCAATGAAAACAAAATCTGAGTTTGCATCTATCTTTGTTTCTTTTCATGCTTTCATTCTCAATATCTTTGGTACCTCAATTAAAGTTCTGCAATCTGATGGTGGGGGTGAATATATAGTATTTTTCTTCAAAACTTCCTTCTCTCCAAAGGTATTAAGCACCAAAAATCATGTCCCTACACTTCTGAGCAAAATGGTCTAGCTGAAAAGAAGCATAGACACATCATTGAGACTACTGTCACACTGCTACAATATGCTAAACTACATGTTAAGTTCTGGATACATAGATGTTTAACTGCTATCTATTTAATCAATAGAATGCCTTGTCCAAATTTGAGCATGATGTCGCCTTATGAAAAATTGTTTGGCTGTCCACCTGATTTTACCCATTTAAGAATTTTTGGATGCACGTATTTTCCTTTAGTCAGACCTTACAACAATAACAAGTTCCAAGGGTACATCTGTTACAACCCAGTGTCATTAAAAACCTACATCTCGAGGCATGTTTTGTTTGATGAAACTGTTTTTCCTTACCAGTCTCTCACTTCTCATTATGGTGTTTGTTCTTCCTCCACCCTTTATGGTTCTACTCCCTTCATTTCTCCTGCTCTAACTTCACTTACTCTCATTTCACCTATTACTCTCAGTCCACCTACAACTCATGTGTTCCATGTTCCAGATCGTACAACTAATTCCATTGCTGATTCATCCTCACAATCACCAGACAGTTCTGAGTTACCTATGGCTCACTCTTCCTCTCCCACACCAGCATGTATCTCCAATTCTTTCATATCAAATCCTACTCAAGATGCTGGTATTCATGTCACCAATGATATAGCATCTGTGTCTTCTTCTACATCACTCCCAGACCATCATGACTTTGAACCACAACTTTTAGAGGTTGTTCTTCCTCTCCCTGAGCTCAACAGCCATCCAATGCAGACTCGATCCAAGAGTGGTATTATCAAGAAGAAGTCTTTTAATTCAGTTCATAATCCCTGTTCAACAGCTTCACAACCTGATTTTACTCAGCTTGAACCTACTACTTATAAAGCTATTGCCACATGTTCAGTCTGGAAATCAGCTATGCAGGAGGAAATTGATGCACTACAAGCTCAGAACACCTGGCCCCCGGTTCCTTTTCCACATAACAAGAACCTGGTTGGCTGCAAATGGGTGTATATTATCAAAAATAACTATGATGGCTTAGTTGCCCGATATAAGGCTAGATTAGTGGCCAGAGGTTTCAGTCAAGAACCTGGTCTTGATTATGGGGATACGTTTAGTCTTGTAGTCAAACCTACTACTGCTCGACTTAACTTGGCCCTAGCTGCTCAATTCAATTGGCATCTCAAACAGTTAGATGTTAAGAATGCCTTTCTTCATGGAATTCTTAAGGAAGAGGTGTTTATGGCACATTCACCTGGATTTGAGGATGGCAAACACAGGGATTATGTCTATCTTCTTCATAAGTCTTTGTGTGGCCTTAAGCAGGCTCTTCGTGCTTGGAATGACCGTTTCACAAGCTTTCTTCCTAGCATAGGCTTCCAATCTACATGGTCTGATGCCTCCTTGTTTGTAAAACAAACTGCAACAGATCTGGTGGTCCTCTTATTGTATGTCGATGACATCATCCTCACAGGGAGTTCCACTTCAGCTATTCAAGATGTCATTCACTCTCTCACTTCTGAATTTGATATGAAGGATCTAGGTGATCTTCAATACTTCCTTGGCATTCAAGTCACACGATCAAAAGCTGGTCTGTTTCTGTCCCAAGAGAAATATGTTCTTGACTTACTACATAATACTTCTATGCTCCAAAGTAATAGTGTGGATACCCCTAGTGTTCCAGGCACACGCCTTCGTCGAGATGATGGCCTTGCTTATCACAATCCAGCACATTATCGAAGTGTTGTAGGTGCCCTTCAATACCTCACTTTCACACGACCAAGCATTGCATTCTCTGTCAATCAAGCATGTCAGTTTATGCAGGCCCCTTGTGACACGCATTACATGTCCGTTAAATGTATTCTTCGCTACCTCAAAGGTACTTTTGGGCGTGGTATTCAGTACACGTCAGGTTCTCTTGATTTAGTTGCATACACTGATGTTGATTGGGCTGGTGACACGAATGATCGACGATCCACTACACGCATGGTGGTTTTCCCTGGCTCTAATCCGATTTCTTGGACTTCCAAGAAGCAAAGTGATGTCTCCAAGTCGAGTACTGAGGCTGAATATCGTGCACTTGCCATTACGGCTACGGAACTAGTTTGGATCTGTCAGCTTCTATATGCTACTCGTGTCCCTCTTCTTCGAGCCCCGCTTATATACTGTGATAGTACATCTGCAACTAGCCTGTCTGCTAATCCTACGTTTCATTCCCGTGCCAAACATATTGAAATCGATTATCACTTCATTCGAGAACGTGTGAGTCGCGATGATCTTGATGTGTGCCATGTTTCCTCGTCTTCTCAGGTTACAGATGTGTTTGTTAAGTCCCTTGAAGAGCAATTCTTTGCGGTCCATGTCCCCAATCTAATGGAACATCAGCTTGAGGGCTGCAACAAACTCCAGCTGATGATCGACCATCTTAGATCCCTCACAGCTGTACTAGTGACACTTATCATAGTCCCCTTGAATCAAGGAATGAACCTAGAGCTATTATAACCGACTCCAACTGCCCATAGGTTACTTAGTCCCTAAGCTAGTCTAAGATGTCGTGTATAATGTTGAGTGTAAAAGCTCAAATGATGACAATCTTTGTAATAAGGTTCATTTTTGCATTAATACAGAATACAAGTTTCTTTCAAATTCTCTTTCTGTTTCCCTCTCATTCTTCCTCTACCTGCGATCACCATTCTCAAGACCACCCACCTTCGCTTTCAGCTGTGGTATATCTGCAGAGGCACAAAATCAATCTCTGATGAGTACCTGTCCCATCCAATTTTCTGACCTTTATGCTCGTCTTCTTTCTTTTCAAGCCTGACATGCACTCCCTCTCTCACGCATTCGACACCTGCACCTCAGGTCGATATTGCGTCACGTGGACGCCAAGGGACACGACGTTACGTAGTGGACGTTACCACCGCTTGGATAGTGAAAATAGTTACAATAATCGACCCACTAACTATAGACCGCGGCAGTCGAATTCAACCTTTGACCCGCAATCGGAGTCGTTCACACTAGAGATAGGGAGGGCAACACGTACATCAAAATGGTATCCTTCAGGCATATCCCTCCAACTGATCCTCATTCAATGCTGGGCTTGCCAACCGTATGGCCACATACCTGCAAATTCCTATAATATTTTTATGAAATGGATCTCTCTCACACTTTTGAGGGCATGCACATACGTAGCCACCAATTCCAGTCGTAATTGGTATCCAAACACATGTGTAACTCACCAAATGACTGGTGATGGCCATGGTGTGTTTATTAATACATCAACTTATTGTTCCAATGATAGAGTTGTGGGCAGTGGCGAATCCCTTTTTGTTGCACAAATTGGTTATCTTTCTTTTATGTAGAGCTCCTTTTTGATATAGAGCCACCACGTGACTCATAATTCTCATAATGTCGATATTATCTCGGGTATAGACGATCTGACGGCAACTCACAGTCTTCCTATTGAATTAATATATTTACATGTTAAATATATTAAAAAATTAGATCAATGTCAATGATAAATAACTTCTTATGAGATATTTATTATTATTTATATAGTAATAATAAGTGATTTCTCCAAATAGAATCACCTATTTAATACTATCTTTTTTTTATGTGGATTTGAGTGCAGTTTCAAGAGAAGAAAATTGTTATCTTGATTGTGATAACTAGATAAGAAGAAAAGAGTAAAATCTAAAGCAAAAGTTTATTGTTTTCTTCATTACACCCCAACAACATACAAACACAAGTTTAAATAGACACACCCACCTAGTAGTTTATACTACATAGAGAAACCAAGAAGGATATAGAGGCAATCAAAAGACACATAGAAACTATTGTAAGACAACTCATAAACTTAATTAACTTCAATGACCACTTAAGCAGATAATTCTAGACTAATCTACCCATAAGACATTGAAAAGAAGTCTGGATTATTTTCAACAGTCCCCCTTAAGCTAAACTTCTCTTACTCCAATAAGAGTCATCATCTTGACGAGTAGATCCTTCTTCAATGGCTTCATAAACAAGTCTAATAGTTGATCCTCAGACTCGCAGTACTGAACTTCAACTTATTTATCCTTAATCGGGTCATGAATGAAATGGAACTTGATCTTGATGTGCTTACTCTTGATGTGTGTTGATACCATATCGACCGACCAGGCTAGACTCGGAGGATCACTCGGACCAAGCTTAGCCCACCATCAAGGCCCATCACGACATGGTGGGCCATCTGGACCAGGCCCATCACAACATGGAGGGCCACCTGGACCAGGCCCATCAAGAAGGCCCATCCCTAAATCCCATTACTAGGCCCATAACCTAAACTTAGATATTTCCTATAAATAGGGAGTTCCCTCCCTCATTTGAAGGATCAGACTCTCTCTCTAGAAAGGAGTTCTCCCTTTTCTCTACATTCTTATTTTTCCTTTATGGCTCAAGGCCTCTTGTATCATTTACAAACACTTATATCATTAATGAGAATAGTGCAACACTGTGGACGTAGCTTGATTTGGGTGAACCACGTACATTATTGTGTCTTGGGTGCGTGCGTGTCTTCATAGACTAAGTTGATCCAATTTGTGCATCATCAATTTGGCGCCGTCTGTGGGAATCGATACAAGAAGTTATGTCGGTCCTTTCTTATTTTCCTTTCTGTTGAAACCCACTAATCTGAGATCGTCATCCATGCATGTCCATACAAAGAAAAAATCTCTGTCAGAATCTCTCATATTGCCAATGATCATCTTTCCACATCGCATGCTTTTAAGGGACCTGAAGATTAAAGTAGGAAAATAATAATACGTGGGAGAAAGTGGAAGGTCAAAACCACTCCAGGTTCTTACAAAATTGATTGTCGAATTTCTGGGAAAGCTTGCACGACTTCCTGGCCAATCAGCTTCAAAGCACTGAAACACAGATCCAATAATTCACTGGTGACAAGGTCCATCAACCCATGTGTCCTACAATTCTAGCGTCAATCTATGTCTCAGCAAATAGGGGCCAGGGTAGACACACCCACGTGGGGTCACCAAATTAGCAAAGAAAAAAGGACCACTATGCAATTCATGACTACATATTAATGGACAACCTTTCAAATTAAAGGTGGACCAGGGCAAGATGGGCAAAACCCACGTGAAATCATGATTTCTCAAAGCTATATAACATAATATTATATTATTATTCTTATACAAGAAAAAGATAACTTCGTCCTTTGTTGTTTTTTATTTTTTATGTAAAAAAAAGCACAGAGCTTCATCATTTTGCAGTGGCATTTCTTTGCTTCTTTTTCATCAACCAAGACGGATAAGGGCCACACATCATGCGGATTGAGTTTCCAAAAAAATTTATCTTGCCATCATTAGTGTGCACCTTCGACTAAAAAAACAACTGAGCTCAATTCTTTGTTAAGCAACAAATCCGATCGGAAGCACCCATTTTCGAGTATGCCATCCATCTGATCGGCGTCAACATGAGAGAACATGGAGCATTTTATGCCCCCTCCTAATGAAGAGACTCATCCTATGCACCAATGCGGTCCTACCCAGGTTTGTCATTTTGAGCCAAAGCTTCAATAATATTTCGTCAATCTTGCGCGGCCTTGATGTAGGGAAACTCACACGACGACTATGCTGATCGGCCTCTATTCTCAAAACCGTCAACCTTGCTCGACCTTGACATGGGGAAGTTCACCACAATGACGTAACTGTCGGCCATCATATAGATTTCTGGCCGAGCGATATCTGGAAAAAGATCAAACAAATATCGGTATGCCATTGTCATTAATTGGTATGTAAGCCATGGTCTTCCATATATCTATCTTAATCGTCCATCTAATGCAAGACCTCCCACGATGCATATGGAGATTGGCCTCCACCTTCGAATTAAATAGTTTTAACCATCCAACCTTTGGTAATACTGACATCCTATCTGCTCAGTATCCCTCACAGTCCCAAATGGCCTTTCTCACACACTTAATCGATCTCCTTGGCAGTTCCAATCGGCCAACATGCCCACACTTGTAAAAATAAAAATAAAAACAAAAAACAAAATATGGGTCCCACTCTTATGCCGATTTATACATTCCCTGAAGAGCCATATAACATGTAGGCATATCTATATTTTATATATGTGGCACTATGAAGGCCTAGTACACCAAAGTCAAAGAGGTAGGAAGGGCCAAGGCACGATAACCCCTCATTTCCCAACCCCTCCTCGTGCATCAACATCAACATGAGATATTATATATATATATATATTGTATTATATATTTCTTTAGACATGGCAAAATATCTTCACCATGGATTAGAATGTGTCCTCTCATTTTTGACTTTTGGACAACCAAAGCAAATGGACTGATCGGCTGGGAAGTAATTCAAGATCAACATTTAATCTCAAGGATCTTTGCCGACAGACAACCTCATTTAGGGACTTTTCTCCCATTTTTGAAATATCCAAGTTGATGTGAAGATCAAATAACATTGGGCTACAACGTCACATTGATCTTGGTCGACCTTCGTCTTCGCCAACGCCGATCGGCCACGTCATTACGAGAGTCCGCACAAACTGACCGATCAATGTGACATACCTTCACCTTGGTCGAACTATCACCTTGATGCGGCCTCCTCTTCGTCCACTCAACAAACCCTTGGTCGGTCAACCTTCACTTTGGTCGGCCTACCACCGTGACGTGGTCCTCCTCTCGCCCACTTAATGGACCCTTGGTCGGCCCAACTTCACCTTTGTTGGCCTATCACCTTGACACAGTCTTCCTCTCGTCCACTCAATGGACCCTTGGTCGGTGAACCTTCACTTTGGTCTGCCTATCACCTTGATGCGGCTTCCTCTTCGTCCACCCAATAGACCCATGGTCGGTCAACCTTCACTTTGGTCGGCCTACCACCCTGACGCGGTCTTCCTCTCGTCCATTCAACGGACCGTTGGTCAGCCAACCTTTACCTTTGTCGGCCTGTCACCTTGACATGGTCTTCCTCTCATCCACTCAACGGACCCTTGGTCGGCTAACCTTCACTCTGGTCGGCCTACCAGCTTGACGCAGTCTTCCTCTCGTCCACAAAACGGACCCTTGGTCGGCCAACCTTCACTTTGGTCGGCCTACAACCTTGACGTGATCTTCCTCTCATCCCATTAACGGACCCTTGATCGGACAAACCTCTCCTTGGTCAGCCAACGCTCTCCTTGGTCGGCCTACCACCTTGACAAGATCTTCCTCTTGTCCCACTTAATGGAATCTTGGTCGGCCAACCCTCTGGCCTACCTCCTTGACGTAGTCTTCCTCTAGTCTCATCAACGGGCCCTTGGTCAGCCAACCCTCACTTTGGTCGGCCAACCTTCTTGACGTAGTCTTCCTCTCGTCCACCCAACGGACCCTTGATCAGCTAACCCTCACTTTGGTCGGCCTACCTCCTTGACGTAGTCTTCCTCTCGTCCCATTATAGGACCCTTGGTCAGCCAACCCTTACTTTGGTTGGCTAACCTCCTTGACACAGTCTTCCTCTCGTCCACTCAACGGACCCTTGATCTGCCAACCCTCACTTTGGTCGGCCTACCTCCTTGACGCAGTCTTCCTCTCGTCCACCCACCGAACCCTTGGTCGGCCAAACCACTCCTTGGCCAGCCTACCACCTTGACATGATTTTCCTCTCGTCCCATCAGTGAACTCTTGGTCGGCCAACCCTCACTTTGGTCGGCCTACCACCTTGACGTGATCTTCCTCTAGTCTTATCAATGGACCCTTGGTCGGCCTACCTCCTTGACGTAATCTTACGAACCCTTGGTCGGCTAACCCCTACTTTGATCGGCCTACAACCTTTATGCAGTCTTCCTCTCGTCCACCCAACGGACCTTTGATCGGCCAACCCTCACTTAGGTCGGCCTACCACCTTGGTCATCCAAGGCATCACAATAGGTGAGTTAATCTTCTCTTATCACCCTTTACTATACATGAGTCACATTATTTAAACATCATGCACATCATCATGTGCACTCGTGCTCACATCATTGCCCATGACACATGAGCATCATATTTACATCATGTGCACATGCACATCATTATGCTCACATCGTCGCCCATGGCACATGAGCGTCATATCCACATCATTGGATCTTAGCCATATGCACCAGCATGCACGCATCATGAATTCACAGGCATCCTCTGTACGAGGTAACATACCCTCACCTTGAAAATGGCTCTTAGTCGACCATGGACATTCCTTGCCGATCAGCCAAGTACAGTGTATCACACGAGTTTTTCTCCGCATCTCGCCTCAACCAAGGACTTAGGGGACTGGATATAGTGCACCTACGGATTGGTAAACAAAGAATTTGTTCAATCAGTGCAATCTTGTTACAAGTCCTCCCTTGAGGTAATCTACCTCAATCAAGAACTTGGGGGACTTTCTCTAGAAAACATGGTCCGATCGGCAAACGCTATCAGTAGCTACCGACCGAATGCACGAGTTTACTTCCTCCGGGAAGCATGCTCCGATTGGAAAATGCTATACGTAGCTACCAATCAGACGCGTTAGTTTACTTCCTCCGGGATGCATGCTCTGATCAGCAAACACTATCAGTAGCTACCAATCAGATGCATTACTCAACTTCCTCCCGAAAGCATGCTCCAATCGACAATCGCTATCTGTTGCTTTCGACGGAATGCACGAGTTTACTTCCTCTGAGAAGCATGCTCCGATTGGAAAACCCTATCCGTAGCTACGAATCAGACGCATTAGTTTACTCCCCCAGGGATACATGCTCTAATCGGCAAACGCTATCTATAGCTACCAATCAGATACATTACTTGACTTCCTCCGGGAAGCATGCTCCAATCTGCAACCGCTATCCATAGCTACCGATCGGATACACGAGTTTACTTCCTCCAAGAAGCATTCTCCAATCAACAAAATGATGTTAATAGTGACCGATCAAATGAGCAAGTAGGCACATTGTAACTTATCCACATTCTGGGGACTAGTGCAAGTTGTCGGACCCGATGCACTTCCTCACTTCAGGACTTGGAGGACTTGGGGGTGATACCCCTCTGATCGATCGAAATGTATTAGCTTGACTTATAAGTCCTCCCTTGAGGCAATCTACCTCTATCAAGAACTTGGGGGACTTTCTCTGGAAAGCATGGTCCGATCGGCAAACGCTATCAGTAGGTACCGACCAAATGCATGAGTTTACTTCCTCCGGGAAGCATGCTCTGATTGGCAAACGCAATCCGTATCTACCAATCGGACGCATTAATTTACTTCCTCCGAGATGCCTGCTCTGATTGATAAACGCTCTCCGTAGATATCAATCAGATGCATTACTTAACTTTCTCCGGGAAGCATTCTCCAATCGGCAACCGCTATCCGTAGCTACCGACCGAATGCACGAGTTTACTTCCGCTGGGGAAGCATGCTCTGATTGGCAAATGCTATCCTTAGCTATGAATCAGACGCGTTAGTTTACTTCCTCTGGGATGCATGCTCTGATCGGCAAACGCTATCCGTAGCTACCAATCAGATACATTACTCGACTTCCTACGGGAAGCATGCTCCAATCGGAAACCGCTATTCGTAGCTACCGATCAGATACACGATTTTACTTCCTCTGCGAAGCATGCTTCGATCAGTAAAATGCTGTTAACAGTGACCGATCGGATGAGCAAGTAGGCACATTACAACTTATCCACATTCTGGGGACTAGTGCAAGCTGTCGGACCCGGTACACTTCCTCACTCTTGGACTTGGGGGACTAGGGGGTGATACCACTCTATCGATCGGCATGTATCAGCTTGACTTATAAGTCCTCAACCGAGGAAATCCACCTCAGTCAGAAACTTAGGGGACTTCTGTTGATACCATATCGACCGACTAGAGTAGACTAGGAGGATTACTCGGACCAAGCTCAGCCCACCATCAAGGCCCATCACGACATGGAGGGCCACCTAGACCAGGCCCATCAAGAAGGCCCATGCCTAAAGTCCATTACTAAGCCCATAACCTAAACTTGGATATTTCCTATAAATAGGGAGCTCCCTCCCTCATTTGAAAGATCAAACTCTCTCTCTAGAAATGAGTTCTCCCTTCTCTCTACATTCTTATTTTTCCTTTAAGGCTCAAAACCTCTTGTATCATATACAAACACTTATATCATTAATGAGCATAGTGCAACACTGTGGACGTAGCCCGATTTGGATGAACCACGTACATTATTGTGTCTTGGGTGCGTGCGTGTCTTCATGGACTAAGTTGATCCATTTCGTGCATCAACCCTGTGAAACATTGGATTTTTAGATAGGCATATGGTTGATTTGTTGTCACAAAATAGCATCGTAGGACCTTCTTGAACTTGATCCATTTCTTCAATGATAGACCTCAACCATATCGCATGACAACCTGCTAAAGTAAGAGCAACATATTCAAATTGACTGCTTTCTAGAAGACCATGAAACAACACTTGAACGAGTGCTGGAAAGATAACCAGGAATGCTTTTGCAATCATCCACATCTCCACCAAAATCACTTTCATTGTAGCCTAACAAATTCTGATTTTCAACACCATAATAATGTAGCCCATAAGTGGCAGTTCCAGCCACATATCTTAGAATTTTTTTCCCAAGCTCCCAATGAACATCCCTTGGTGATTCCATGAAACGACTAAGAAAGCTGACTGAATATGTAAGGTCTGGTCTTGTTGTAGTTAAAAACATGAGGCCACCTACAAGGCTTCGAAAGAGAGTTTGATCCACCATATTCACTCCATCTTTCTTTCCCATTTTAGTCCCAACTTCACTTGGTGTACTAGTTGATTTTGCATCTTCATACATGAATCTCTTCAGTGGCTCCTTAGCATATTTCTTATGAGAAATAAAAATTACATTCGCATCTTGTTTTACTTCAATTCCAAGAAAGAAATGAAAAAATCCAAGGTTTGTCATCTCAAATCTTTATGACATATACAACTTTAAATTTTCACACATTTGAGCACTACTTCTAGTGAATATTAAATCATCGACATATAAACAAACAATCGAAATCTAACCTTGAGAGCCCTTCTTGCTGTAGAGAGTGTTTTCATATAGGCATTTGTGAAACCCGTACTCTTGGAAGAATGCATCAATCCGAGTATACCAAGCTCTTAGAGCTTGCTTTAATCCGTATAAGGCTTTCTTCAATCTGCACACTATTGTTTCTTCATTTTTTTGCACATAACCAAGGGGTTGAGTAACATAAACTTCTTCTTCCAAAAACTTTGCAAAAATGCCGATTTCACATCTATTTGAAAGACTTTCCAATGATTTTGGGCAGCAAGAGCTAACAACATTTGAATTGAAACGTAGCGCACCAATGGAGCAGAGACTCTATTGTAATCAATTACATGATTTTGCTTGTAGCCTTTAGCTACTAAGCAAGCTTTGTACTTCTCAAATTCTTCTTGAGCATTCAATTTAGTTTTTTACACTCATTTCACTCCTATGGGTTTCTTTCCTTTAGTAAGATCAACCAATTCCTATGTGTCGTTCTTCTAGATAGTTTCAATCTCATGATCCATTGCCTGCACCCATTTCTCATCCTTTGAAGATTCTTCAAAGGTAATTGGGTATGCATCTACAAATAGAGAAAAATTTGTCCCACCATTAGTAAGCATAACATAATCACTAATTGGATACCTTGCGGATGGTTGATGCTGCCTAGCTGGCCACCTTGACTCTTTTTGAATTACTTCTTCCTCGTTATTCGATGATGATGGGGCTGGTGATGGAGGCTCTGGTGTGGCCAATCATGTTGGTGAAAGAGACGACATATCAAAACCTTCATTGAACTTTACATCACGAGCAACAATAATCTTGTTAGTCAATGGATTAAATAGCTTGTAGGTTTTTACTTTTTCATTGTACCCAACTAGAATTCATTTTTCTGACTTGTCATTTAATTTCCTCCTTGTTTCATTAGGAACTTGAGAATAAGCTATGTTGCCAAACATTCTCAAATAGCTAATGCAAGGCTTAAGGCCACTATAAGCTTCTTGAGGTGTTTTGTCTCCAACACTCTTGGATGATGTACAATTCAGAAGGTAGACAACATATGCTACTGCTTCAGCCCAAAAACTATTTGGTATAGGTTTTGCCTTCAACATACTTCTCGCCAATTCCATGATAGTCCTATTTTCCTTTTAGCAGCCCCTTTTTTGTTGTGGGGTGTACATTGTTGTAAATTGATTCCTAATACCATTTTCTTTCAAGAAATTTTCAAACTCATTGGATGCAAATCACCACCTTGATCAGACTGTAAGGTTTTCAAAAAAAAAATCCATTTTGTTTCTCAACTAGAGCTTTGAAAATCTTGAAATAACCAAAAACCTCAATTTTTTGTTTGAGAAACTAGACCCATGTCTTTCTACTATAATCATCAATGAATGTAAGAAAATAGTGATTACCTCCACTTGATGGTGTATGGATAGGTCCGCATACATTCGAGTGCACTAGCTCAAGTGGATGAGATGCTCCCCAAGCTTCTCGGGTAAGGAAGGAGTTCCTTTGATGCTTTCCAAGTACACAGCCTTCACAAACTTCTCTTTGATGTTCAATCATTGGTAGTCCTCTCACCATGTGTTTCCATCCCATCAAAGATAAACTGCTGAAACTCAAATTCCTATAGCAAAGATGCCATAGCCGTGAGGTGTTCATGATGAGTGCACTTAAACATGCAAATGAAGCATACTTTATAGTCATCAAGAACATATTATCTCTTGACATCTGCACCTTCATAATTAGAGAGAAATTTGTCTCTAATTATACATTTATGTCCCTTAAAGTGAATATCATGGCCTTTTCGAGGAAGTTATCCAGCACTTAAAAGGTTGTAGTTCAAACTTGGAAAATACAGCACATTGGAGATTCTTTTTTATTCTCCTGTATTTGAAAGAACCAGTATATCTCCACATCCTGAAGCTGCCAACTTTCCACCATCACCAATCTTTACATCTAACCACTACTTAAGTAGATAATTCTAGATTAATCAACCCATAAGGCATTGTAGCGAAGTCTAGATTATTTTAAAACTTTCAACCAATCAGACGTTCTGGTGACCCTTAAGACTTCACTGTAAATATAGTGTAACGACCCGTTCACCAGGATTAGCTTAGTGTTAATGACGATTTAGTGCAGTTAATCGGTGATTAGTTGGAGGCGTTCGGACGGACGGTGTGAAATGACGATTTTTCCCCTAGAATGGGCAAAATATTGACTTTTTGATCGGGCGGTCAAAAGGACTTTTACCGATGACTGTGACATAGTTTGGGACGTCACGAGTTCATAGACAGGTGGCACGTCCGATTCCGACAACCGAGGAGGAAGTTATGACGTTCGGAAGGTTGAAGGTATTTTGGTAATTTTGGTTAACACGGGGCATTTTGTTGACTTTGCAAACGACTTGACATTTTCATGAAGTTCGAGGACCGTTAGGAAGGTCTCGATGCCCTGAGTACAACGACAGGCGGCACACCGTCATCGGACGTCGGACGGCGAAGTTACGGGTCAGAGAATACGAAGGGAAAAATGGTAAATTGACCTTTAAGGGCATTCTGGTCTTTTTCTGTGCATGGGGATCTGTGCCCACTGAAAAGTGGACACTTGGCTATGTTGGACTGATTTCCCACAGAGACCTTGACATGTGGCTGGGTCTGGATGGCTGTAGAACCCTCAGGCTGTTTCTGTTTTTAAACCCGTGCACGGTTTGGCCGTGAAGAGAAAACAGAGAGGTTGTGTAGCCGTGGAATCCTATTCCAATTAACCCGTTAATCTCCATCCTTTGCCTTAAAGAGTGAATGAAAAAGGAAGAAGGAAGTGAGAGGGTTTTTATGGTGTGATCACGGCGGTTCTCCGTGGACGGTGGCCACGATACCAGAGGAAACAGAGCGGACAAAAACCGTGAGGAAAACAGGATTCAATTACCCAACTGTGGACTTGAACTCATGATTTTTTAATAGAAAATGGTTGGAAGCTTGCGAGGAGCTTCACAAATTGGAAGTTGAGACCTGGATATGACGGTAAGTAGAAGTTCCACAAACTTCATATTTGAATTCAAAAATGGTGAATTGTGTTTTGGGGATTATTAATGGAATTGAACGATTGGATGAGGTTTTGGAGGTCATAAAGGATTAGTTGAGCTTGAAATCACAGAGTTTGGAGGCCGGGATCGTGCAGAAGCTATGGTCGAAGATGGCCGGTTTATTTGTGACCAGGAAGGTATTATCTAGACCAATACTTCGTGTTTTTTTAGCATAGATCGATTAGAACTAATAGGACGAAACTATAGGGACAAATAGGATTGAAAAAGCTGAAAAATTGAATGAAAATCGCGGTCGCCGGTTTAGCCTAGACCGGACCGGTTCGAACCAAGTGAATCGGGTTCACCTGAGGATGACGACGACACTGTTCACGCGCGTGGGTCTCACGCGCAGAAACTTCTAGACGTGTATGGGGGTGCGTGAGGGGTAGTTTGGGAAATTTGCCAACATGACTTTTAAAGTATTCGATGTAACGAACATTTTGGCGCTGATTTCGAGTCAATCGGACATCGTCTCAATAGTTTTCGAGATGTCCGAAGGTTTTAGGGCTCGTTTAAAAATAATTAAAAATTTGGGAAAATTACGGGCCTTTAGTATATGCTTAATGAAGTAGTTAGTGACCTCGTTATGGGATTTGGACAGGTTCGGGAAGCCGAGGATAGCATAATGGCCGGGAATGGCGTAAGTGCGCGCGTATCGAGGCGACGTCGGAATGGTCTGTGAGTGGACTTTGCTTTCTAACTTATGATGCATGCATATATGTTTTTATATGTTTTCTATAATTGATTCTATGATGTGGTTTATGATCTTGATGATTTACGTTTTTGCACATTTTTCAAGGTATTTTACGGAATTTCGCATTTTACAAGTTTTCGAACGATCTTGTGATTTGACTGTGGTTTTAATGATTTGATTTCGGGAATTGAAATATGATTTGATTTCAAGGATTTGAATTGCGTTTTGGAAAGGTGATTTCGGGATTGGAGCCCTGTTTATGAGATTGAGATTTTGGTTTTGAGATTTGGAAAGGAAGTCTGGATTTGGGTTCTGGATGATGGTTCCGGAAGCCGGCTTACGGAATCATTGTTGATAATTCGGATGAGGATTTTCTGTGGTTTTCACTGATCGAATGAAAAATGGTTTTGGGTTTAAAGACCCGGAAAAAGAGAAAAACCCACTGGATCTAGTTTTGAGTTTAAAGACTCGGATTGATTGATGGGGGGAGGGCCCTGGATTGATGTGTTTTAAGTTTAAATACTCGGTATGGCTTTGATTTTAAAGACTCGGTGATAATGATACCCCCCCCCCCCCCCCCCCCCCCCCCCGGCGAGGCCTGTGATTGTGTTTTGAGTTTAAAGACTCGGATATCCCGGGAAGGCCTGGCTATTTGCCCATTGTGTTTTGAGTTTAAAGACTCGGGCGTACTTGAGATCCAGTAAACTTGTATAATTAATGTTTTTCACTAATTTTCCGATGTTTTGGGCGGTGGCCCAAATGAAATGGTTTTTCTTGGATGGTTTGTGATATGAGCGGTTTCATGGCTTGAATTGATATGCATGCATTGGTTTTTGCGTGGAGGGTAAAAATGTACCTGTTTTATGAACTGTTTTCAAACTTATTCTTTATTTTTGTCCACTCACAATCTTTTCGTATTTTTGATACCCTCTAGGTTGTTACGGCACGGGCTGTTTATTGAGAGAGACGGAGACATCACACGTACGATCCACAGTAGTTTGGTATACTCTGGGAAGACCGGTACCGGTACCTTTTCGAATGGTTGGATCGAGAATCCCTTTTACGACTTACGTGTCGCATGAAGGTTGGACGTTGGTTTAGCCTTCGTGTCATGCGTAAGTTAGACGGGATCGGGATTTAGCCCTTAATCCGGGGGGATTAGGGGTGGGTCCTGACATACAGGGTCTTACTCACCTCTAAGGAAAATCTAGAAAAACTCATACAAACACTCTATCATTTTATTCCCTCTCAATAACTGATATAGGCATCAGAGCATTCTCAGTTGAACCACCCCCCATCAGAGCTTCAACCATAACCCCGTTTTATTTCTTGTTATTGTGTGTAGGGATCGAGAATAAATTCTGCAAGTCTGGATTATTTCTGCATCAATAACTAGTGTTTTCATTGAGAGTCGATTTAAGAAATACTCAAAGAGTGTTCTCCACTTTTTCCTCAAAAAACTCTATTCTACTTTCAACACTTACCACCCACGGTTCTTCCTATGGCTAGAACACCCGATCAGCACGGTCCTTCGAGGTTACCACCTCTGTTCTCGTTGTTGTTTCCACAAACAGACTACTTCCTTAAATCTCGGAAGAAATACATTCTCGCTCCTCGCGTGGACCACGCCATGCACCAATTTACATGCCATTGAGAATGTCAGATTGGAGGCTAATCGTCAGCTTCGAGACCTTCCCCATACCTACCGCTTCTATAGACCTTTCAACTACATTGGGAGCAAGGATGATAATCTTCCATCAAATAGATGGGCTATGAGTAAGAGAAATATCTCAAAGGATCCCAAATCAACGACCCGTTGGCACGGACCTAAAAAGTCACTAGGCAACTTGTGTGATGCACAAGCAAGTACTCATGCATGTGAAAAGGTTTACCACATCAGTCCAAAGGCATGCAACAGGTGTTCTGATGCCCTATGCACTATGAACAGATGTCTAGGAGCTCGTCCCCTTGAGTCGACTTGACACAAAAAGTTTGGCAACTGAGCAGCCAAGTCCAAGCGCAATTGGAGCTCCTTCAGCAACTTTTGGGAGACCTTGAATTGTCCAAAGCTAATGGGAGACGTAGGATGCCTCGTGAAACACCTAGGAGCCCTCCAACGTGTGCTAGCAAGGAGCACGTTCGCCATCAAACAATATCCCGGGATACATCGTTAAGCGACTCTATATAAGAAAGTTGTACTTATGGAGTGAAAAACCAAAATCACCCAAGACCTTTAGGTCATGAACGACTTGGAGAACACATCGAAGCACTTTCACGCATTGAATATCCACGCAAGAGCCGACAATAGAACGCAACCTCCTCGATTGCCCATGTGTACTCGGATGGACAAGTTAACAATGGCGCAAGGCGTTCTGGCTATCACAGAGAGGAAGATGAGACTTACTCACTCACACGCTCACGTGACTCAATAGTAGTAAACCGAAGGAGCTGGCGCCACTTTACCAAGCATAATCTTCCCCATCGTTAAAGGTCACTACGTGTTGAGGCTTATAAAGGATGCTAGATTGACGGTTCTAGGGAGTCCAACGCGATGGCGATCTAGAAGATGACCTTTGGTGCCAGATTCAAACATCATCGACTTTTTTGTTTGTCAAGGACATCGAGGAGGAGCCATTCCCGTAGCGATTTCCAAATCCAAACTTTAATCAGCTCAAAGAGACCTCTGACCTAGTAAAGTGTATTGATTACTATCATGGAATTATGGTGCCTCATAAACACAATGATGCACCTATGTGTAAGGTTTTTCAAGCCTCCCTGCAAGGTCAAGCATCAATGTGGTTCCCATCTCCCTCAGAGATCGATCGCCTCTTTCAAAGAACTAGCCCAAGCCTTCGTGAAGGAGTTTTTGTAGTTTCACACCATCAAAGTCAAGGACCGCCACCTTTTCACCATCTGAAAGAAGACCAAGGAAACCTTGTGACATTACATATGAAGTTATTGCGAAGAAAAATCCCACATTGTGGGGTGTATTGATTTTGTTGCAGCTACAGCATTTAAGCAGGGGCTACCTGAGAAGACTTAGTTCTATGGGGGTATCATCATGAGAAATGATCGACGTCTCACCATGATGATGTCTTTAGTCGAATGACATGAATGCTGGGAAGATGAAAAGAACACCTTACATGCCACAGACCACACTGGAGAGGGCGAACATTACCCGAAGGCATTTGCACAGTGCAAGGACGACGCCAACTGTAGAGACTCAACTGGCAGGCCCAAAAATCGTAAAGGGAACCTGACATCAATTTGTATGCTGGTGTGAGGCCAAAAACTCATTTTTTGGTGCCTATCCTCTATATCTACAATCAAATAAAGGAAAACCCATGGTTCAAAAAATCGGCACCCATCAAAGGCAACCAAGAGAAGGCTGGTCAGACAAAGTGGTATACCTACCACGACTTCTTTGGGCATAACATTAGTTCCTGCAAGAGCTTCGAAATGTATTTTCAGAATCTCATGAAAGAAGGACACTGTACGAAGTACATCACAAAGAAGGAAACAAAGCATCTTGGAAATAAAGGACCCCGAGAACTGATGCCAAAGATGATTCACTATGACACAATCGTTACTACGTCAAAGTTGCATGGAGCTACTAGTAAGTGAAGGAAAAGAAAGGTCCGTGATGCCCTGGTCGTAGCCAAGTCTCGCATGTCGCCACTACTCAAGTAACTGATGACCGTGTCATCAATTTCTCAATGAAGGACAATGTAGGACTTGGCTAGCCCCATGATGATGCCTTTGTCATTTTAGTCCAAATCACTCATGCACAGGTAGACCAGATTCACTTAGATGAAGGAAGTGTTGCCAATATCCTCATCCTATATGCAGCCCAGAAGATAGGATTAGTGTCTTTCACGACATGGAGAAAGGTTCTGATGTAAGGCTTCAATGGATCAACGAGTATGTCTATCAGCACAATTCAGCTCGAAGTTCACTCCATTCCCATTGTCGCAAAACAGTGTTTCTATGTCCTCGATGAATACTCATAGTATAATGGCATGCTAGGAAGACCATGGATGCATAAGATACTAGTAAGCACCTCGAGCCTGTACCAAAAAAATTCACTTTTTGATCGTCGAATAAGGAGTCAGAGAAATAAAAGGAGATCGACCCATGGCCCAACAATGCCTTACTGAAGGGTTAAACAAAATCAATGTAGCAGAGGTTGTTCCCCAGACAAACATGGCTGCTAGTAGCAAGTCCACTCCTTCGTCTGCCAATTAGTAACTAATAGTGGGTCAAGTTCCCAACATCTATAAAAAGCCCTTTGCACCTGAAGGATTGAAACCAGAAGACGATTTCTACCTCATACAACTTGACCCGCGGTTTGTAAAACTCATATTTCACACGATCCAAGAACTTCCATAACATTGGCGTGATTCAGTTTGAGCACGAGGGAAGTAGAGAGGTAGTTAGCAACCAGAGAATTCAATTTCACCGGGTCCATGTTGGAGACATCAAGGCCCGGGTACATATTCACCACGACATATTGATCCATGATTACTAACTGAAGTAGTGAGAAACAAGCTAAATTTGAAAGACATGCATGCACTGGAACATACTTAAACATCGAAGAAAAAAAGAACTCATCATGTTCCTATGTGAGCATAAGGATATATTTGCATGGTCACCATTGGATATGCTTAGGATAGATCCCACATTCGCTTTCCACAGGGTGCATGTCAACCCAAGCTATAAGCCAATTAAGTAAAACAAGTGCAACTTTTCCCTTGAGAAAATTGCCGTCATCCAAGCTGAAATCGACAAGCTATTCGAAGCTGGTTTTTTTGAAAAAGTTTCGTACTCATAATGGCTAGCAAACTTTTTTCTCAACAAGAAGAAAGAAAATGGGTGATCGAGAGTTTGTTTTGACAACACAAACCTCAATCTCGCATGCCCAAAAGACAATTTCCCCCTGCCAAGGATCGATCTACTAGTAGACTCCATATCAAGCAATGAACTCCTTATCTTTCTTGATGCATACTTAGGCTACAATAAGATATTCATGCATGAGAAAGATAAAGACATCACGACCTTCGTCTTCGAGAGAGGATTTTACTGCTATAAGGTCATGCCTTTTGGCTCAAGAATGCAGGCACTACCTATCAATGAGTTGTTAATCGAATATTCAAAGTATAACGACCCGTCCCGAATATCGGGATTTAATAATATTTAATTATGATTTAGAATGACTAGCCTGAGATTAGTTGAGTGAATTCGGACGAATTGTGCAAAATGATCGTTTTGCCCCTAGGCGGGGGCAAACCGTTGACTTTTAATTCGGACGGTCAAATGGACCTTGACCATTGACCGTGACGTAGCTCGGGACGTCACGAGTTCATAGACAGGTGGCACATTCGATTCCGACGTTCGTGGTGAAAGTTATGATGTTCGGAAACCCAATGGCATTTTCGTAATTTGGACGAAATAAGGGAAAATGTTGACCTTTTGATCGGGAGGTCCGATGGCCGAGGGCCAAGGACCGTTAGGATGGTCTCGATGCCCTGATTCGGTAGACAGGCGGCACGCATCAATCGGAGTCCGAATGACCGAGTTCCGGGTCTTGATGCGTGAGGGGCATTTTGGTAATTTTCTGCACAAGGGCAGAATGGTAATTTCACAGGGGCACTGTTTGATCGAAACAGCCGTGAAATTGGATGTTTTTTGCGATCTGTTCCATGGATTGTTTAGCATTGATGGACTGATTTGGGGCAGCTTTGTAGTGTGGATGCATATGGTGAGGGTTGGCATCAGATCACAGAACATGGGCACTGTTTTTATATTGATTTCGGGTCATTGCAGGGGACTTTACACAGAGGACTAAGTGGTGCTTTAGGGTGCTTTTAAAGGCTGAATTGGATTAAAGGAATTGAGAGTAAGTCGAGAGGTTCATTCTGAGATTGAGAAAGGAAGGAAATGAGTGAAATTGGTGAGGGAATGCTCAAAAACCAGAAATCGGTTTTTGAAGAGTTCAAATTCGAATTTCAGTTTTTAGGCCAGCCCAAGCCTAATTGTGATCTGAAACAGCTTCCTGGAACTTTACTGTGTCGATCGAGATCAAATGGGGCAAGTTTTGAAGCTCCTAGAGCCGTGGACGGACGAGGTGGACGGCCTGAAAATCCAATCATGAGTCATGGTGAATGAGGTAACTTCATGTTCAATTAATCATGTGAATTAGTTCGTATTAATCCTAATGAGCTTACTGAAAGTTAATTTGATAATGGTTGAGGAATTGTGGAGTTACGGTGATCGACCCGTTTGGGTGATCACGGGTTGATGGCACGATTAAGGGATGGTTAGAGTTGATCAATGACACAGAACTGAAATTAATTGGTTAATGAATGTTTTAGGATTAAAAACGGAAGGAATCGAGCATGAATTGAAGGGTAACTGTAGCAGTCACTGTAGCAGGCGCGTGGCTTTCACGCGAAGCCACTCACGGCGGAGCGTGATGGCGCGTGGGCACGAATCTCGAGATGAGGTCAACATGACTTTTGTCCTATGCAATGTAACGGCCATTTTAGGAATGGTTTCGTGTCGATCGGACACCGTTTCGTTATTGTTCGGGATGTCCGAAGGTTTTTAATCCAGTTTAAAAATATTAAAAATTCGGGAAAATTACGGGACTTGAATAGGATGTTAATAATGAGGTTAGTGACCCTTTAATGTGATTTGGACAGGATTGGGAGTCCCGGTGATAGTGGTGTGACCCGGGAAGGCCTATGGCACGCGTATTGAGGCGCATGGTTAAACGGTCTGTAAGTGGACATTGGTTTTATAAATTCGATGCATGCATAACTGTTTCATGATTGTTATAATTGTGATTATATGATTTATTTTGGATATCGGTGAATTTATATGATTTCACGCATTTCGAGGCGATTTACATGTTTGCACGTAAATCGAGATTTTCCGGATTTACACTGATTTACAAAATGGTGATTCGGATATGATTTTATGAAACAGTTACGGATTTGATAAAGTAAATTCGGGCCAGGGGCCCAGTTGATTAAAGAAATTGGGCCAGGGGCCCAGTTGATTTAAGAAATCGGGCCAGGGGCCCAGTTGATTTAAGAAATCGGGCAAAGGGCCCAGTTAATTTATATATGTGATTTCGGGTCGGGGACCCTAAAATGGAATTGAATAAATGATTTCGGATTTAATAATCAACTATTTGCACTTGTGACGGTTTTATGGAAATTCGGGGCAGGGCCCTTGTGATATTTTGGAAACGAATAATAAAATGTGTTCCATAAAACCATCTCGATACGAGGATATATATATTGGTCTCCTCCAGGTGTCGGGGACACTGGGGAAGTCACGGTGCATTATCTGCGAGGGGTCATTGTACGGAGCAGCCGGACCGTATAGTGACTCAGGAGTAGGAATGCTATGATTAGACGTCGGGGACGTCAGACATCGGGGATGTCAGAGATATGGACCTGGTGAGACCCCGTGTAACGCCCCGGACATTCTGAAAATGTAATATTGTAAAATATTGAATAAAATGAAGTTTTTACCCCTGTGATTTGTGTGGTCAATTTGTTGACTTTTTGATTGGGGGGTCGAACGGACGTGGAGTGATGACCATGACGTAGTTCGGGACGTCACGAGTTCATAGACAGGTGGCACGTTCGATTCGGACGAACAGGGTGAAAGTTATGATGTTCGGAAGTTCAGGGGCATTATCGTAATTTGGACGTTATATGGGAAAAAGTTGACTTTTAGTTTGACAATTTTTATCCATATGATTCAAAGACCGTTATGTTCGTCTCGACGCCCTGAGAACAACGACAGGCGGCACGCATGAAACGGACGTCGGATGACCGAGATAGGGGTCACGGAAGTTGGAGGGCAGTTTGGTAATTATTGCACAGAGGGGCATTTTGGTCATTTTCACGGCGGTTACTGTAGCACCACCGTGAAAAACAGAGTGCGGCCGTGGAGCTTTGTGCGTGCAATTGTTTATGGCTTAGTGGACTGGTGAGTGGGTTTAGTTTATGGATTTTGAGATTGTGGGAGGCATCCATGCGTGTCTGGGCTGAGACAGAATGCACGGGAGAGGTTTTAAATTTGTTCTTGGGGTCTGTTTGCGGGAGGCAACTGCGCAGTGACCAGCTGAGCGATTCTCAAGGGTTGTCGTCTCACTGCGATCGATTAACTGAGTTAGTGGATGTGGGGAGGTCATTTTGGTTCAGTTTGGGAGCTAAGAGTGTGAGGAACTGTGAGAGGAACCGTGAGGAAACATTTTCGGGTTTTTGGGGGGAAGTTTCAGGGTTCAATTCCTACGGTTTTGGGACCAAACTAAGGACACTGAGGGACTTCTGGGAGTGAAAGAATCACGTTGGTGCAAGATTTGGGTGAGGACGACCACTGTTGGCCCTAGAACCCAAGTGCTGTTCAGGGAGGAACCAGTTGGAGGGAAAAATCCCATTCAATTTCTGGAGCCTGTTGATCGAAACCAAAGGCCGTGTTAGACTTCTGGGTCCTCTACGAGCACAACCGTGCAAGAATTGAAGGAGGAGGAGGACAGGTTGGCCGAGAACCTGAGTCTCAGTTTCAGAGGAAAACCAGTGCTGAGGACGACGACTTCCAGGTAACGGCGAGTTAAATTGTTAGTGCCATTGTGTTCGTATAAGTTCCCTTAATCTACTGGTGAAATTAATTTGAGAATGGAGTTAGTTTGGGTGAGTTCTGGGTGACGACCTGTTCGTCTGTTCATGTCTGGGTTGAAACGATTTAGGGTCAGTCGACGTTAATCATCAGTATAGACCTTAAATTAATAGGTTAGAGAAGGTAATAGGATTGAAAACGGGAGGAATTGATTGAGAATTGAGCTTGAACTGGTTGGGTTGTGTCGCGGGTGACAGACCCGTTTATCAAGCTATCAGGGTAGGAACGATGACACTGTAGCTTGGCGCGTGGCCTTCACGCGCAGCCACTTTGGGCGGCGCGTGACGGCGCGTGCGATGTCATCTCCGATCACGGTCAACATGGAAATTGACCCTTTCAGTGTAATTAACATTTTATCTTTAGAGTTCGAATTGTTCGGGAGTCATTCGGGATAATTTCGGGAGCTCGGAAGTTTAGGACCTTAAGGTTTATTTCGCCGAAAAATCCGGGAAAATTAGGAAAAATCCTACGAATTATTTTGGGATGTTTGTAACCCTTCTTGTACGTTTTTACAGGCCCGGACACTTCCGAAGCTACGGAGGAGCGTGTGGGACGCGATTGACGCGTCCTAAGACTGTGAGTGGACCTTTTGATTTCTAAATTGGGCATGCATGACTATTTTGCTTATTTATCTCATGGTTTTACCTATGATTTTATGATGGTGATATGATATATCGGTTTTTACATGTTTCCACGTTTTTCGAGATATTTATCGTATTTCACGCATTTCGAGATTATGGTTTTTGCTTATGCATGCGTGATGATTTTGATGAAGTACCTGGATATGAATATGCATGTTTCGGATTTATGATGTTTGATCACATTGTGAAGTAATTTTTTGAAATTGCATGTGTTGGAATTTGCATGTGAATTCGGACATAAGTCCTGTTATGATGAGAAATGTTTTCGGAATGATGTTGGAAAACGGTTTGTGATGAATCCTGGTTTATTGTGTTTAAAAACGGTTTTGGGTTTAAAGACCCGGTTAATGGTTGGATCCGGTTTTGGGTTTAAAGACCCGGTATGTTGATGACGGGGGCGGGCCCGAAAATTGGGTTTAAAGACCCGAATTGAGTTTCAAGACTCGTGAGTTTAAAGACTCGATTATTATGATACCCCCGAGGCCTATTAATCATGTTTTGAGTTTAAAGACTCGTTGATATCCCGGGAAGGCCTAATTTTGAGTTTAAAGACTCGGATGGATCCAACGGCATAATCGTGATTATTGATTTATGTTTTACTTGATTTGTGCAATTAACGTTTCAAAATGACGGTTTCTGGAATCTGGCATTATTAAATGGTTTTACATGAGTTATGACGATCCTTGTAACATTTTTCATGTGTTTCGGAAAAAGAGTTTTCAAAAGTTTAATACGCAAGTTTTGAATATTTGGTTATGCATGCGGATTACAAAACTGGAGGGCGAACTCGATTTCGGAAAAACTGTTTTTCCTGTAAAACTTATGTTTCGGTCCACTCACACTTTGCTGTTTTAAATTCCCTCCAGGTCATGGTACAAGTGCGGGGGCAAGCGCCGAGGTAGAGGAGGAGGCATAAAGTTTTCCGTTGCGGAGTAGTTAGTTCACAGAGTAGGATTTGTTCCTTTAACTTGTTTTGTAACATTATGCTCTGTGAAACTGTGGACTTGACGTCCAGTCGGTTGTAATCGTTTAATCTCCCTGGTCTGGCAATGGGTGTGTTGTAATATTATTTAGTTTTCCGGTCTTTTGGATTCGATTGTCAGACGGGAGCAGGATGCTTCCTGATTATCGAGGCGATAATCGGGGTGTGTCCTGTCAATTGGTATCAGAGCCTAGGTTTACGATTCGTGTCCGGTACTCGGGTGTGCCTTGATTATTGTACTAACTTATGCCTCTTTCAGAGAGAAGGACGACCGGCCATGCCTCCGCGACGCGAACCCCCTCCACGACCTGATGGTGATGCCGAGAGCGCTTCGATCGAGCGAGCCCAGCGTCTTGGGGCTACGGTGTTTAGTGGTGGAGCGGATCCCGAGGATGCTCACCATTGGATTTCTCGGATTGAGCGGATTTTCACTGTGATGCACTGTCCTCATGAGGAGCGTGTGGTGTTGGCCACATTTTTACTTGATGGATCTGCTTATGAGTGGTGGTACACTCTGGAGTTGTCGGGTTGGGATGCCCGTACAGTGACTTGGGAGACCTTTCGTGAACGGTTTCTGGATCAGTATTATCCCCGTTCTTTCCGTGATGCTAGGGAGACCGAGTTTCTGCAGCTCCAGCAGGGGAGCATGTCCGTAGCTGAGTATGAGCAGAAATTTCAGATGCTAGCTCGTTTTGCTCCTACCTTTGTATCTACCGAGGCTGAGAAATGTCGTAGGTTTGAGCTTGGCCTACGGGGTGAGATACGGGCCATTGTGACGGCCGGAGCTTTTGCTACTCTCAGGGAGTTGTCTGATGCTGCGGTACGGGTTGAGGTTAGTCTCCCGACACGTCCACAGTACTCTGGTGGTGGACAACGTCGAGAGCGTTCATATCCTGGATCATATGGTCAGAAAGCCCCGAAGAAGAGACGTTATAATGTAGCCTCATCTGCATGCAATGATCGTTATGGTAGGCCTGGTAACTATCAGGGTTCCAGATTCCGAGCGCCTAGGGCGCAGACTGCTCCGCAGGCGAGCGCGATTTCTGTTGCTTCCACGGGACGGCAGGGTGGTGGTTTTGCTCGCGATGCTTCCAGTGTTATCTGTTTCTTCTGTGGCGAGCGGGGCCACTATCGGAGGGAGTGTCCATCTTTGCCACAGGGTGGTGGCGCAGATCGGGGTGGAGCAGAGCAGGGACGGAGCACAGCTGCAGTTTCTGGGACTGGGAGCACTCGAGGAGGTGGTACTGGAGCGGCTAGTGGACAGAGGGGCCAGGGCCGTGGGTGAGCAGCTGGACCACAGGCCCGAGTTTTTGCTGTTACGCAGCAGGAGGCCAGGACAACACCTGGTGTTCTGGAAGGTACACTCACGATCTTTGGGCATGATGTTTGTGCTTTAATCGATCCCGGAGCTACTCATTCATTTATTTCACGGGACTGTGAGTTGTTGGCGGGTAGAGAGGTGTCCGCCTTGGACTGTGACTTGGGTGTGAGTACACCCACGGGAGATGTATTTGTGGTAAATCAAGTGTTGCGGGAGTGTCCCGTAATGGTAGGTGATGTTGGTCTAATGGCAGACTTGATACTCTTGGACTTGCACGACTTTGATGTCATTTTGGGAATGGACTGGTTGACGCTCCATCGTGCTTCTATCGAATGTGTCGATAAGAAGGTTACTTTTCGGAGCCCGGGATTACCGGAAACCACTTTTCAGGGAATACTACGAGCAACTCCTGTCAGAGTGATTTCAGCCCTGAAGGCAAGTAAGTTGTTGAGGAAGGGGTGCCAGGGATACTTAGCCCAAGTGTTGGACTCACGAACTGCACCATTGAGGGTGGAGGATACACCGATAGTACGGGAGTTCCCGGATGTCTTTCCAGAGGATCTACCGGGATTGCCACCGCATCGAGATGTCGAGTTCACTATTGATCTGGTTCCAGGTACGCAACCTATCTCTCAGACTCCGTATCGTATGGCGCCAGCCGAGTTGAAAGAACTGAAGGCGCAGTTACAAAAACTACTTGAGATGGGGTTTATTCGACCGAGTGTGTCCCCCTGGGGAGCCCCGGTGTTATTTGTGAAGAAAAAGGATGGGAGTTTGAGACTCTGCATTGATTACAGGCAACTGAATAAGTAACGGTCAGGAACAAATACCCGTTGCCTTGGATCGATGATTTGTTTGATCAACTGCGAGGAACGCAGTACTTCTCCAAAATTGATCTACGTTCTGGGTATCATCAATTGCGGGTTAAGGATGAGGATGTACCCAAGACAGCCTTTAGGACCCGTTATGGTCATTATGAGTTCCTTGTAATGCCGTTTGGTTTGACCAACGCACCCGCATCGTTTATGGACTTGATGAACCGAGTGTTGCAGCCTTACTTGGATCGCTTTGTCATCATGTTCATTGACGATATCCTGGTCTACTCGAGGAGTGCAGAAGCGCACGAGGAGCACTTAAGGATGGTGCTGGGTACCTTAAGGGAAAACCAGTTGTATGCGAAGCTCAGCAAATGTCAGTTTTGGTTGACGAGCGTGAGTTTCTTGGGTTTGGCTGGTTACTACAGGAGGTTTGTAGAGGGTTTCTCCACCATTGCTGCCCCGTTGACACGACTGATGCGGAAGGGAGTCAAGTTTGAGTGGGATGACGATTGTGAGCGTAGTTTTCGGGAGCTAAAGGAAAGGTTGACATCTGCTCCCATACTGACCCTTCCAGACGACAGTGGGGAATTTGAGGTGTACAGTGATGCATCCTTACAGGGTTTGGGATGTGTACTAATGCAGCATGGGAAAGTGATCGCCTATGCTTCGCGCCAGTTGAAACCGCACAAGCGCAATTATCCGACGCACGACTTGGAGTTAGCTGCTGTCGTGCATGCGTTAAAAATATGGAGACATCACCTGTATGGTGCGACTTGCAGAATGTTCACGGATCACAAAAGCCTGAAGTACTTGTTCACTCAGAAGGAGTTAAATGTGAGGCAGCGACGGTGGCTAGAGCTAATTAAGGACTATGATTGCATAATTGAGTACCACCCGGGAAAAGCCAATGTGGTGGCTGATGCTCTAAGCCGGAAGTCAACGCATTCTGTAGCACATCTACGGACGGTTCATTTACCACTTTTGGTTGAACTCCGTAAGAATAGCATTGATTTGGGTTTGGATGGCCAAGGTGTCTTGCTGGCTAATTTTCATGTGAGACCACTTCTGGTCGATCGGATCGTTGAGGTTCAATCTCAAGATCCTGTCTCATGTGTACTTCGGATTGAAGTGGAAGCCGGTGAGCGGCTAGATTTTACAGTCAGGGAGGATGGAGCCTTGCTAAAAGAAGGACGGTTGTGTGTGCCTGACGTTGAGGCACTGAAGAAGGAGATCTTGGACGAAGCTCATAGTTCGACCTACGCGATGCATCCTGGTGGGACCAAGATGTATCGTACCTTTCGAGAGCACTAATGGTGGCCGGGAATGAAACGGGAGATTGCCGAGTTTGTCAGCAGGTGTCTGATTTGCCAGCAAGTGAAGGCTGAGAGACAACGACCTTATGGAGCCTTGCAACCACTACCTATTCCGGAATGGAAATGGGATCACTTGACGATGGATTTTGTGTTTGGACTTCCTAGGACACCCAGAGGTCACGATGGAGTTTGGGTGATTGTGGACAGGCTTACGAAATCAGCTCATTTCTTGCCGGTGCGAGAGAACTTCAGGATGACACAGTTGGCCCAGTTGTTTATCGACGAGATCATTCGTCTGCACGGTACACCGGAATCAATAGTTTCTGACCGAGACCCGAGGTTTACTTCTCGATTTTGGCAGAGTCTGCAGGAAGCATTTAGGACGAAACTTCGTTTCAGTACTGCATTTCATCCTCAGACTGACGGCCAGTCTGAGCGGACCATCCAGACATTGGAGGATATGATGCGAGCTTGCGTTCTACAATTTCAGGACACTTGGGAGTCACATCTAGCCTTGATGGAATTTGCCTACAACAACAGCTATCAGGCGAGCATTGGGATGGCTCCGTACGAAGCCTTGTACGGACGGCAGTGCAGAACTCCGTTGTGTTGGACGGATGTGGGTGAAAGGAAGCTGACTAAATCCGAATTGGTGGAACTGACGACCGAGAAGGTCAAACTCATCAGGGATCGGCTCAAGGCAGCCCGGGACAGACAAAAGAGCTATGTGGACCATCGGATTCGAGATCTTGAGTTTGCGGTCGGTGATCGGGTATTTCTGAAATTGTCCCCTTGGAAGGGAGTGGTGAGATTTGGCAGGCGAGGAAAGTTGAGCCCTCGTTATATCGGACCTTATGAGATTACCGAGAGGATTGGCCCGGTGGCCTACAGGTTGGCACTACCGCCAGAGCTGTCGAAGGTCCACGATGTTTTTCATGTGTCGATGTTGCGGAAATATGTGTTTGACGCATCTCATGTACTGGAGGAACATCCCATTGAACTTCGAGATGACTTGAGCTTCGAGGAACAGCCGGTGCAAGTTTTGGATCGAAAGGATAAGGTACTACGTCGAAAGACCGTTCCTCTGGTAAAGGTTCTCTGGAGGAACCAGAATGTGGAGGAAGCCACATGGGAACCCGAGGCACAGATGCGAGAACAGTTCCCCTACTTGTTTCCTTGAAATTTCGTTAAGGGGGGGAGATTGTAACGCCCCGGACATTCTGAAAATGTAATATTGTAAAATATTGAATAAAATGAAGTTTTTACCCCTGTGATTTGTGTGGTCAATTTGTTGACTTTTTGATTGGGGGGTCGAACGGACGTGGAGTGATGACCGTGACGTAGTTCGGGACGTCACGAGTTCATAGACAGGTGGCACGTTCGATTCGGACGAACAGGGTGAAAGTTATGATGTTCGGAAGTTCAGGGGCATTATCGTAATTTGAACGTTATATGGGAAAAAGTTGACTTTTTGTTTGACAATTGTTATCTATATGATTCAAAGACCGTTATGTTCGTCTCGACGCCCTGAGAACAACGACAGGCGGCACGCATGAAACGGACGTCGGATGACCGAGATAGGGGTCACGGAAGTTGGAGGGCAGTTTGGTAATTATTGCACAGAGGGGCATTTTGGTCATTTTCACGGCGGTTACTGTAGCACCACCGTGAAAAACAGAGTGCGGCCGTGGAGCTTTGTGCGTGCAATTGTTTATGGCTTAGTGGACTGGTGAGTGGGTTTAGTTTATGGATTTTGAGATTGTGGGAGGCACCCATGCGTGTCTGGGCTGAGACAGAATGCACGGGAGAGGTTTTAAATTTGTTCTTGGGGTCTGTTTGCGGGAGGCAACTGCGTAGTGACCAGCTGAGGGATTCTCACGGGTTGTCGTCTCACTGCGATCGATTAACTGAGTTAGAGGATGTGGGGAGGTCATTTTGGTTCAGTTTGGGAGCTGAGAGTGTGAGGAACTGTGAGAGGAACCGTGAGGAAACATTTTCGGGTTTTTGGGGGGAAGTTTCAGGGTTCAATTCCTACGGTTTTGGGACCAAACTAAGGACACTGAGGGACTTCTGGGAGTGAAAGAATCACGTTGGTGCAAGATTTGGGTGAGGACGACCACTGTTGGCCCTAGAACCCAAGTGCTGTTCAGGGAGGAACCAGTTGGAGGGAAAAATCCCATTCAATTTCTGGAGCCTGTTGAGCGAAACCAAAGGCCATGTTAGACTTCTGGGGCCACTACGAGCACAACCGTGCAAGAATTGAAGGAGGAGGAGGACAGGTTGGCCGGGAACCTGAGTCTCAGTTTCAGAGGAAAACCAGTGCTGAGGATGACGACTTCCAGGTAACGGCGAGTTAAATTGTTAGTGCCATTGTGTTCGTCTAAGTTCCTTTAATCTACTGGTGAAATTAATTTGAGAATGGAGTTAGTTTGGGTGAGTTCTGGGTGACGACCCGTTCGTCTGTTCAAGTCTGGGTTGAAACGATTTAGGGTCAGTCGACGTTAATCATCAGTATAGACCTTAAATTAATAGGTTAGAGAAGGTAATAGGATTGAAAACGGGAGGAATTGATTGAGAATTGAGCTTGAACTGGTTGGGTTGTGTCGCGGGTGACAGACCCGTTTATCAGGCTATCCGGGTAGGAACGATGACACTGTAGCTTGGCGCGTGGCCTTCACGCGCAGCCACTTTGGGCGGCGCGTGACGGCGCGTGCGATGTCATCTCCGATCACGGTCAACATGGAAATTGATCCTTTCAGTGTAATTAACATTTTATCTTTAGAGTTCGAATTGTTCGGGAGTCATTCGGGATAATTTCGGGAGCTCGGAAGTTTAGGACCTTAAGGTTTATTTCGCCGAAAAATGCGAGAAAATTAGGAAAAATCCTACGAATTATTTTGGGATGTTTGTAACCCTTCTTGTACGTTTTTACAGGCCCGGACACTTCCAAAGCTACGGAGGAGCGCGTGGGACTCGATTGACGCGTCCTAAGACTGTGAGTGGAAGCCCGTTTGGGCAGTGGCAACAGGTTGTCCCTTGTCTAACACCCCTTGTCAGACGGGAGCATGACACATTCCATGGTAATCCCGGGGGGGATTGGGATGGGTCGTGTCAAGTGGTATCAGAGCAGGTTTGCTCTTTTGTGCGCGAAGGTCGAGGGTGTGATGTCTCTTTGGACTGCAGTTCTGTTGTCAACCTGATAGATAGTTTTGGGTTTGAGTAGTGGATAATGTGTGTTTGGCCCGATACGCCGTGCGTTAACGTGATTCGACCCAAGTGGGGTTGTTTGTGATTAACTGGTAATGTGGGACTGTCGGTTCGGTCATGTGGTGATGGATTGTTGTGCTACTGGGCACAGCTGGGTTCAGGGAACCCAATTTGAATAATGATATGGAAATGCGAACCTCAGTTGAGTAATGGTCTAAAATATGGACCCTGGTAGTGTTGGCTAGTGTACGGGGTGTTGGTGCATCGGAGTTAGTCGATGACCTTCGTGGTGGAACCCACGATGGGACCCCCGATGAGTTGACGATTGGATTGGATTGGACGTCTATACGATGTCAGGATCGCGGGGTCGGTCAGGTTGTGGATTTTACTACCGAAAGCAGTTGGGTTCGGTGGAACCCTAGGGTGTGATTTTGGAACCCTAATTTATAATTGATGGATTGGAAAAGTGAACTTTAAATAGAGAACTTGTGCTGCGACGAGCGGCTGAGGTTGTGGATGACCATGTGGAAGACTCTAGTGAGTCTAGTCAGGATAATGGGATTCGATCTACGGGTGCGGTTATGAGATAAAATATGGAATTCCGTGTTGGATCGAATAATAGTGTGAGGTGTGGATACGGATCTTGACAGCGATGACTGTTGGTCGACAGTTTTGTCGAGATGACTAGCTATCGAGGGTATTTAGTGTGGTTTTAACACTTGAGGATCAGGGGACGTTCAGGGTACGTTCATTATCCTGATGTGCGGATGGTCAAATTGGAGGTACCCATAGTCGTGGGGTACGAGTGGTGATACGGGATAGTCGTTCGGTATGAACGGAGATCCAGGGTATCAACTTTGCACACAGTGTGCTAGCGTGGATGTTCGTGTGATAGCGTGGATGTTCATGTGCTAGTGTGGATGTTCGTGTACTAGTATGGATGTATGGATGCCTGTGTGTTGAGGCAAGTGTCGGTGATACTAGCGCTGGTGCTGGTGTCAGTGATGGTGATGACGATGAGCCACGAGTTGGGATGTGACTCTGTCCTGATGGACATATGATTGGTATCTGCGACTCAGTGGTGGTTGAGTCTTGGACTGGATGGGATCCAGTGGAGGTTGTGACGTGTTGGGATAAGTCCCAACAGTTATGAGATGACAAGTGATGAATGGATAAAAAGGTATGATTGAGACTTGAGGAATCTAGGGATGATGTTCCCTATGTCATGAGAATTAGTGGATTTGGGGAGTGGTTGTCAACTCCAAGATTGGTACGGTTGTGTGTTGTTGATATCCTCAGAACGTACAAGGAAATTATTGAAATTGGAATAGTCGAGGAAATCATTGGTGGTGTTGATGTGGAGATTTGTAATGGTGAAAAACTTGGAAAGCCGAGTGTTGAACCTGTAAGGGTGATGATGTGTGCAGTCCAGTGGTTGGACTTGACATCTCGTTGGGAGCATGTCTATTTCCAACATGGTTGGAACTTCCGATTCGGGAAGAGTGGTGATTGTGGAGACGAGAGGAGTGCTCGTTTCCGCATCGGTGATCGGTATGCTGAAGTCGTTGGGGGTGACTTCTTATTTCCTTCTGTGGCAGATGATGATTATTGTTACCAGTACGTTGAGCGTGTATTGGTGAATGGACCCATGTTTGGCTTGGGGTCATTGGACACAAGAAGTTGTGTATGATTCTGGAATTGGTGGTGAAAATCGAGGTCGCCATTCCACCTATGGGAATTTGACGAAGGATTCAATGAGGGTGTAAGACCCTACGATCAGTTTTCAGTTGGTTGTTAGCTACATGAGCATGTGTGGATCCTAGGTGGATCTGATTTGCGATGTTGTGGACTTTGGACGATGTGACGATCTAGGATCGTGATGTTACTTGTCGGGTGACGTAGTGATGGATCTGGATCGTGATCTTGATGATCTAGATAGGTGAAGAGTTTATCACTCTTACCTTGGTATGTGAGTTGTAAATGGCGGGACTGAACTTCTTTTCGAAGTGGAGCCCATATGGTTGTTACTCGGGTAAGTAGGTTTCCGAAGTGGTCGGATTTTTGTCAACCTTAGACGTGTGGATATTGGGATTGGTTTCCCTATGAAGTCAATCGAATGTTTTGAGCAGGTAACCGATAGGTTCGGTTTTGGTACGTCTCGGTGGACGTAAACGAGATTTTGGGTTTTGGAATCGAATTTCTGGGTGACGATTAAGGATTCGATTTCGAAGCTTGAAAGTGGATTACCGGATTTGGGTGCGGAATGATTATTTCCATGCTAGCTTACGGAATAATGATTTCGGATTCGGATTTGGAAATGGATATTGGGTCAGAGTTTTGATCTGTCTAATACAGTATTTGACAGATGGACTCTAGGGTAATTAGAACGTGTTTGGCCACAACCTAGGTGGTTGTAGGCGGATTGATGGATAGATGTACGTACAGGGTACGTTGTACGAGGATTGATACTGGATAGGCTGAGTGGTGCCTAGTGACGATACATAGGATGTACCAGTGGTGTGTGATTAAACGTGTTGGTAATCGGCTAGTTCCGATATCATTTGTTTGGTTGTGATTGAGGACTGGACATTGGATACTGTGCGCTGAGCAGTGTGATTTTGTCGGGTTAGGTGATTGTATGAGCAGGCGCTCTTAGCCATGGATGGCTAGTGGAACCCTAGTATATTGATGTGTGATCACTGCTGGGCTGGCATTCAATGTGTTCCAGTTACACCACTTGATTGAGTAAGTTGACTGTATACGTACACTCAGGATGAGTGAGTTGGTGGTCAGTGTAACTACGACTAGCCTTGTGTGATGCTATCACGCTGCGATTTTCCAGCGTCATGGTTCGCTGACGGAGTCGGCGGTTATGGACATTTAGATTAATATATGTCGCAGGTTTGGGCTTGCCCTGCGAATTGAGATCATGTGGTTGATCTTACGCTACTTTGAGCGAGTGGCAGTACGAGGTGTTGTCACTGATTAATCGATGGTTTCAGCTTTACTAGGGTGGTTAAGCTTAGTGGTGACAGTTTGACTGTTGGTGTCAGCATGGACTGACAGGTGTGTTTTGGTGACTCCCAGGGGGGGCAGACGTCGGATATATTGATGATTGAAAGATACCGACAAGCTGAAGGAGTCAGCTAAATGGTAAATTGACAAGGATCAGGTGATCAATTTCACTCGCGGTGTTCTAGTGTGGTCGGTACGGTGAGAGACTGTGATGGGATGTCTGGGTACAGACGAGGCTGGTGTTGTCCCAGTTAGTGGGTGTAGAAGTGTACACGTGTTGTGAGACCAAATTGTTTTTCCACGAGGTAGATATGGAATAAGGATATTGGTAATTTTGAGGACGAAATTCTTTAAGGAGAAAAGGTTGTAACGACTCGTCCCGAATATCGGGATTTAATAATATTTAATTATGATTTAGAATGACTAGCTTGGGATTAGTTGAGTGAATTCGGACGAATTATGCAAAATGATCGTTTTGCCCCTAGGCGTGGGCAAAATGTTGACTTTTAATTCGGACGGTCAAATGGACTTTGATCAATGACCGTTACGTAGTTCGGGACGTCACGAGTTCATAGTCAGGTGGCACGTTCGATTCCGACGTTCGTGGTGAAAGTTATGATGTTCGAAAGCCCAAGGGCATTTTCGTAATTTGGACGAAATAAGGGAAAATGTTGACCTTTTGATCGGGAGGTCCGATGGCTGAGGGCCAAGAACCGTTAGGATGGTCTCGATGCCCTGAGTCGGTAGACAGGCGGCACGCATCAATTGGAGTCCGAATGATCGAGTTACGGGTCTTGATGCGTGAGGGGCATTTTGGTAATTTTCTACACAAGGGCAGAATGGTAATTTCACAGGGGTACTGTTTGATCGAAACAGCCGTGAAATTGGATGTTTTGTGCGATCTGTTCCATGGATTGTTTAGCATTGATGGACTGATTTGGGGCAGCTTTGTAGTGTGGATGCACATGGTGAGGGTTGGCATCAGATCACAGAACATGGGCACTGTTTTTATATTGATTTCGGGTCAGTGCAGGGAACTTTACACAGAGGACTGAGTGGTGCTTTAGGGTGCTTTTAAAGGCTGAATTGGATTAAAGGAATTGAGAGTAAGTCGAGAGGTTCATTCTGAGATTGAGAAAGGAAGGAAAGGAGTGAAATTGGTGAGGGAATGTTCAAAAACCCGAAACTGGTTTTTGAAGAGTTCAAATTCGAATTTCGGTTTTTAGGCCAGCCCAAGCCTAATTGTGATCTGAAATAGCTTCCTGGAACTTTACTGAGTCGATGCAGATCAAATGGGGCAAGTTTTGAAGCTTCTAGAGCCGTGGACGGACGAGGTGGACGGCCGGAAAATCCAAGCTTGAGTCGTGGTGATTGAGGTAACTTCATGTTCAATTAATCATGCGAATTAGTTCGCATTAATCCTAATGAGCTTACTGGAAATTTAATTTGATAATGGTTGAGGAATTGTGGAGTTACGGTGATCGACCCGTTTGGGTGATCACGGGTTGATGGCACGATTAAGGGATGGTTAGAGTTGATCAATGACACAGAACTGAAATTAATTGGTTAATGAATGTTTTAGGATAAAAAACGGAAGGAATCGAGCATGAATTGAAGGGTAATTGTTCGGGTTGAAATCGCGGGTTTCAGACCCTTATTGCAGAGAAACGGGCGAGGACGATGACTGTAGCAGTCACTGTAGCAGGCGCGTGGCTTTCACGCGCAGCCACTCACGGCGGCGCGTGACGGCGCGTGGGCATGAATCTCGAGGTGAGTTTAACATGACTTTTGTCCTACACAATGTAACAAACATTTTAGGATTGGTTTCGTGTCGATCGGACACCGTTTCTTTATTGTTCGGGATGTCCGAAAGTTTTAAATCCAGTTTAAAAATAGTAAAAATTCGGGAAAATTACGGGACTTGAATAGGATGTTAATGATGAGATTAGTGACCCTCTAATGTGATTTGGACAGGATTAGGAGTCCCGGTGATAGTGGTGTGGCACGGGAAGGCCTATGGTACGCGTATCGAGGAGCACGGTTAAACGGTCTGTGAGTGGACATTGGTTTTATAAATTTGATGCATGCATAACTATTTCATGATTTTATAATTGTAATTATATGATTTATTTTGGATATTGGTGAATTTATATGATTTCACGCATTTCGAGGTGATTTACGTGTTTGCACGTAAATCGAGATTTTTCAGATTTGCACTGATTTCCAAAATGGTGATTCGGATATGATTTTATGAAACAGCTACGAATTTGATAAAGTAAATTCGGGCCAGGGGCCCAGTTGATTAAAGAAATCGGGTCAGGGGCCCAGTTGATTTAAGAAATCGGGTCAGGGGCCCAGTTGACTTATGAAATCGGGCCAGGGGCCCAGTTGATTTATATATGTGATTTCGGGTCGGGGACCCTAAAATGGAATTGAATAAATGATTTCAGATTTAATAATCAACTATTTGGACTTATGACGGTTTTATGGAAATTCGGGGCAGGGCCCTTGTGATATTTTGGAAACGAATAATAAAATGTGTTCCATAAAACCATCTCGATACGAGGATATATATATATTGGTCTCCTCCAGGTGTCGGGGACACTGGGGAAGTCACGGTGCATTGTCTGCGAGGGGTCATTGTACGGAGCAGCCAGACCGTATAGTGACTCAGGAGCAGGATTGCTATGATTAGACGTCGGGGACGTCAGACATCGGGGATGTCAGAGATATGGACCCGGTGAGACCCCGGGCAGCACGCGTTGCTTAATACCGCAAAATTTGACGTCGGGGACGTCAAGTGTCTGGGGCGCTAGGCATCGGGGATGCCGGAGATGGAAAAATAATAAATGTATATTATTGGATTTATGAAATAACTCTTGGATTGACTTTTGGGATTTGAAACTATGCTTATGGTTTCCGGGCTAAGGCCCTAATGGTTATTTCTAAATAAATACGTGATTATTGGTTTTGATGCATGCATATGTTTTTACTGAGGGGCATAAATGTCTTTATAAATGTTTCAAACAGACTTGTTTATTTTCGTCCACTCACAGCTTTTGTTTTTAATGCCCTTCAGGTTGATTTCCGGATGCGACTGCAGCAGAGACTGAGACATCGCACACCTCCTCCATCGATCCTTGCGCACTCTGGAAGCCCATTTGGGCAGTGGCAACAGGTTGTCCCTTGTCTGACACCTCTTGTCAGACGGGAGCATGACACATTCCATGGTAATCCCGGGGTGGATTGGGATGGGTCGTGTCACAAAGACCTTTTTAGGAAAACTATGGAGGTCTATGCAGGCATAATCCTTATCACGTCGGACGTTTCAATGATGGAATAAACAATCCATAGTTGCCAAAGCTTCTAACAATGAAGTGAAGTATGAAGCATTGATCTACGGCCTAACTCTTGCAAAAGAACTGGGAGTCAAAAAACTCGCCATAAATTGTGACTTGAAACTAATCACCAACCAATCCATTGGCAAGTATGCTGCAAGAGATGCAAGGACGCTTTAGTACAACAGCAAAGTCTAGACGTTGCACGTATTCTTCATAGTCTTCATCCTTCACTAGCTCCCTAGCGCTGAAAATGCATAAGTTGATGCACTCGCAAACTTATCATCATCCCCACTTCAACCGCTCTAATCCCATTTGAGTATTTAGAGCAGTGCAACATCAGCGTAAAGGAAGTTGAAGTAAGAGAAGTCTACCTCGCACCAAGTTGGGAAGACCCTCTTGTTGACTACCTAGTGAATGAAACTCTACTTGACAACCAGCAAGAGGCTCGTAAAATTTAAACGAAAGCTACACGATACTACATCGATAAAGGTTAGATTTTCTGCTAAAGCTTCACGGGGTAAGCCTGCAATGCTTAAGACACCCCGAGACATTAAATATATTGACCGAGATTGATCGTTTGTACAAACGACACTTAGTGCAAGATTTTACTAGCCAACTTTAAACCAAGAGGCACTCAAGTATGCCCAAAGATGTAATAAAATGTCAAAGGTACACACCCAACCACTTGGCATCCTAGAAAAGATGCACGCCTTATTTAACCCTTGGCCATTCATGCAGTGAGGCATTGACATTGTCAGACCATTGCCAAGTACACAATCACCCAATAATAAATATTTGATTATCTCTACCGGCTACTTCACCAAGTAGGTGGAAGTCAAGGCATTAGCCACCATCACTCAATTGGATATACAAAAAAAAATTTATAGCCAAGCATCTTCCGATTTGGGCTACCAAAAGTTATACTGACTGACAATGGAACCCAATTCACAAGCACTGCAATCGAGGAGCTCTTCAAGTCATGGAAGATAAAGTACTTCACCTCCACCACATATTATCCTCAAGGAAACGACTAGGTCGAGGCATCAAAGAAGAGCATCCAATATTGCATCAAGAAAAGGCTTGACGGCTAGAAGGGACTACGACAAGAGGAGCTGGACAACACGCTTTGGGCCTATCGTAAAACCCCACGATGAGCATCAAGCGATTCTCCGTTCACCCTTTCATTGAGAACCAATGTTGTCATCCCACCACCCATCGTCATCCCAGCACCATTTATGGATCTTGATGATCCCGTCGTCAACTTTGTAGCCCTAAAAACTTCCATTAACCTAAACGAGGAATTGAGAGAACATGTTGTTAAACACATATCCAATTACCAACAACAAGCTCAAAGTTTCTACAGCAATAAGGTAAGGATTCAACACTTCCTTCTAGGCGTCCTTGTCCTCAAGAAAAAACTTGCAACATCAAACTGCCCTGGGTCCCAAAAACTCAAATCCCCTTTGGAAGGCTTTTATCGCATCTACTAAGTAGGTTGTAAAGGGAGTTACACTTTGGAGACCATGGATAAAAGTTGGTAAATGGATCATTGAATGACCATCATCTTAGAAAGTACTATGTCTAGGGAAATTCGAGTTAATGACTTGTTCATCATCAAAGGCATGCAAATTGTGCTCCAAATTCAGCCCTAGGGTGATTTTTGCGTACATAATATCTTGTATTGAGGTTCAAGAATTTAACATCTGAAACTCTAAAAAAATTGTTTTTTCATTCAAGATTTTACTTAGAAATTATTCACAGCATAAGCAACTCCAAGCCTTCACTTTACGAAGCACTCTAAGCCTTCTCACGAGAAGCATCCAAGCCTTCGCTATGTGAAACATTCTAAGCCTTCTCATAAGAAGCATCTTAGCATTCGCTATGCAAAAAACTCTAAGCCTTCTCACGAGAAGCATCTAAGCCTTCATTATGGGAAGCACTCTAAGTCTTTTCACGAGAAGCATCCAAGCCTTCGTTATGCAAATCAATCTAAGACTTCTCATAAGAAGCATCTAAGCCTTCGCTATACGAAGCACTCTTAGCCTTTTCACGAGAAGCATCCAAGCTTTCGCTATGTGAATCACTCTAGGCCTTCTCACGACAAGCATCCAAGCCTTTGCTATGCGAAGCACTCTTGGCCTTCTCACGACAAGCATCCAAGCCTTCGATTTGCGAAGCACTCTAATCCTTCTCATAAAAAAGGATCTAAGCCTTATCATAAAAAGGATCTAAGCCTTTGACTGCGAAGCACTCTAAGCCTGCCCATAAAAAGGATCTAAGCCTTCTAATAAAAAGGACCTAAGCCTCTGACTGCGAAGCACTCGAAGCCTATCCTCATAGGCAAAGTGTAGCCTTCACCTAAAAAAGCTAAGTCATCACATCGCCAAGGATTCATCGCAAAAAAAAAAATGGATTTGCTAGGATGGGAAAAACTACCAAGGATAGCTTTCCAACCCCATCAAAGTCAGTTGTACATTTCAAAATGTAAGTTTGAAATTCATTGGATTCTACCTAGCTCAATTTTCTCCCCCTTGGAACAAGCTCAATGGTGCCTTTTAAGGAAATCAGCTTACCAACCCTATTGGTGACACTCAATTCCAAGTTATGACGAACTCCCAGCAAGTGAATTCGTTACGCATTTTGAAGCACAAGCCCGGGATTTTCCCAAACTCACCATGCCTAATCTTTACCTTCTTGGAACAAGCTCGGTGTTGCTAAAAGGTATGGAAGTCAACTTTCCAACCCCATTGATAACACTCAATTCTGAGTCGTGATGATTTTTCAACAAGTGTTTTTTTACGTGAGGGTCAATTGCACGTTTTGGAACACACGCCCGAGATTCTATCAAACTCAACAATCCCAATCTTTACCTTCCTCAAACAACCTCGGTGGTGCAAAAAAATATATGGAAACCAGCTTTCCAACCCCACCAACAACATTAAATTCTGAGTTGAAAGGAAAACAAGAGACCAAAACAAGTATATGAAGGTGAAAGCTATGCAAAATCCAATAAAAAACAAACAAAGACTTCACGTTGATTAAGTGGGAAAATTAGGTTGGAAAATCACTTATTGATTGCTCAACCACTTGAATTAACAAAACAAAAAGGAAGATTTGGCAAGTCACATGTCAATTGCTCAACAACTTATTCGATACAAAAACTTAGCAAAATTCAGAATCCTACACTATGACTTAAGGCAAGTCCGAGAGCACATCTTCCAGACCCATCAAATGCTGAAATGGGACCCAATCTTCACCTGATATCTAAGGAATCCTATCATAAAAAGGATCACCAACATCGAGAATAAGGCTATCACTCAGTTTCTCTTGGAGATTCAGCAACCTAGACTCCAGCTCCTCGGGATGGACCACATCATGACGCTGCAATTCTTGACCCGAGCTTGCAACCCGCTGAGCAACATTTGAATGTCATATTATTGAAGAGGATGCTCGGGAGATAAATTGTGCTGGCAGTCAAGATACCCTTCAGCGTATTCGCGTGCAAGATGCACTTCCACCCCGGATTCACTATAACACTCCACAAACAATTTTAGCTTCAAGTCTTCCACAGAATTCACGAGCACCTCTTTATTTTAGGGGAATCATGGGGAGCACAGGGAGGCAAGTATGGCTTAGACTTTGAATTTTCAATATCAATACGAGCTCGCTCTAGTTCAGCCTCCAGAAGCCTAATATTCTCTTGAGAATCTTGTAGAGGATCACACAGTATGTCCGACTCGTCAAGGGCGAAATCCCGTTCATTCTACGCCAACAACTTCTCAGTTTGAACGCTCTTCAACTCACCTAAACTAGATTCTAGTTAGCATGTCTTCTTAGCCAAGTCTTCATTATTTTTTTGAAGATGATCATAATACTTTTGAAGTAAGATGCACCGAGACTTGATATTTTTGACATCAGTCTAGATACTAACACGAAGTCGTAGTATGCCTGCTAGCTTATGAGCTCTTGCCTTTACAATCTTGAGCTCCTTAACGACATTTTCATGGACCTCTTGTGCAACATCATTCTTGGCGCACTCCAAGGATGATTTAACCTCGTGCACCTTAGAACTCCATGTTTTTACATGAGCATCTCTGACTCCTTTATGACCAACCCCTAGGACCTTCCCATATGAATTCTTCATAGGATCAGAAATCGGCCCCTTTGGGAAGGAGTGTGCAGCTGACACCTTGGTTAGGAGCACCGTCTGAACATCAGGTGAACCATGAGAAACTTTCAACCTTTTGACAACTTCGGCGCACCCTCCACAAGAATTCTCTTAGGCTCACCTAGAGACTTGCACTTACCAGTTGATCCCGCAGAGCTCGATGGGCATGGCGTAGCATGGTGGGAATTGCATGGGGTACGGACTAGTCTAGTTCCCATGATGGAAAAATGCTCAAGTCACCTTGGGCGACACTTTTTGGCTGAGCACTTTGCTTCACTCGTCTTGGAATAATAAAACAGTATACAAAATTTTGATCAAGTCTCCAAGAGGTCATCCACTAGCCATACGTATTTAGGTACTGAGTAGCTAGCTCATCTTGCAGAACTTTGGAGGAACCATTAAGACTTTGTCAACCTTCTTGATGTTGAGATGGAACTTGAAAACAATATACAAGTTGGATGAACTACGATAGTACGAGAAAATTTTTATGCCACTGGCGCAATTGGAATCTCAGTTACCACCAAATTCAATGCAAGTAGTCATGTACACTTCATCATCAAAGGACGTCTTCACGAAAAGCTCAACTCTCAGTGTAACGACCCGTCCTGAATTCCGGGATTAGTTTAGTGACTAATCTTGATTAGTGAAGTTGAACGGTGGTTAGTAGGGCGGAATCGGACAAAATGTGCAAAATGACCGTTTTGCCCCTGGTCGTGGGCAAAATGTTGACTTTTTGATCGGGCGGTCAAACGGACTTTGACCGATGACTGTGACGTAGTTCGGGACGTCACGAGTTCATAGACAGGTGGCACGTTCGATTCCGATATTCGTAGAGAAAGTTATGGTGTTCGGAAGTTGAGGGGTATTTTGGTAATTTGGTATGTTTGGGGCCAAATGTTGACTTTTTGACCGGGAGGTCCGATGGGCGAGGGCCAAGGACCTTTACGTAGGTATCGTCGATACGAATCCAATGACAGGCGGCATGCCGAAATCGGGGATTCGACGACAACGTTATGGTCAAGGACGTGAAACGCGATTAACCGAGACTCGGAATAAAATAATAATATAATAATAAAATCTGATTACTTTAATCCAAACCAATCTGGACCCTTGATGAGTGACACATGTCATCATCTCCTTCCTTCCCTAATTCAGGGATCCTTGCTGGCCATTTAGGTTAATTAATTGTTTCCTCTCCTCAAATCCTCACCCTTCATTTTGAACTCAGGATTGAATCCTGGCCATTGATCTCATCTGCTCTCTCTGTTTTTAAAACCATCAGAATATCATCCTCACATTTTCATTTCTTTCAACCCGTGCACTCTCACTCTTTGTACGATCACTCCACCACCTCACAGCCCAGCCTCACACACCAGTCAGCCCCAGACGAACCCCAGCCACCTTCAGACGCCGGCCACCACCACCACGGCCGCCCTGCACGGCCGGAAACTCCCCAGACCCGAGAGGAACTCGAACAGCCCAAATCGATCCAACCATGCAAACCTTCATACCTGGACTCGAACCAACGTAGGGATAGGACCACTGGAACCTTAGGACGACTCGGACCACGACTGGACGAGCCACGGCGGCGCCACGGCGGCGATATGCCCAGAAACCCGAGAAGGTTTGATTTTCTTCCCTGTTTCGAAACACTGGTTTTTGACGTTGGGATTGCTTGCTTACTTCTGAAACATGTCCTAGGAACCTAGACGACCATTTTGGACCATGAACCACGGCCGGAATCTCGACGAGTCGCCGGAGTTGATGACCTGAGTTCTCAGCCAATTTTCCCGTCAGTTTTCAGGTAGTTTAATCCACCTAAAAATTAGTTTGGATGTCATAGAACCATAGAGGGGATTATGACGAGTCCATAGGATCAAACCGCATCAAAAATGGTGGTCTGGAACTCGATCTGTGATCGGGTCAAGCCGCGGGTCGACGGCGACCCGGTTACAGACCCGGTTTCAGAACCCAGTACTGTACCATGACGTCATCAATGTTGACCTGAGTGTTGACCTGGCGCGTGGGGGCGCGTGAAGGGTATTTTGGGGAAACTTCCAACATGACTTTTAATCTATTCGATGTAACGGACATTTTGGAATTGGTTTCGTGTCGATCGGACACCGTCTCGATAGTGTTCGGGATGTCCGAAGGTTTTAAATTAAGTTTAAAAATAAGTAAAAATTCGGGAAAATTACGGGACTTTGATAGGATGTTAATGATGAGGTTAGTGACCCTCTAATGTGATTTGGACAGGATTGGGAGTCCTGGTGATAGTGGTGTGGCCCGGGAAGGCCTATGGCACGCGTATCGAGGCACACGGTTAAACGGTCTGTGAGTGGACTTTGGTTTTATAAATTCTATGCATGCTTAAATGTTTTATATGGATTATGGTTGTGATTGTGTGAGGTTGATTTGGTTGTTGGTAAATTGTACGGTTTCACGTATTTCGAGGCGATTTACATGCTTGCACGTAAATCGAGGTTTCTGGTTTTACTTGGATTTTCCATATTTATGACTTGGATATAATGTGATGAAATGGTTTTGAAATTGGAAATATGAACTCGGGCTTGAGGCCCACTTGTTTTGGAAATTTCGGACTTGGAGTCCATTTGAGAATCGGGCCGGGGGCCCAGTTGGTTAATGAAATCGGGCCAGGGGCCCAGTTGGTATGAAATCGGGCTGAGACCCATTTGAGTTATGTTATCGGGCCAGGGGCCCAGTTGATTTACGAATTTGGGCCGTGGGCCCAGTTTGTTTATAAGTCGGGATGCGGGCCCAGTTGGTTTACAAATCGGGCCGTGGGCCCAGTGGTTCATAAAATCGGGCATGAGGCCCAATTGGATTATAATGGTGATTTCGGGTCAGGGACCCTATATTTAATAATTGTGATTTTGGGTCAAGGACCCTAAATGGAATTACATGGTTTTATGGAAATTTCGGGCAGGGCCCAATGGTAATGATGTGATAAAAGGATTTAATAAAACTGTTTTTCCATATACCATCTGGATACAAGGATATATGATGGTCTCCTCCAGATGTCTGGGACACTGGGGAAGTCACGGTGCATTGCCTGCGAGGGGTCATTATACGGAGCAGCCGGACCGTATGATGACTCAGGAGCAGGATTGCTATGATTGACGTCAGGGACGTCAGACATCAGGGATGTCAGATATATGGACCCGGAGAGACCCCGGGCAGCACGCGTAGCTTATGAAACCGTGAGATATGACGTCAGGGACGTCTAGCGTCTGGGACGCTTAGCATCTGGGATGCTGGTGATGGTAATGGTAAAATATGGATTAATGGATCTATGAAATGGCTTTTTGGTTGGATATGTGTTATGTGGTAAAAATGGATTATTGGTTATGAAATGGTATGTAGAGTCGGGGACCCTAAATGGTTTTGGATTTTTGAATTGATGTTCATTTATGGTCGTGGGTGGTAACCCACATGGTTTTAATATGTATGGTGGTGGTATTCCACAGTTTTGGGCTGAGTTCCCACACTTGGTTTTTGGTTGTTTTTGGGCTAAGGCCCTAGTGGCTCGGTTGAGCAAACGTTTTGGTTACTGGCTTTTGGTGCCATGCATACGTTTTTATTGGAGGCCATAAATGTCTTATAAATGCATTTGGTAAACTTATTGGTTTTTGTCCACTCACAGCTTTTGGTTTTAATGCCCTTCAGGTTTATTACGGATGCGATTGCAGCAGAGACTGGGACATTGCACACCTCCTCCATCGATCCTTGCGCACTCTGGATGCCCCGTTGGGCAGTGGCTCTTGGCTATCCCTTGTCTGACACCCCTTGTTGGACGGGAGCAGGGCACATTCCACGGTAATCCCGGTGGGATTGGGATGGGTCCTGTCATTCAGGGTAACGTGAGAACTACGTATGCCAGGGATCGGCTTGTATTCCACTGAGTAGCAATGCCAAAACTCATCTTCAGTGAACTCCAGATCGAAGACCTCGTTCATATTCTTGAAACACATAATGTGGTAGTAGGCGTCAACATGAAGTTGAGAAGGGCATCACCCTATCTAGCAAATGATTTTGGTAAAGAGTTTTGAGAACAGGAACTTGAAGCCTCAATTGATGATTTGAGGATGAAATTGAGTCCATCGAAGAAGACTTTCATTTTTTACCTCTAGAGATAGCTCTTCTCGGAATCTTCACACTGGCATATGCTTCGCCAAGCGCTACAACCACGCCTTCAAGAAAGGCATCCTCATGATGGCTTTTCTAGCTCTTAAAATCATCAAGTCCGAATAGCTTAGTCTGCGTCCCGATGAACGAACGCATGCTGTGTAAGCCTCCATGCTCCCATAAGTATAGTTTCCCTGACTTCACTTCTTACTTTCCGCCTAACATCCTAAAGCGACCTTCGCACGAAAAAAGCAGGTCACTTGAATCGATGTGACCAGAAACTTCAAACATCTGGAATATACAAAAAAAAGAAAGACTGGAGAGGAAACAAGATTCTTAGTTTTCGAAAAAGGAAATAAAATATATAATATATACATATATTCTAAATAAATAAATAAGTCAAACTATGACTATTTAAGTAATAACTATCTACTACTTAATACAAAAAAAAAACAATTCAAACACTAAAGGTAAATATATACTTTATTTTAGTATACATTCCATATACACTCTTACATTACTAATATGGAAAAGAGGAAGCCAAAAGGTCAGCATAAAAAGACAAAAACAAAGCCAAGCTCAGCTGCCACTATCGAAACCTTTATTACTGCGTCGAAAAGCAATATCCGACAAGCCGCTGATATCACCTGTCATCTCTACTACATAGGTCCGCATGTCTTGTCTCAGTTGCCGGAATCGCACTAGCGTGTGTGACACGCACATGCAGACATATGCCTAATCACCAAGACCCATTGATGTCGCCTGACGTCAACTCTGCCGGCAAGTGCTACTCGCGGGACCTTTCTTTCCCATCAGTTGTCACACCAAGTGCACTAAGACACACCTCCCTACTATCTTACCAGCCATTTGGGACCACCCACTTTCCACTTTCCACCTTCAACTTCTCTTTTTGTCGCAAGTAACATTCACGGGACTAGAGGTCAACACCAAGCTCTCAATCTGCAAAAGTCAAGAACAACAAGAAAAAATAATAATAAACAGAATGAAGTTTCTACCTTCACATAGCGGCTTTGAGTTCCTTCACCGCAATAGCTTGATAACGTCAGTCCGTCTTCACTACCACAGTTAGCGTTTAATTTTCTTTATTGAAAATAAAGGTCGCATGCCCTCATTTAAATAAAGAAAAACAAACAAATCCTAACTACCTATTGGGTTCTAAAGGTCAACTCAAAACAAGACTTCAAGTGCCAAAACTTCTTATTGGGACAAGATCCAGGTCAATCTAAATTTCAATTGCTCGAAGTAAAGCGGAGTCCTACTCCCTCATAAAAAAATACATAGTTTTCCAGGACCACAATAAAATTACACCCCTTAGGATTCTTTGAATCCCTAAGCGACGTGGGGGTATTGGTGGAATCATAAATTATCCAAATATTATGGAGCCGCCATGTGGCCCATAATTCTCATCATGTGGATATTACCCCTAGTGTAGAGGATCTGAAGGCAACTCAAAGTCTTCGCATTAATTTAATATATTTACGAGTTAAATATATTAAATAATCAAATTAATGTCAATAATAAATATCCTCCTAGTCAAATATTTATTATTATGTATATAGTTAATAATAAGTGTTTCTCCTAATAGAATCACCAATATAACACTATCTCTTTCAACTACTCAGACGCTTTAGTGACCCTCAAAATTTCACTATAAGTATAGGATCTCATTCACCTCTAAAGGTAATCCCAAAAAACTCATACAAGCACTCTACTAGTTTATTCTATTTCAAGAACTAACTAAGGCATCAGATCGTTTTTGGTTCAACCACCCCATTAGGCTTCAACCTTAATCTCATTTTATTTCTTATTATTATGTGTAGGGATCAAGGAGAAATTCTATAAGTGTAGAAAATTTCTGCATCAACATTCCTTATATCATGTATGGTAATTTATGAATGGAAACTTTGAGTTCCATATTTTTTTCGCGGAATCACCAAAACTATGACTTCGGTGAACTATTGGGTCATTTACTATCTTTAGATTCATTTAAATACATGCATTTTTTGGTATAACCCAAGAAAATATAAATAATTCAAAAATTAAATAACACTTAAATAGTAAAGTTTGGAATGTATTAAATAAATGTTCCTTGTAATTAATTAAGCACAGGTGACAATGTTTTCTTATTGGGGGATCGGAAGGTGGATTGTGTTTTCCTTTTTCTCCTATTGGCTTCTTTGGTGGGTAGCAATGTGAGTTTGAGGTCAATTTCCAAGCCCTAACATTCCAACCCATCACGAAATTGATGCTTTAGTTGATTACTTGCACTAACTACTGAGATACTAAGATGGTATTTGCATGCTTTCATGATCTCTTGGAATTTGAAAACCCATTGGAACCATTTGACACCATTTTAACCCATTCACATGGTTTGCCTTTCCAAAAGCAACAACAAGACTAGTCACTAATTGCTTTTCGAAATGCAACCAACAAGGCTACCTAACTACTAAGTACTAGCTAGCTAGGCGATATCCTAAAATAAAAACACTGCCTACTCTTTTATTGAGGGCTTAATCATCATTTGTCAAAGATTAATGTCAATGCACAGTACTAGCTACAAGACATTTCTATTAGTAAGGTAATAATGATGATCAACTATGAAACGAAAATTCATGACAAATTTGCCAACATGACATTATGAAAGGAAAACTTAGTGGTTTTGATGAATAGATCGGAATCAACTAAAACTATTAGTAAGTATTGCATGATGGGGATTTTCATGAATAGATCAGAATCAACTAAAACTTGGCTTTGTGGCTTTCATCATGTATAATAATATTGTGGAGCTTGATGAAATGATGAAGTCATTCCCAGCTCATTTTCCGAATACGATTTAATTGGATTAGATTTTTTATCAAGTATTTATAGTGTCTAAAACTTAAAAATTGATATATTTTCATTATGAAGAGAGTAATAAAGGAGCATATATAGATTGACATATACATATCCAAGTCAAACCTTCAAACTAGTAGAATATATGAGAGAAGTACGTAATTAAATTTCCTTTCATGTTTAGCCCTGTGGAACCCAAAATCACCGGAAAAATGTGGAGCTGCCACGTGGCCCATAATTCTCAAAATGACCAAATTGCCCTTGGCAATAATACTTGTAAGCAAAAGCACCGGACATGGCCCAAACCAGAATGACATGTGGAAGCCTCTCCACCATCTCACTCACCCCTATATAAGAGGTAAATTGATGAGCATTTGTCCCACATCGAAACTATGGAAATCGAACATCTCACTCACCCCTATATAAGAGGTAAATTGATGAGCATTTGTCCCACATCGAAACTATGGAAATTGAACATTTCATTTACCCCTATAAATAGCAAGGCACATTTCATTTCCAAGTTAAGTTGATTCTTCGCTTCGAAGTATATCCTTTTCCTCTCTCAAAGCTAACTTAGGCATCGGAGTGTTCTTGGTCGAACAACCCCCCGGGTAAATCGATCGAGACAACGATAGCTAATTGTTTGCTGTTTGCAGGAATTGTGAGAAATTTTCGCGGCGGGTTCGATTTCTGCTTCAACAATTGGTGCTTTCATTGAGAGCTATTGAGTTATACTCAGAAGAAGCTCTCTCATTTGTTCATCGTTCATCTTTCTTCGTTCGTCGTTTATCGACATTGTTCGTAGATTTTGAACGTTGTTCATCACTCATCAAGAATTTGTTCATCGTTCATCTTTCTTCGTTCGTCGTTCATCGACATTGTTCGAAGATTTTGAACATTGTTCATCGTTCATCTGTCTTCGTTCGTCGTTCATCGACATTGTTCGAAGATTCTGAACGTTGTTCAAATTACCCATCAACAGCTTTCCAAATTCAAAATTCTTCGAATCGGCATGGCTAAGGCTCGTCGATCCGCTCAGTCAGCCGGAGAAGGTATTTCTGCCTCAACAGCTCAGACGAGGAATGAAGCTCACATAGAAACTCCGGAGAAGCGCCCAGCTCAACTCAGGCGCGTGTCTATGGAAGCGCCCCTTGAGACACTCGAAGGGAGGCCAACCTTCAGTTTTGGAGCATTCCCCTCTCCAGCTAACCAAGTACCCGCGCTAGGGGAAGGAACTTCGACTTTAAAACAAGCGAATGAGAGGTTGATGGGAAATGCATCACGACATGATCGACCCATAACAAACATGGTCCTAAAGGACTTTCTGGACGGATGTCATGACATCTCAGGGAGAAGTCGTCACCAACCTCCCCAAGACAATTTGGCGCAGCAAGTTGAAGGGTTAAGCAAACAAATTCAACTTCAGTCAGAGCTCTTGCAGCAACTCCTAGCAGGGAGACCAATCCAGGAGCGGGACGGACGATCCACGTCACGTGGCTGACAAGAGAATGCCCAGGGACGACCTAGGAAAGAGCAGGCCCGCTGCCAAACAATGTCACAAGATACTTCGCTGGGAAACTCTGGAGAAGAAAGTCACGCTCATCAAGCAAAAATCCCACAATGCCTAAAGTCGTTAGTACGTGAACGGCTAGGAGGTAGGACTGGGGCAACTTCATGGGCAGAGCATTCACAGCACTCACGTGGGGGCAGGGGGCAACTTCGAGCTCAAAACAAAAACCCAAAACGATCTGCCCACGACAGTAAAAGGGGAGAAGCTCAAAGAGTTTCTCAACAATTAGCAAAAGAGGACTCATCGGCTCAGCAAGGAGCATTGCGGGCTAATGATGTTCAAAAAATGCTGGACATGCACCTTCGTGCTCAACAGGGTGGCGATCTAGAAGACGATCTACGTCGCCAAATACAGCTCTCTACGCCCTTCATAAGGGATATTGAGGAGGAGCCATTCCCCCAGAGGTTCGCAACACCAAATTTCACTCCATTCAAAGGATCCTCCGACCCAGTAAAACACATAGATCATTTTCGAGGAGTCATGATCCCCCACAGGTCTAACGATGCACTCATGTGCAAAGTTTTTCAAGCTTCCCTTCAAGGCCAAGCCATGACTTGGTTCAATCATCTCCCCCCGAGGTCGATTGAGTCCTTCGAAGAGTTGGCTTTGACATTTGTGAAGGAATACGCACAACTTCGGACAATCGAGGTGAAAGACGACCATCTTTTCTCTGTCCGAAAGAGAGCAAAAGACACTCTGCGACAATACATACGGAGATTTTGTGAGGAGAAGTCTCGCATTATCGGCTGTAATGACTTTGTTGCGGCAATGGCATTCAAGCAAGGACTCCCTCGAGACAGCCAGCTTTACGGGGACATCGTCATGAGCAATGCGCGAAGTCTTTCTGAAATACTTTCGCTAGCAGAGCGACATGCAAGTTGGGAGGACGAGAAGCGCGCCGCTCATACTCATGGCCATGCTGGGACTAGCGAAAAGGCCTCCGATGAGGATGAACCCCATGGAAAGTCTGCAACTGGAAAGCTCAACAAGCGAAAGGCAGGGCAACACTCCCAAACGCCAGTTATGGGGAAGCCTAACTTGCAGCTATCTTTACCAGCCCATCAGATCCACAATGAAATTAAGAACAAGCCATGGTTTAAGAAGCCAGAGCCAGTCAAAGGCAATCAAGAGAATGCTGATAAAACCAAATGGTGCGCCTATCATGAATGTTATGGGCACAATATCAGCACATGTATATCTTTCGAAAGATATCTCCGAAATCTCCTGAGGGAGGGGCATTGTACAGACTACATCAAAAACAAGACTGTAAATCACATGGAGAACAAAGAGTCAAACGAGCCAGCGTCAAAGGTGATCCGCATCAACTAGACGCAAGTCAACATTAGAAAGACATAAAACTCTATGGAGCTTTTCAATTTTGCTTTTCAAGTTGCCTTCTGAATTCAAGTATCAATGAAATGAGATTAACAAATTGATTTGTTCACCATGTACAATTTTCAAAGCTTATTCTCTCTAGTGTAAAAAGCCTTCATGATCGAAGCATCCAAGCCTTCGTCATCGAAGCATCTGAGTTTTCGCCTTGCGAAGCATCTAAGCCTTCGCCATGCGAAGCATCCAAGCCTTCGTCATCGAAGCATTCAAGCCTTCGCCCTGCGAAGCATCTAAGCCTTCACCATGCGAAGCACCTAAGCCTTCGTTATCGAAGCATCCAAGCCTTCGCCCTGCGAAGCATTCAAGCCTTCGCCATCGAAGCATCAAAGCCTTCTGAGTCCTGCAAATTTCTGTGCAGCAGGGAGAGCTCATCTCGAGCGGTATCTCGCTCATTTTCTATCAGCATCCTCTCTGCACGGCTCATCTCCAACTCGCCCATTTTGGCTTCCGATGTGAAATTGAGACCTCAAGTTATCTTAGTTATCGCAATCTCACATCAACAACATAACTTTCCATTTCTGCCTGCCCTTCGCATCAAGATGGCACATTCGTAGGGCCAGAACGGAAAGGTTAGGAAAGAAGTTGCTCGGTATGCTTATGGGTTAGGAAAGAAGTTGCTCGGCATGGTTTTTTCTCCCAAGAACCAGTAAGTCCTTGTTTATTGTCCTTCTTCTGAACAACGGTCTCCTTCAAGCACAGTGGAACGCACAACCACTCCTTGATCGGGATGTCTGAAAGCCTCGCGCCATTCATGGAGAAAGCAGCCGGCTCATGTCCCGGAACTCTGGAAGAACATCTGTCGCCAAGCTCCACGAGAACGTCGTTTGGAAAGGAATTTTGATTGCAAGCCTTCCACTCCATGAGGTCTTCAGGCTTCTCAAAATCCATATCTTTCCCTCGGAATGGACTTAGGCCACGAAAACCGCCACGCTCCCACAGGACAAATTTGCTAGGTCTCTCGGCATCTTGACGCATGGCGAGCATGTATGTGGTACTAGCAAGAGTCACAGTAGGTGTGATCCTGCCTACCGATGCTCACTAGTCACGTCCGCAAGTGCACTCAGTCACCACCAAGTCCCCGTCGACTGTTCGGCCAAACTCCGTCCACGACGTGACATCGTGAGAGTATAAGGAACGATTTTACAAGATCAATTTGATAAATCCTTTCCTCCAGCTAGTAGAACTCAAGCTCGATTTTTCGAGGATTTTGAAGCTTCTGTTCTTGCTCGATACGGCCTCAATCCTCCCCGTTTTTGATTTGGATCGGTTCGAATTAGTCCCAGGAGACTTAATCCAGTCTCAATTTTGATCCTCAAGACTCACGAATTCGAATTCGAATTTTTACCACAAATTTCCAAAATTTCGAAAATCTGCAAAACCAGCGACCCTCTGTCCTTTGTGTTTGTTTTGATCCAATTCAGACTCTCTAATCACTCATTCTCACAATCGAATTGCTCTGCTATTTAACAAAATCAAGGTTTGGACAAAATGATTGAGTTTTCCCTAATTAAGGGTTTAGGGTCCCTAAAATCCTTGATTTCCTCCATGTTGTCTAGACAAAGCAGCAAGAAACATTGGTAGGTAGCATGAGTCAGCGTCTACCGTTCGCTTGTCTCAAAAAGACCGTTTTGCCCTTCGCTTCCAAAATTACGAAAATGCCCCTCGCCTTCGTAGACACATAACCTTCGCATCCGATCTCCGATTTCGGCATGCCACCTGTCTATGGATTCGTGTCAACTCGACCTACGTAACGGTCTCTGGCCCTCGTCCTTTGGACCCCCCGGTTCAAAAGACAACATTTTGCCCATGCTTGGGGGTAAAATGGTCATTTTGCACATTATGTCCGATTCACACCACTAAACCCAGAATAGTCATTCTAAAACTAAAAATGGACTTTTTACCTTTATAACCAGGGGCAAAATCGTCAAATAAACACTGAATCGATTCTTGAACCCAACGGTAACTGGTAACCCGGTAATATAAGACTCCAAACAATGTACATCCCTCCGGATTCCCTGAATACCGAATCGATGTGGGGGCATTTGTGGAACCCAAAATCACCGGAAAAATGTGGAGCTGCCACGTGGCCCATAATTCTCAAAATGACCAAATTGCCCTTGGCAATAATACTTGTAAGCACAAGCACCGGACATGGCCCAAACCAGAATGACATGTGGAAGCCTCTCCACCATCTCACTCACCCCTATATAAGAGGTAAATTGATGAGCATTTGTCCCACATCGAAACTATGGAAATCGAACATCTCACTCACCCCTATATAAGAGGTAAATTGATGAGCATTTGTCCCACATCGAAACTATGGAAATTGAACATTTCATTTACCCCTATAAATAGCAAGGCACATTTCATTTCCAAGTTAAGTTGATTCTTCGCTTCGAAGTATATCCTTTTCCTCTCTCAAAGCTAACTTAGGCATCGGAGTGTTCTTGGTCGAACAACCCCCCGGGTAAATCGATCGAGACAACGATAGCTAATTGTTTGCTGTTTGCAGGAATTGTGAGAACTTTTCGCGGCGGGTTCGATTTCTGCTTCAACAAGCCCTATCTCTAATCTTCAATTCGATCTCACAATTAAAAAACATCAATTCTTACAAAAATATATTGAATGTATAAATTATTCGCTCTAATCTAATCTCAATTGCTAACTCCCCCCCCGGGGGAAATGCCGACGCCTACAAAGGTATTATTAACGACTAATTAGAGATGCAAGCCATGTGTATATGGAAAATTGATTAGCAGATTAGACTATCTTGCTATTTAATTATTGTAAATAATATTAAACGCTCCTAATTATTGATGTCATGTCCCCACACTAGTCTAAAAAATATTAAACGCTCCTAATTATCGCCACCCTTGACTTCATTCTTCTCAATACGTCTCGTCTATACACTATTCACTTAACAATATAAAATTGTTTACTCAAATATAAATAATGAGGGTACAATAGTCATTCCACGTTTTGGTGGTTAACCCTCACTTCCCCTAAGTCGCGTTGTATTTTATTTATTTATTATCTATATATAAAAATACATAAACTTACAAAATAAATAAATTTTTTATAGACTTAATATATAAAGAATTTTATAAATCCAACTAACTTAAAAAATAATAAGCTTCTTAGTCAAAATATTCTCTGAACAAGTTTGGTTTCAAAATGCTCTCAAAATACCCCTTGAACATTAAGTTTGGTTTCAAAATGCCCAATAAACATAATTTTGACCCAATTTGTCTCCTGAATACGTTTTCGTTCCAAATTGTCCCTTGACCGTCAATTTTCACACTTCTCTGTTAATTGAAATGAGCATAATTGTCCAAGTCAAAAGAGAACTAGCGCAATAATTATCAACCGTTCTTATGAATGTAAATAAACTTGGTGCTGATTTGGTAATCATTTCAGAATGGAGATGATAAGAACATTAAAATGTTTTCAATGGTCGAAATCGAAAATTAAAACGAAATAATTATCAACCGTTCTTGCAAAGAACATAGTGAGATTCCAAGATTGCGAGGTTGGTGGTTGTGGCTTCGCCGATAAGGCTTCCAATAAGAAAATATAAATATGTGGCAGTGGCGGCAGCCCATGTCAACTGAGCCTCTCTCAGTTGCTTGCTTCTTTTAAATAGTCTATTTTGTGGGTGGGGTTTTAACTTTCATGGTTCAGTTGTCTGTGGCGCGGTGGATAATAATAATATTACACCAACAAAAACAACCTAAGAGATAGACAATGAGTCACTTAGTACAATCTGTTAGTCCAACAATAACATTGAGGTTTCAGAACAAAATGAGCCATTTAGTACAATCTCTTGTCGAACAATAACATTGAGGTTTCAGAACATCTTGTTTGGAAGGAGGGAGAGTATAATTAAGGGTGTGCAAACCCATTAATGTTTGAGGATCATGAAAAGTAGCAAAATCTTCCTAGTCTGCTTTCTTCTACGTACAGAGCTTTGAGCTGATATTTATAAGCAACAGATTAAGGGAACAAATAATGGATTTATGGAAACAAATATTACAACTTCTGCAGTGACTCACATTTTTCTGTGCCGGGAAAAATCAAACTACAAAGAACGTACTCACGACCTGAGGAAGGCACATTGCTTTCTTGCATGCTCTGGGATCAGCTTAACCAGCATCTCTGTAGATACACCCTTCAGTTCTAAAGAATGCCAAGATCAAGAACAAAATTACTGGTTAGGATCCAGACGCGTCAAGGAATGAAAATCAAAGTGAGAAAAGTAAAATGCTTATTACTATGAGCCTTAAAGTTGAACAATGGGGGGAGGAAACGTCCATTTGGCAAGAGGGTGTTGGGGGTCACGCAACTCATCAAAGAAGGGATGAACCAAGGCTTCCAGCTGACTGGGTTTCTCTTCGCGTTCGGCCGCTCTGGTTCTTCAATTTCCCTTCGTGTTTTCCTTTTTTTTTTTGGGTCTGCCGAGTTCTCTCTTAAACAATTATGCCCCTTTCAATTAACATAAAAGTGTGAAAATTGACAGTCAAGGGGAAATTTGGTACGAAAAAATGTATTCAAGAGGTAAATTGGGTCAAAATCATGTTTATGGAGCATTTTGAAACCAAACTCAATATTCATGAGGCATTTTGACTAAAAAGCCAAAATAATATCACAAGCACTACGCTCATATAGGAAATCTAATATAAATATAAAGCACTCAAGCATTATTTATTATGATGCTAATTATTTATTTTAACTCATTTCACTCATATTGAAAATCATATAACCATTTAATAAATTGTGTTAGCAAACATATATTATAGCTATCAATGTATTTGGACCCAGTCAAAGATGAAACTATCGATATCGACAGAAATATAAGCAGTCAAATTTACAGAAATGCCAATGTATATTTCGATATCAATATTGATATTGTTTACGCTAAAAAAAATAGTGAAATTTTTAGTTTAAAAGTTGAAAATTTTCAATAAAATTTTAGGAAAAACTTAAGAACCCAATAATAGTTATATAAAACTAATAAAAATTATAAAATGACCGTGATATCATATATATATATATATATATATACATGATATATAATATGAAATAATAAATATATGGCATATACTATGATATAATATGGTCTGATAATGACTAATAGTATAATACCTTAAAAATAAACACAAATTAAAACATAATTTTATTAATAATTCTGCACCAAAGATACTTTACTCGTCGAGTTTCTCTAAAAACAAGTAGATTTCATAATGTAGACAACGTACACGTTTAGCCTTCCCAAGTCTGGGCGTTACATCCCGCCTTGGAATTTCAAAATACATAAGAATTAGTAAATTATCAAATTACCCTTCTAGACTAATCATCGAATCCAAATAAAGATTTCTTAGTTTGGGAAATATAACTAATTTGGGAGTTAGACTCTGAATTCCCGATGTAATTCGAGATGTTGGTAGAAACTTTTCCAAAAAACAAGATTCAAAATGGGAAAAAAGAATTCGTAGTAAATTTGAAAATAAATTAGATCGAGAGAAAATCGGGAATAATATACATTTAATTGAGTTATAAGTTTTTAATTATAATTTATTTTTTCAAAGTATCTAAATATACCCACCTTCCTCTTCACATATTCTTTCATGCTTTTAGTTTCTCTCCCCATAGACTTATTCTTAGCCTTCCTCTTCTCTCGACAGTGCGACTTCAAGCATAACGAGCGACCAACTGCTACCAAGTCCAATCACGGTCAAACTTAGTCTCACCACTTCACGCAAATCATTCCCTAAATCGAGATGACACTAATACAAAAAAAGGCTTTAGCCAACGGAGAAAATTTGATGCCTATTCTCAATTTTTACCGCGGTATTACTGGGTGATGCCTATTAAGGGTGTTTAGGCAACATATTTTCTCTGTTACCTAAAGTGGTTTTTTGCGAGGGTATCTTATAAATACCGTTGCCTAAAGTTCTTTTCCGCATTGGTTTTTTTATAACAACTGCTGCTTATAGCTGGTTTTCAAAACGGTTTTTATTTAATACTGACAGATTTTTAAAAATAGGGTTGCCTAAAGTAGTTATTCGCAATGGTATCTTTAATATACTAACTACTTTACGCAACAGTATATATGAAATCCGATGCCTAAAGTGAATTTTCACAATGGTGTATTATAAATACCATTTCCTAAAGTAATTTTCCGCAATGGTTTTTTAAAACAATCGTTGCCTATAGCTTTTTTTCGCAACGGTGTTTATGTAATACTGAAGGCTTTAAAAAATATTGTTACCTAAAGTGGGTTTTGGCAACAGTTTCTATATTATATTGATGCTTAAAGTTGCTTTACACAATGATATATATGAAAATCGGTGCCTAAAGGTAATTTACGCAATGATATATAGTAATTGTACCTCGGTTTCTAATATTTCTCTATTTTAACAGTAGTATATAATAAATATTAAAATTATACTCCAATAATCCATAAGGCAATAGTATTATCTAAAACTATCTAAAAGTAAACTTTCATTGATAATGAAAAAAATTACAATTGTTGAGATGAATAATATATTCCATAAACAACATTAGATTTCCAAAGAATCCAATTTTTCCCGAATCTCGTTACGATCTTGGCGGCTACTTTTTTATTCGACTCTACCCTTGAGTTTTTCTTCTTTGGAAGTAGACCTTCCAGCCCAACATCCATATGCAGAAATAATTATCCCAAGCTACACACAACAATTAAAAGAATATGCAAATTAAAACCAGAGATGCCTGATTTGAAACTTATGATAACATTCAGTGACAAATTGGATTCCACTGTTAAGATATTTGTCATGATGACTCATACCCCAAAATAGAACATAACCAAAGCAAAAGTCCACCTACAGGCCAATTTTGAGCACAAATTTAGAAAATAAATAAAAGAAGGACAAAGACCACAAATTTAGGATAGATGCTAGTTGAAACTTAATACATATGAATTTTTACCAGAGGTACGCATAGCTGAGATCTGCGTTGAAAGAGACCAAAAGAAGATTAGATTGAAGAACAAATAATTTGTTTTCTAAGAATGAAACATCCAAATCTCTTCATCGGAAGTACAATCAATTGGACCTGAAGACCTGGAGAAATTCAAATTTCATTTTCCTTTCATTTGAGGCAAAATGAAGTAATGAACCTCCCATTTCTTTGTCCTCATTTTCCCAATTTACTTCTCAGAAACAAAAACAAGTTGCTATCCACAACTCAGAAAGAAAAGAAAAAAGTACATGCATCTACATGGATTAGTCAGGAACATGTCAACTCTTTTCCTTTCCAAAATCCCCATATGTCTCAGCAAAAAGAAAATCACAATATATCCCAAGGCACAAAACTACAAACAACACACAAAAACAGCAGAAGACTAAACTTTTTCTCAGTTTTCCAACTAAAAAAATTTGAATCAATAAAACACAAGAAAAGCAAAACATAATGAGATTAAAATTAAAAAGAAATTTGATATATATATATATATATACACTAACTATATATATAGTAGGCAAAAGACTTTATTCAAGACATGGGGACAAGATCTTCCGATGGAACCTCAAGCGTTGCTCCCCGCATGGACTTTGTCCGCCTTCACATTTGCACAAATGAATCGTTGTTGTTTGAATGTTAACAGATCAGTTTATAAACAGGTATATCATACTCAAGTGCAAAAGGCTAAATCATTCATGCAAGCATTTCAACAAACACATACTAGGCATCTCAACACCAACCAACATCTACTTCCTAATTCCTTATTCAATTAAGATGGGATTCATGAGCGAGTGACATGAAATGATTGGAAATTTGGAATGGGAGTCTAATTTACCGTAACTGCCTCGAGAACTGAGCTTATCATTGGCAATCATTTGGGTGATGAAAACTGAGGCATCGCGTGCCTTTTCCAGTTGCTAGTGGATCTCCGACCCTGACGTCAGGTGCCTATTCTCTTCAAACTTATCTCCAATTTGTGCAAAGGATTTCTGAGTCACTCTTAGCAACGCTCTGTACACATTTAGTGCTTCTGCTCAAGCCATATAATCGACCCTTACCCTGTACACATTTAATGAGATTAGAATATTAGACTAAATGCATCCTGAACTCGCACCTTTATCACACTTTGCACCTTGTATTCGTTATTCGCTCACTTAACAGTATAAAATGGCCGAGTAGGGTCACTCAGCTCCTTTTCCATCCAAGGTGTTATATTGTCGTAAAAAGTAAGGGTAAAATGGGAAATTTTGACACACTAGCACCTTTTTTGCCATGTCAGCCACGACGTGGGATGATTTTGGGACCCACAAGTGCCAAATCAGTCATCTCTCTCTAGTTTGCATTCGAAGTCAAAATTGGGGAAAAAATTCAAGGGTTTGCAGGAGATTGAAATTGGAGCTTGAATCGACGACTGGGCACTGAATCGATTGAAAAGTTTAAGTGTAATAAATGCATATGTGTGAACAAGTAGGTACAAACGATTTCAAATATGATTTCTCGCGAGCATGGAGCAGATCAGCCTATCTATGGTTAGTTTTCCTTTCTTCCATGCTTCTGGTTTCATATTTCTTAGATTATCCATGGAATATGCTTGTTGGGTTTATATGTATTTTCTTCCTCCATGTTTCAATATGCTATCTGGTTATCTTGTGTTTTTATTTGCCTATTTTCTCCTTAGTCCGAATAGTATGATCAAATTGTTGTGCATGTTGAAATATGAAATCTAGGCTTAGTTTGTGTCATTGATTTTGGCATATATGTTAAAAGATGAGGTATTTGGATTGGTTTGGTGTCTTGGTGCTTGGTTTGTGTTGTTGCTGGTGAAAGGGGATACTGAACTCGATGTTCGGGTTTTACTTTGCACCCTGAACTCGATGTTATGGTTTCACTTTGCACCATGTACTCAATGTATTGGTTTCACTATGCACCCCGAACTTGATGATTTGGTTTCACTTTTCACCATGTATCGATTATATTTATTACATGTTGAACCTTGTACTTGGAATGTTGGTTACACATTTTAGTTAGTTGGCTAATTTCTTACTTACTATTTGGTATATGCATGCAAATAACAGAGATATCTTCACTATGAAAGTTAACTATGGAGGAGAACTACAAATAAAAATAAGGATGGTTGAAATTACATATGGGGACAAGTCAAGTTCTATGACTTTGTTACAATAGATTGGATTTTCCTTTTGGAATTGAAGTACATAGGAAATAATCTAGGCTATCTACCTTCTGAGTTGTCTGTATACTCCAATGACATAGATAGTGAAATATTGGTGAAGATAATCTTTGATGGCCAGTTATTTAAACTCTGTGCTAACTATGCAAAAAGTAGTGGTTGTATCCCTTTGTATACATGTGGGGGTGATGGGATCCAACTTCCAAGGCATGTGGAGATTGGAAGTGAGGCTGTGGATATGAGGAAGGTGCCTAAACAGAGAAGTTTCCCAAAGAGACAGATTCTGTAAGACCCGATCTTAGAAGCAAGAACGGTGAGCAAGACCCGTGAGCTTGAGAAGCAAGAACGGTGAGCAAGACCCGTGAACTTGGAAAGGTAAGATCGGTGAACGATCCCACATCGCTCGGGGAGGGAAATGTGAAGTACCTTATATGTGTCAGCACGTATCTATCTAACACAAGGCCTTTTGGGAGCTCAGTGGCTTTGGGGGGGATTAGAACCCCAAAGTTAAGCGAGTTGAGGCTGGTGCAATCCCATGATGGGTGACCTACTGGGAAGTTGCACGTGAGCTCCCGAAAACAAAACCGTGAGGGATGGGCCCAAAGCGGACAATATTGTGTTAGATGGGCTGGGTCGTGACAGAATGGTATCAGAGCTGGACCCCGACCGGAAGTGTGCCAGCGAGGACGCTGGGCCCCAAGGGGGGTGGATTGTAAGACTCGATCTTGGAAGCAAGAACGGTGAGCAAGACCCGTGAGCTTGAGAAGTAAGAACAGTGAACAAGACCCGTGAGCTTGGAAAGGTAAGATCGGTGAACGATCCCACATCGCTCGGGGAGGGAAAGGTGAAGTACCTTATATGTGTGGGCACGTATCTATCTAACACAAGGCCTTTTGGGAGCTCAGTGGCTTTGGGGGGGATTGGAACCCCAAAGTTAAGTGAGTTGAGGCTGGTACAATCCCATGATGGGTGACCTACTGGGAAGTTGCACGTGAGCTCCCGAAAACAAAACCGTGAGGGATGGGCCCAAAGCGGACAATATTGTGTTAGATGGGTCGGGTCGTGACAAATTCAGTATTTTCATTGAATCTAATTCAAAGATTTGTGATGAGGAAGATGATGAAGATGATCAAGATAGTGAAGATCCTGAGTGGGTTGCTGATGACTTTAGGTAAGAGGCTGAGGTAAACATGGATAAGTATGATAAGAGCTTGTTTTCAGCATATGTGAATGTTGAAGATGGTGGTGAGGCAGCCCAAGAAAAAGATGAAACACCTAATTCACTAAGGCTTAATGCATTTGAGTCAGAACCAGATGCTGGTGAAGAAGAGCATTTAGTTCCTCTTCTTCAAAAACTGTCAAGGAGGAGGAAGTCTTTTGGGCCATTTAGCGAGTTTAACAATGAGGTGGATATAAAAAATCCAAAGTTTTCCCTTCGGATGAAGTTCTCAAGTGGTGCAGATTTTAGAGAAACTGTGAGGACATATTCTGTGGGACATATTCTGTTAATGAATAGAAAAGGAATGTGTTCAAAGTGAATAAGGGAGACTAGACTAGGGCAAAGTGTGTCGAGGCAGAAGGATGTTCTTTTGTGATATATGCCCCTAAGGTAAACATGAGGGAGTACCTGCAAGTCAAAACTTATAATGAATTGCATTTATATGGAAAAAGGGACTGTCAATTATCATGGCAATGTGAAGTGGTTGAAGCAGAAGTATGAGGCAGCTCACAAGCCCTAAATGGGATGTAGGTGAATTTCAGGAGTTGGTAGTTCAGGATATTAGATATAGGCCTGGTAGGACTCAATGTTATAGGACAAGAAAGATGGCCTTTCAGAGTCTGGAGGGGACCTACTTGTCCCAATATGAGAGACTCAGAAACTATTGTAAGGAACATATTCAAGTAAACCAAGGGAGTACAGTGAAAATCAAGGTAGAGATGGAAAGTGATGGATAGTTAAGATTCCAAATGGTGTATGTCTGCTTGGGTGCTTCCAAAGAAGGTTGTATGACTAGTTGTAGGCCTTTCATTGGGCTAGATGGTGCTTATATTAAACATCCCCATAATGGGAAAATATTGAGTGTTATTTCAGTTGATGCAAATAATGGCATGTTCCTTGTGACTTATGCCATTGTGGAGGTTGAGTCATACTCTTCCTGGAAGTGGTTCATTGAACTGTTGGCATTAGATTTGAAGATTCAAAACAGTGAAGGGTACCTTTTCATCACTGATAAGCAGAAGGGATTACTTGAGTATGTGGGAAAGTTATTTCCAAGAGCAGAACATAAGCATTGTACCGGACACATGTATGCAAACTTCAATGCCCTTCACAAGGGGTTAGCACTGAAAGAGTAGTTTGAAAAGATCTCAGGATGCACCACTGTGGCCTTGTACCACACTAAGATGAAGAAAATGGCTGATTTGAGTCCTGGTGCCGATGATTGGTTAAGCAGGAGAGATCCAAGATAGTGGACAAGGTCACATTTCAACATAGCTTTCAAGTGTGATATTCTGCTCAACAACCTCAATGAGGCATTCAATAGGGCTATACTTCTAGTAAGGGACAAGCCTATAATAACCTTACTTGAGAGAATCGGGACGTATTTGATGATGTTGTACTCTACAAAAAAGCAGGCAATGGTGAATTTTTTTTTTTTGGGAAGGGGGGTCACCAAATTGGTCTAAGGATAAGGCAGATTTTGGAGAAGAAACAAAAAGAGGGACAGTGTTATGTTACAAGGCACGCATGGGATGAAGTTTTCGAAGTCACTCGTCAAACTGGGAGGCAGTTTAGAGTGGAGTTAAAATTGAAAAAATGTTCATGTAGAGAATGGGACCTATTTGGTATCCCATGCCCCCATGCTTGTGCATCAATAGATTTTTGCATGGGAAACCAGAAGCATATCTCCATGAATGCTACAGCAAGAAGGCTTACATTAGATGTTATGACAAGATCATTGAGCTAATGACAAGTGAAGGTCAATGGCAGTCCTCGGGCTTGCCTCCTTTGAAGCCCCCAACATACCATAGGCAACTAGGCAGACCAAGGAAAAACAAGAAGAAGTCTACTGGTGAGGTAGACCTACCCCAAAATCCAACCAAGCTTGGAAGGTTTCACACTGAGAAGAAATGCAGCAATTGTGGTCAATTGGGGCATAGGCTTAAGAAATGCAAGATATAAATCACCTTAGTTAATAATTCTTATTTACTTCATTTGCATGCTTGTTTGATTGCTGGTTTGATGTTTGTTTTACATGAGCCTATTACAGAAAAGGCTAAACAAGTTTGGGATTACAGAACCCCAGCCCCAATCCCAAACAGAACCCCACTATCTGACAATGCTATTATATCTCATCTACTTCAACTATTGTTTGTATAATGAATTATGTTTTCACTTTCAAGTTATCTTCCTTAAATATCGCAGGATTAGTTAAATCATGTTCATCTATATGTGTGTCACTTTTCACCATGTACTACTAAGGGTGTGTCACTTTACACCATGTACTACTAAGGGTGTGTCACTTTGTACCCTGTACTACTAAGGATGTGTCACTTTGCACCATGTACTTCTAATTGTGTATTACATTGCACTATGGAATACTAATGCATGTGTCACTTTGCACCCTGAACTACCAAATTTTCACTCTGTAACATATTGATTGGCTAAATTTGACAGAACAATTGTAAGACCCGTGTCCTGGATGGAACAGTCAATGATCTCATATTCCTGAAAGAGAAATGGTCTAGGGAGGAAATGGTGGTGTGCCTTAAAGTTATAGGCACACACCTATCTAGTATGAGGATTTTTTGGAGCTAAGTGGCTTTGGGTTCAGTTGCAACTGCGATGTTAAGCGAGTTGAGACTGGTGCAATTCCATGATGGGTGCTTGGGAGGTTGCACCGTGAGCTCCCAAAAACAAAATCGTGAGGGCGAGGAGGCCCACATCGGAAAATATCGTGCAAGAGTTGGGTTCTGACCGAGGAGGTTCGGGTCCTGACAGAATGGTATTAGAGCCAAACCCCGACCAGGAAGTGTGCCACCGAAGACGCTGGGCCATAATGAAGGGTGGATTGTAAGACCCATATCCTGGAGGGAACGATGAACGATCCCACATTCCTGCGAGGGGAATGGTCTGGGAGGGGAATGGTGGTGTGCCTTAAAGGTGTAGGCACGCACCTATCTAGTACCCTTTTGGGAGCTCAGTGGCTTTGGGTTTCGTTGGAACTCTAAAATTAAGCGAGTTGAGGCTGGTGCAACTCCATGATGGGTGACCCCCTAGGAGGTTGCACCATGAGCTCCCGAAAACAAAACCGTGAGGGCGAGGAGGCCCAAAACGGATAATATCGTGCTAGAGTCGTGACAGGACCCGCCCCGATCCTACGGGGACCACAAGGGGACGTGCCCTGCTCCCGTCTGACACCCAAAATAACATTCCAATTTTAACCTCAAAAGTTCAAATGCATAAATAACCAAATTAAAGTTACACATCAAATCCAAATTTAACAGATGTCAGATAAGGGATGAAAACCAAAATTACAAATTCCGAGGACGACTCTAAAATAATCCTACGGGTCAAACCACCCGACAGGGGTTCAGATACGCAGAAGTAGATCTATGCCTCAGCCTCAGGATCCTCCTCTACCTCGATAGCACATCCTGGAGGGGTTACCAAAACATTAAGGGTGAGTGGGCCGAAACTTATGTTTATAAAACAGTTCAATAAGTAAAACATATAATTTACCCCTCCGTTTTCCAAACATGCATGCATCAGAATTTAAAACCATAAGCCATATAATATGAACCATAAGGCATGTAATAAAACCATAAACATAATTTTAGCCACCGCACTACACACTCCGATCCTGACATCCCAGATGTCTGACGTCCTTGACGTCCAATATGGTCACAGTCTCAAGGCTACTCGTGCCACTCGGGGTCTCAATCCCGAGTCCAATCCCTGAACCCCGTCCGGGTACGGTATCCCAGATGCCTAGCGTCCCAGACGCTCGACGTCCCAGACGTCAAATTATAGCAATCCTACTCCTGAGTCATTTTACAGTCCGGTTCCTCCGTAGAATGACCCCTCGCAGACAATGCGCCGTGACCGCTCCGGGGTACCACATCCGGAGGAGACAGTATCACAAGAGTGGATCTATATAGTGTACTACCAAATACATTTTATCGATATCCACATGCAAAACATATATATATATATAGATAAAATCCAAAACTAATCTTTAAGTTTCATCAGACGGGTCTCAAACCCAAATACCGTGAAACGTGCCATAACCATAATTTCAATATCAACAAAATCGTTTCTTGATTCCAGCATGTGAATATATAAGTAAATCAGAAAACATTTATGCATGCAAGGGTTTAATGAAATCGGGCCCACTCACAGTACAATCCTGCTGAAAACCGAACGTATACCCTCATCCTGGTACTATTTTACAATCCCTGTCATGTCCAAAGTATACGTAAAGGTCAATATAAGCCCCTAACATTCAACCATGAAACCCTAGACTGAAACAAGCCTGGAAAAGGCGCCCGAACGCGCTTCCCAAGGCAATAAACCTCATTTTGACCAACTTAACTATATCCGATCGACCCCAAACCACCGCCATTGGATCCAGATCGTCGAAACCTAAAGAATGGTGGTGGTCCCACCAAAAACACTGTTCACACGCGCCCCCATGCACTGGTCAACGCGTCGGTCAACGCAGGAACAGTTCCTACTGACGTCATCGATGACGTCACTGTTGACGTCATCTGACAGCTGTCAGGTCTGACGTGTCAGACTCTGACAGGTGCCACGTATTATCAGGTGATTGGTCCATGTCACAGATCTGTCAGTGCCACGTGTCAGCACGGCACTGGTCCACGTCACTGACATGTCAGTGACACGTGGCAGCCCCTGATTGGGCCACGTCACTGACATGTCAGTGCTGACTGTGCACTGACATGTGACACATGTCGGCTAAGGAGTGTCCACTTTACCTGACAGGTTGCCACGTCATCACCATCAACATCGCGACGGGTCGACCCGTTTCTCTGAAACCGGGTTGGTCAGACCCGCGATCTGACCCGGTCACCAATCCTTCATTTCTTGACCATTTTAGCTCAGGTTTCTTCCTAATTACTTGTTTCAATCCCAGCAAGGGTTCTAACCAATCAAAATCATCAAACATGCACTGGATCAGAGGCTTACCTTGATGAACAGAAGATGGATTTCCCGTCGTCGTTTAACCTCCGTTCAGGTCACCTCTGGTCACGAAATCAAGTTCTAAAGGTTCCTATCAGTCCAGAGAAGTGAATAGAGTCAAAAGGAATTGGAAATAAACGTTGAAAAACAAACTTCCATTTCTGAGTTTTCAAACCGTCTTGGGTTTAGAACCGCCTACCTCGCCGCCGTCAGCCACCGTGATCACCGCCGTCTCTCATCCTCACCAGCGAGTCTCTCACACACGGTCACAGAGAATGGGTGATACGCAGGTGTGTTGGTCGAATGGGTAGTATGTGTGTGTCGGGTAGGAAACTATATAGTATGGAGGGAATCTGATAAAATGAAATGGACGGTCCAGAGTTAACCTTGGAAATGAGATCAAGGGTTCTGATGCAGTTTGGGGGTTTAAAATGGATGGCTGAGATTAAAAGGTAGTTTTAATCCAATTAAATTACCTTAGTGGAGCTTGATCCAATCTAGCCAATGGATGAGTGACACTTTTCACTCATCCAAGTGTCCTCCAACCTTTAATTGACACGATTACCGAGACGTAAACTTCCAGATTTCACGTTTCAGACCATAACTTTTCCGTACGAAGTCCGATTTCGGCGTGCCGCCTATCAACGGACTCAGGGCATCGAGACCTACCTAAAGGTCCTTGAGTCGTGTGAAAATTAGTTGTCAAATGAAAAGTCAACATTTTCGCCCCTATCGTCCAAATTACGGTAATGCCCGTGAACTTCCGATAGTCATAACTTTTTCCCTGATCGTCCGAATTGGACGTGCCACCTGTCTATGGACTCGTGACGTCCCAAAATACGTCACGGTCATCGGTCAAGGTCTGTTTGACCCACCCATCAAAAATTCAACAATTTGGCAATACAATTCACAGGGGTAAAAACGTCAAATCATGCATTAATTTACAATATTAAAATACTCGAATTTCTGGGGCGTTACAAGTCGGGTCCTGACCGAGGAAGATTGGGTCCTGAAAATAATCCATAGAGTTACATTGCATAAAGGCTTAAATAACCCTATTTACATTAATAGAACAATCCATAGATTACATTGGCAAATTACATTGTCATTTAGAATCAATTACAAACAAGATTGGATTGTTAGGCAATCCCAAAACCTAAACTTCAATCTTCTTAAACATCACCACAAGACATGCTACAATTAGGGCAACCCAAAGCTTCCATGTCCTAGCTCTGTACCTTTTCAAATCCTCTTCCAATTTACCAGTTTTCCTCAACAATCCTGGAATGATTGCCTTGCACCGACGACATATTTCAGGATCAAACCATTCCAAATACCCACATTTGCTATCCTGCATCAAAGCATACTCTGTTATCATAAACTTATACACAGTCACTAACAATTGAATGGAATTTGAACATTTTCCATCTAAAAGTTAAAGTAATAAACCTAATTTCAGCAGACTTGTGTATTCATCGTATTTCAACAAAGAACACTATTTTCTCATTACCCCAGAACATGGACACGGTTGGAATCTCCTCCCCGGATGTCTGTCAGTCCACGAAGTCAGGATTTTTCATTTTTCTCCACAGTAGCAATGTCTGGCTTCATGCTCCTCCATCTCTTCTTCTTTGATGGTCTTGTGGATGAGTGCAGGGTGGGTTGCACCGATGGGGGAAGGTGGGTCGCGTCGAAGCTTGGGTTTGTCGAATCCTGGGCTCGCGTCGAAGCTTGGGTTCATCAAAGCCTGGGTTTCCATCGAATCTTGGGTTTGTGTCGAAGCATGGGAAAGTAGGAACTGGGTTCGCGTCGAAGCTTGAGGGGAGGAGGAACTTTGTCGTGTTGATTTAGGGTTTCTCAATTTGGGATTCGAATTGAAAAGGCCAATTGTGAAGTTCCACAAATGCCCTTTTCCAATTTAATATATTTTTATCCACGGAGGTGCTTCATTGGCTTTTTCACGGCAAACATAACACCTTGGACGGAAAAGGAGCTGAGTGGCCCTACTCGGCCATTTCATACTGTTAAGTGAGCAAATAACAAGTACAGGGTGCAAAGTATGACAAAGGTGCAAGTTGAGGGTGCATTTAGTCTAATAAGTCTAAAATTAAAAGGGAAACAAGAAAGTAAATTTAAAAAAAAAATAACCTCTAGAACTCCTCGACAGTAGTGAAGGTGTAGATCGAGCGATTAGAGCTGCCCACCTTTCCCAATCCTTTTGCTTAGACTTAGAAGACATTGCTGTTGGACTATTGAACCAAAATGTCCAAGAATGCTCCATAGCGTGAGACTAAGGTTGTGCGGACCCGTGCCTTGGAGACATAGTTAGCAATCCCACATTGCCCAGGGGATCTGGGGGATGTGCCTTATATGTGTGGGCGTGCATCTATCCAACAGGAGGCCTTTTGGGAGCTCACTGGCTTTGGATTCCTAGGGAACTCCAAATTTAAGCCAACAGGTACTGGTGCAATCTTAAGATGGGTGACCCACTGGGAAGTTTCATGTGAGCTCCCGAGAAGAAAACTGTGAGGACTGGGCCCAAAGCGGACAATATCCTGTTGGAGATGGTCGGGTCGTGACAATTTGATATCAGAGCCCAACCTTGGCCATAATTGAGTATGTTAGGGAGGACGCTGGGGCCCAATGAGGGTGGATAATGAGGACCCGTGCCTTGGTGGCATGGTTAGCAATCCCACATCGCTTAGGGGGATCTGGGGGATGCGTCTTATGAGTGTAGGAGCGCATCTATCCAACATGATTCTTTTTGGGAGCTCACTGGCTTTAGATTCCTTACCAACTCCAAAGTTAAGCAAGTAGGGGCTGGTGCAATCCTAGGATGGGTCACCCACTGGGAAGTTGTACGTGGGCTCCCGAGAACAAAACCGTGAGAGCTGGGCCCAAAGCGGACAATATCCTATTGTAGAAGGTCGAGTCGTGACAATTTGGTATCAGAGCCCAACCCCAGTTGGAATTGAGTGTGCCAGAGACGACGCTGGGCTCGAAGGGGGGTGGATTGTGAGGATCCATGCCTTGGAGGCATGATTAGCAATCCCACATTACCCGGGGGATCTGGGGGATGCCCCTTATATGTGTGGGCGCGCATCTATCGAACATTAAGTCTTTTGGGAGCTCACTGGTATTAGATTCCTAGGGAACTCCAAAGTTAAGAGAGTAGGGGCTGGTGCAATTCAAGATGGGTGGCCCACTGGGAAGTTGCATGTGAGCTCTCGAGAACAAAATCATGAGGCTGGGCCCAAAGCGAACAATATTCTATTGGAGAATGTCGGGTCATGACAAAGCCATTATTCCTTTCAACGGCTTCGACGATGCAAATTTTTCTTCTGCAATCTCTCCATACCCAGTACTAGCCTCTGTTTTGTATCACCATTTTTGAAACAAGAAGCACAGCAACCTCTTCATGGAGAAGAAGAAGGTTGACGCAAAAAAAAAAAAAAAAAAACAGGTTTGCTGTGCTTTATTTAGGTATAGGTTTGTTATGCTTTCTTTAGGTATAGGTTTTAATTTCGAATTTAAAAGAAATCATCTAAATTCGAACCAGGGACCTTCAATGAACCAAAAATAAAATTATCACAGCTAGATCAATGGGTTATATTTACTGATGCTATAAGGTATGTAAAGGCATGCACATATTATTTCTGATGCGTAAACTATTATCTCCATCAGTTTTATAAATTTTGTTGCTTATGTGGTGTAGCCTAAAATTAATTTTTTTGTAGTGTGAATATGTCCCTACCTTCTCTCTCTATGACTATCGACGTCTGTTGGAAAGGACGAATCGAAGTCTAGAACCTCGAAATCTCTCTCATCTTCGACGACTCTTGTGGTCAAATTAGACTATGAGACCAACGCCAAACGAATCGCCTGGACAATACGAGGGGAGCCTTTCCCTCTTTCGCCATCGTGGGTGCCAGAATCGCACAAATTGAAACTCGAGGTATGATGTTACTTAATGAATATCGGTGAAAATTTGTGGATATCGGTGAATATCACTGATATTCTTCAATGTTGAACGAAAATTAATTCATATCCACGAGACTGAATATATCTTATAGTTATAATATTGTATTATGATCTACAGTTTCTCATTTAATTACCCATGATTTTATCAACGTGGATATATTCATGAAATATTCCATATCAAATTTAATTATTGAAATAAATGTATTAAATAAAGAAAATTTGATATCAACCCGCAAAAAATAATTGAAGACCACCTTATATTGCAGTTGATGTGATCCTAACATTACAATAATATTGATTGAGGGTTTAGACTAGTACCACTACAAGCACCATATATGACCCAACCCAACGCCTACTTCCACCTTCCATTTTCAAGCATCATGATCTATCAGCCTCGATTAATTATAATATTGGGAAGGCTTATTCATGTCTGTCGATTTCGTGTCGCAAATGAAACATTAAACGGGAAGGTGCAATGGGGTACCATAGAAAAAGGTTCAAAAAATAACAATGAAAAATAAAATAATGAAAAAATTATATAATAAAGAAAATAAATGGTGGAGAAATATTAAAGGATAGAAACAAAAAAAATGAAAAAAATGAAAATAAAAGTGTTCTTTGGTCAAGAAATGCTAGAGTGGAGTTGAAAAAAATGAAAAAAAAAAAGATGAAAAAAATGAAAATATGGTCCTTTCTGGTTTTTTCGATTAGGGTTTTTGGGGTTGTTTAGGGCTTTGGTTGCACTGACGGCGTCCAAGACGGCTACGACAGCTATAGTGGAGTTGAGGGCGGTTTGCGGACTTGTTTGTCGGTGGTTCATTGGGTGGGCAATGAGCATGGAAGATCTCAGCGGTAGCTTGGGATGTTCTCTCGCCATCTCGGAGTTGAAGGATACAGAGTTGGATGTCAGTGGGGAGGTGGAGTCGCGGTCGTCCCGTTTCCTTCTGGTTGGACAACTGTTGGCTCGCCGGTATAATCGGGAGGCTTTGTTGAGCACATTACGTAGGATCTGGTTTACCCGAGAAGCTTTCTCGACAGTGGCGGTGGGGGAGAACGGTCGCTACCTCTTCTCGTTTGGAAACATGGTCGACCGTCGCAAGGTGATGCAGGGCTCACCGTGGAGTTTCGACAGATCCTTGTTCGTTGTTTCCTCTACCGATGGTCTGGTCGACCCCATGGATGTCAGTTTGATTGAGCAAGAGTTTTGGGTTCGAGTACTGCGGATTCTGCCATTGTTTACGGGTCTTCAGTTGGCTGAGAGGGTGGGTAATTATATTGGAAGGTTCGTGGCAGTGGAGAAAGGTAAGAATGGTGACTGTCTTGGAAGTTTCCTCCGCCTATGGGTGGTATTGCGGGTGTGTAAGACCCGTGTCCTGGAGGGAATAGTGAAAAATCAAACATGCCTACAAGGGGGAATGGTCTAGGAGAGGATGGTGGTGTGCCTTAAAGGTGTAGGCACACACCTATCTAGCACTAGGCCTTTTGGGAGCTCAAGTGACTTTGGGGGGGATTGGAACCCCAAAGTTAAGCGAGTTGAGGCTAGTGCAATTCCATGATGGGTGACCCCCTAGGAAATTACACCATGAGCTCCCGAAAATAAAACCGTGAGGGCGAGGCCCAAAGCGGACAATATGGTGCTAGATGAGTAGGATCCTGACTGAGAAGGGTCGGGTCTTGACAGGGTGGTTGACCCGATACGGCGATGTGTTACGTTGAAACTAATTCAAAGGGAGCCTGCCAGGAGGTATGAACTCGAGTATGAGCGACTGCCCTATTTCTGTTTTCGGTGTGGTCGAATGGATCATGTGGTGGGCAGTTGTTCTCTAGCAGGGGCAGGGTCTGGGGAGGGGCTATGTTTTGGACGGTGGAAGACATTAAATAAGGATATTTATAGTGTGCAAGTGACGAACAGTTTTCAGGGGTCGGTTTTGGGCTCACTAGTCGAGCAAAAGGCGTCGCCGGGGGCTAGGAGGAAGGGGTTTTTCACAGAATGGTCGGGCTCGGATAGGGGCTGTTTCGTGTTTGGCTCGTCGATATGGGGAAGCTTTTGGGGAAAGACCACTGTTGGTTTCGTCTGGGCTGAATGAGCAGATACTTGGGGACAATGGCTCTTTTAAACGCAGGCGGGTGACGCGGGAAGGAGGTTTTGGTGAGGACCAACCGATGGCACCAGAGCAGCTCGGTTCTATGCGCGCGGGAGGCGATGGGTTTTAGCGAACGCCTGCTGAGCTCGGTGGGGGGAGTTGTTCCAGCACATTTCATCCCAATAGCTACAGTTTCGGCCCTGTGCCACTGAATCTGGGCTCCAGCACTGTAAGTCTATCTTCCTTTGCTCCTGTGATGTTCTCAAGCAGGGGCTCTTTCTTGGATAAGGGTAATTTAATTGTGGATCACTCGAAAAATGGTGGGGACCGAGAGGAAGAGTTTGGGTTCTCTCGGTTACCTTTAGGTTCCCCAACAAACAGTTTCTCAAGTCTGAATACACGTTCTTCGAGCTTTGGTGCCTCTTTTGGAGGTTTGGTGGGTAGACAGTCTACAGAAGTGATGGGGTTGGCCCGTCACGAGAAATGAGTCTCATATATTGGAATGTCCGTGGGCTGGGATGCCCACGAGTGATTAGGGCCTTGAAGAATTTTTTCAGGGTCAAGCAGCCGGGTATTCTCTTTTTAATGGAAACTAACAAAATAGTTCGACATAAGGATTTAGTGAAACTTTCACTGGGGTGGGTGGAGTTTTTTGTGTTGGTCGAGTAGGGATGGGGGGCGGATTGGATTTGATTTGGGCCCCTGGTATTCGTGTCTCCATTAACTCTTATTGGGCAGGATATATTGATGCGATGGTTGAGGGAGCGGGGACTTCTCCATTCTGTTTTGCTGGGTTCTATGGAAATCCCGAGGTTCGCTTGCGGGAGCACTCCTGGGAGTTGTTCCGTAGATTGAATGGTGTTTGTGATGGCCCTTGGTTAGTAGGGGAAGATTTTAATGAAATTGTGGTGTCTAGTGAACAGCAGGGGCGTAGACTTCGACCGACTAGTCAAATGTGGGATTTTTGTTATGCATTAGAGGACTGTGGACTGATGACGGTTCCGTATAAAGGTTACAAGTTTAAGTGGAGTAATGGATGGCATGGGGATGGGTTGGTGAAAGTTCACTTGGACAGAGCAGTGGTTAATCATGCTTTCCTTTAGTGTTTTCCAGCAGTTGTTACTCAGCATTTAAATTCTTGGGCTTCTGACCACTTTCTTATTTGGATCCGACTTCTCCCTGAGGGTTCTCGTGCTAGAATAAAGCACCGTTTTTTCTTTGAAGAAGCTTTGGTCTCATCTGAGGGGTGTAGGGATGTGGTCAGGGCAGGCTTGACAGAGAGTCAGGCTGGAGATGTGGTAAGGAGGATTTGTACTGTGGAGGGGGTTATGCGGAAATGGAGCTCGACTACAGTGGGTTGTATCTCAAGGAGGATTAGACACCTCCAGTCTAGATTGGATGCCTTTACTTCTTTTTCCCCTGCGGCGCAGGATTTACAGTTGGCTGAAGGGCTAGATAGAGAATTGGATTCCCTCCGAGCTCAAGAGGAGCTTTTGTAGAGACAGCACTCAAGGGTTGCCTAACTTCGAGATGGGGACCGAAACACCAGATTTTTCCATCAGTGTGCTAGGGAGAGGGGGGCGGCGGAATTTTATCTCGGGGGTTGTTGATGATCAGGGGCACTGGCGGTCCACGGATATGGAACTTGAACAGGAGTTCGTGCAGTATTTTCATGGGTTATTTGCTTTTTCGGGGCAAACAGATTTGACCATCGTTCTTGGGGCAATTCAACCGGTTTTGGGTCCCCAGGATAATGCAGAGTTGGAGAGGCCTTTTGACCTCCATGATTTAGAGACGGCTCTTGCTTCTATGTACCCAATGAAGGCTCCTGGGGTGGATGGTTTGCCTTCTTTGTTCTATCAGAAATTCTGGGACATTGTTGGTGATGATGTACCAATTTTTTGTCTCTCTGTGCTTAATGGTGGGGTGAGCGTGCGATCAATCAATCACACTTTGATTTCTCTTATACCCAAGGTGGGCTCTCCTCGTAAGGTAATCGACTTTTGACCCATTTCTCTATGTAGGGTTATTTACAAGCTTATGGCAAAAACTATTGTGAATAGACTAAAGGGTGTGATGCCTAAGGTTATTTCAGACTATCAGAGTGTGTTTGTTCCGTCCCGATTAATTACTGATAACATATTGGCTGCTTGTGAAACTATATATGCGATTCGGGAGTGGGGGTAAAGTAAGTTAAAGAAGATGGTTTTAAAACTTGACATGTCTAAGGCCTATGATAGGGTGGAATGGCGGTATCTCGAGGCGATGCTCCATAGAATGGGTTTTGGGGATAGAATTGTATGTTTGCTTATTGATTGTGTGTCTACAGTTAGTTATGCAGTGCAGGTGCGTGGTCAGGCTGTGGGGCACATCATGCCTACTAGGGGGCTTCAGCAGGGTGACCCCCTTTCCCCATATCTATTTCTCATATGAGCCGAAGGTTTTTTTGCTCTCCTTTCCGAGGCTCAACATTCAAAACTTATACATGGCGTATCAGTGGCTGTGGGTGCTCCCTCCATCTCCCATCTCTTTTTTTTTTTGCGGATGATAGTTGGCTGTTTTGTAATGCTTGGTTGGATGAATGTAAGCGGTTGTTGGAGGTTTTAACTGAGTATGAACGGGTGTCGGGCCAACTGATTAATTTTGATAAGTCTGATGCTTGTTTCAGCATGGGTACTGATCCAATTATGAAGCAGTTAATCTCCAACTTGCTGGGCATTAGGACAGTGGATTTCCAAGAAAAGTATTTGGGCCTTCCTACCGTTTCTAATCGGAATAAGAGGAAGATGTTTGCGAAGGTTCGGGATGCTCTGTATTGCATGTTGACCAATTGGAATTCGAAACTGTTGTCGGTTGCTGGGAAAGAGTTATTGATTAAGGCGGCTGTCTAGGCTCTTCCTATATATGCTATGAGTGTTTTTCGTCTTCCTAAGTCTCTGTGTCATGATTTTTCTGCTGATATTGGGCGTTTTTGGTGGGGAAATGTAGGAAAAAAGAGTATTCACTGGTTGAGTTGGGACATGCTGTGTCGACCTAAGGGTAAGGGCGGGCTGGGTTTTAAGAATTTTGAGCTTTTTAATCAGGAAATGGTGGCAAAACAGGTGTGGAGGCTCTTGGAACAACCTCATTCACTGTTGGCTCGAATGATGAAAGCTAGGTACTTCCATACTTGTGACTTTATGGTAGCTGGGTTGGGATCTTTACCCTTCTTTATGTGGCGGTCTATTATTTGGGGGCATGAGGTGATTAGTAAGGGTTTGATCTGTCGAGTCGGTACTGGGGCGTCAATTGGTGTGTTCCGGTGACCAGTGGATTCCGCGGCCGAGGACATTTCGACCTTGTTTGAACCGTGGTTTGTTGGAGGATGCGTGTGTGTCGGCCCTTATTCATCCTGGGGGTGGTTGCAACTTGGAACTATTGGAGACTTCTTTTGACGAGGATGATGTGCGTGAAATTTTCAGTATCCCCCTCCCATCATAGGGTTCTTTTGCGGATGGTTGATTTTGGTTCTTCTCAAAGACTAGGAAATATACAATGAAGTCTAGTTACCATATCGCCTTTTAGTTAGGGGTGATTGATGTGGATGGTGGTGGTGAGTGTTCCTCGGCGGGGCAGAGTGAGGCCCTTTGGTGATATTTGTGGAAGATGCGGGTCCAGAATAAAATTAAGGTTTTTTTTGGAGGGCGTGCCTAGAAATACTCCCCACGGCCTGTAATTTTGTTGCTCGGAAGGTGACAACGGTCAGTTTGTGTTGGCATTGTGGAAAACGGATAGAGGATGTTTTTCATGCTCTTTGGGCCTGTAAACATAGTCAAAGGATGTGGAGACTTACGAACCTTCTGCTTGGGGGCTTCCCTTCTACGGGGTTTTTTTATTGATATCATTGGTTTTGTTTGTGCCCATTTTTCTCTCTCGTAGTTAAGTCAGTTTGTTTTTGTCTGCTGGAGTGTGTGGAACTGGCGGAATAAGTTAGCACATAAAAGGCCGGGAATAAGTGCGGAGTCAGTGTATGAGGCAGCTTTGGCAGCTTTCTAGGAGTTGAGCACTCTCCCACAGGCTTCAGTAGGGGCTCCACTACTGCGTGTGCCTAGATGGATTAAGCCAGTGGAAGGGGTGCTGAAGCTTAATTGTGACACTGCGGTTAGCCTGGACACACTGCAGCGAGGAGTGGGTGGGATTCTTCGGGACTCGGGTGGTGCGGTGGTGGCTAGTTTTTCCGGCCCAGGTCCATAGCGTCATCGTGGAGACTGATTGCTTGGAGACTGATTGGGGTTACATAGCGTCATCGTGGAGACTGATTGCTTGGAGGTAGTGAGTGTAATTCGATCAGCTCCATATCTCTGGATCCCCGTGGGGTTGAAAGCGAGGGGGTACTTTCTTTATTCCAGGTGCTCCAGATTCCGTTGGTGTCTCTTAGTTGTGTGCCTCGGACAGCCAATTCTATTGCTCATCATCTCGCCCAAGAGGGACAACGCTCTCAGGAACGAACTGGTTGGGGTCTTTTATTTCCTCTTTGGTTAGCACCCTTGTTAGCTAAGGATCTTGCTGACTAGTTATTTCTGTTTTGTTTTGTTTGGGGGGGTACTGACACGACCCATCCCAATCCCCCCGAAATTACCGTGGGATGTGTCATGCTCTCGTCTAACATGAAGTGTCAGACAAGGGATAACCTAAAGCCACTGCCCAGACGGGGCTTCCAGAATGCGCAAGGATCGAAGGAGGAGGCATGCGATGTCCCATTCTCTGCTGCAGTCGCATCCGTGATCAACCTGAAGGGCATTAAAAACAACAAAGGCTGTGAGTGGACGAAAATAAATAAGTTCATAAAACACATTTCACAAAGATATTTATGACCTTCATTAAAACGTATGCATGCATCGAAAATCCGTAATTCAAATCATTTACTAAAAGCAACCGTTAGGGCCATAGGCCAAAATCCGTAAATCCAAAATCAAGTGGGAACTCAACCCAAAATCGTAAAACCAAATTCCAATTCCAAGTGGCCACTGCCCAAAACCATAACCATAAATACCATTCAAGGAAAACATTTTTAACCCATCATGGGCATCCCAGACGCTCGACGTCCCAGACGTCATATCTCACGGTATAAGCAACGCGAGCTACCCGGGGTCTCACTGGGTCCATATCTCTGACATCCCAGATGTCTAATCATAGAATTCCTACTCCTGAGTCATCATACGGTCCGGTAGCTCCGTATAATGACCCCTCGCAGGCAATGCACTGTGACTTCCCCAGTGTCCCAGACACCTGGAGGAGACCATCACATATCCTCGTATCAAGATGGTTTAGGGAAAACAGTTTATCAATAATTTCAAAACATCTCAAGGGCCCTTCCCGGAATTTCCATAAAACCATCTTAAGTCCAAACATCTGATTTCTCAAATCCAAAACCATTTATTCAAATCCATTTAAGGTCCCCGACCCGAAATCACATTTATAAACCAACTGGGCCCCATGCCCGATTCCGTAAATCAACTGGACCCACAACCCGATTTCGTAAATCAGCTGGGCCCATGGCCCGATAATATAACTCAAATGGGTCTCAGCCCGATTTCATAACCAACTGGGCCCCTGGACCGATTTCATAAAGTAACTGGGCCCCTGGCCCGATTACGTGACTCAAATGGACTCCAAGTCCGAGGTTTCCAAAACAATTGGGCCTCATGCCTGAGTTCATCTTTCCAATTTCAAAACCATTTCATTCAACTATTTCCAAAACCATAAGTACGGAAACTCAGAGTAAAATCGAAAATCTCGATTTACGTGCAAGCACGTAAATCGCCTAGAAATGCGTGAAACCATATAATTCACCAATATCCAAATCAACATCATATAATCACAATTATAATCCATATAAAACATTTATGCATGCATAGGATTTATAAAACTAAAGTCCACTCACAAACCGTCCTAAGCTGCCGCCTCGGTTTGGGTGCAGTAAGCCTCACTGGGAAAATCGTCATCACCGGGACTCCCAAACCTGTCCAAATAAATCTATAGGGTTACTAACTACCTTATTAACCTCTCATTGAAGCCCCGTAATTTTTCCGAATTTTTAACTATTTTTAATCCCTATCCGAAACCTTCCGATGCCCCGAACATTATCGAGACGGTATCCGATCGACACAAAACCAGTTCCAAAATGTTCGTTACATCGAATAGAAGATTTCACATGTTGAACACATTCCCAAATTATTGGACACACGCCCCCACGCGGCCTAGATAGTCCTTGCGCGTGAGCCCACGCGCCGGGTGTACTGTTCATCTTCTTCACAAGTCGAACTGGGTCTCTGGTTCTTGGACGGGCCGAACTGGTCTGGACCGGTTCAAGGCCCAAACTATCCATTTTTCAGTCCATTTTATCCTATTTTGACTCCTATGGGTTTCTACCTTCTTCCCTAATTAACCTAGCCATTAAAACCGAAGAGAAAAGGTTGGAAACTCACCTTGAATGTTCATACATGAACCGGTCACCTTCAAGTCGTCCCCGCCGTGGCCTCCGACCGTTCTAGGCCTCAAAACCGATTCAAAGCTTCCTCCTAAGGCCCTCAGAAGTCAACCCAAACAAAAAGAACCGTTAAAAACCTCACAACCCAAACTTGGATTTTCAAACATGCTTACCCGTGGGTTTCAGGTTTTCCCGCTGTGAGCCGTCGTGTCCTCATCATCTCAATCATGCCCTCATAATCTCTCACGGTCACTCATGATGAATGGTGGTGCCGTGTGGTGGTATGTGTGTTAGGGAGAAAATAAAGAAACGGAGGGTGAGTGCTTTCGGGTTTTGAAGATGAACAAAGAAGATAATAGAATCTGATGAGAGAGGAGAGGATTAATTGAAGGGTGAGGATTTGAGAGATTAAGTTAGAATGGATGGCTAGGATTGAGTGGTACTTGGATTAATTATAAAATATTAAATTAATAGTATTTAATTAAGTTAGGTCGATATTTTAGGGGCTTTAACCAATGGACTTGTCACTCATAATCTACCCAATCAGAATAAGCCACCTCATCAATGCCTCGAAGTACGTGCATAGTGAAACTGAACTTCCGTGACCCATAACTTCCCCGTTCAAAGTCCGATTTCGACATGCCACATGTCCATGGGTTCGTATCGTTCCGATCTGCATAACAGTCTTAGGCCCTCGGCCATCGAACCTCCCAGTCAAAAAGTCAACATTTCACCCCTTTAACCAAAATTACCAAAATGCCCTTGAACTTCCAAACATCATAATTTTTTCCTCGAATGTTGGAATCGAACGTGCCACCTGTCTATGAACTCGTGACGTCCCAAACTACGTCACAGTCATTGGTCAACGTCTAATTGACCGCCCGAATGAAAAGTCAACGTTTAACCAACGACCAAGGGCAAAACGGTCATTTTGCATTGTTCATCCGATTTCGCCCAACTAATCATCGATTAACCTCACTAATCCTGATTAGTCACTAATCTAATCCTGAAATTCGGGACGGGTCGTTACAGGTACTCGTTTTCCTCATCGGATTTATCCCAAACTAGCTGGGTTTTATGATGAGGGTTTTAACGAGGCCCTATGCACTATCTTGTGGTGCACCTTGGCAGTGTATTCTTTGTCCTTCTCTATTGTCAATGAAGCTCACCTTTTTAATAAAAAAAAATGCTAGAGAAAAAAAATGATGAAAACAAAGGAAAATAAAAACAAATGAATTTAAATCCAAAAAATTTATCAGAACATAATAATTTGAATTTGAAGAGCTCAAATCCAAATCAATAATTATCCAAATGAATTTAAATTCTAATGCAGAAAATCTGTTTGCTTAACTATGTTCTTTCCCTACTCAAAACTTGAATGAAATCTAACGAATACCTGCTTTGTATTAGATATATCCAGATGGATCTAATACCTTGTACGGTGTACAAAAATGTAGCATTATAAGGGCCCATTTGTGAACAAAGATTTAGATTTGGATTTAGATTTCAAATGAAGAGATTTCAAATCCCTTCATTTGAAATTCATTTCGTAGTATTATAAGAGTGCGTTTGGATAAAGGAAAATAATAAAGGATTTGATAAAAAGTTAGAATTTTATAATTCATACACACCAATATCTTTGTTTGGATAATAAAAATTGGAATTTAAAAATTCCAAAAAAATATAAACAAGAAATTTGGATGTCTCAAATGATGAGTTGAAATGATGTCTCAAGGGACAGAATTTTTCGAATGATGAGTTGAAACAAGTGAAATTTTAATTTCCATGATTTTTAACATTGATATCCAAACGTTAGAATTTGTAAATAATGGAAATTGTAAATATGAAATTGCAAATTATGAAATTTTGTAAATTTTCGTTAAATTATAAATCTTTCATCCAAACACACTTTAAGAGCTCATTTGTGAACAAAGATTTGGATTTGGATTTAGATTTCAAATGAAGAGATTTCAAATCCCTTCATTTGAAATTCACTTCTTTTGACAAGAAATTCCTTCTTTTAAAATCCATTATCTAGAAAACTTTTTATTTGTTTATAAATTTGAAATTCCTTCATTCAAATCCATTATTTGGCAAACTTTTTATTTATAAGAATTTGAATCCAGTATTTCAAAATAAGAAATTTCGTTATAAAATTCACTCAAGTAAGTAGTTTTAAAAGTCATTTTAAACTGTTAGATTGGAACTTATAAAATCCCCCATGGATTTGGATTGTAATTAACTCAAAATTAATCCAAACAAAACATTTAGATTTGGAGAACTCGTATCCAAGTCCATGAGAATCCAATCATACCCTAATAACTATTAACTAAAATTATCAATTTTGGGTATCTAGCTAGGAGTAAATCTTTTGTTCTATTTTTTATTTGTAAAACTGTATTTAGATATTGATTCTTATTATTATATATATATTCATCCAAAAAAAGAAGTTAAAAGTTGCTTGCGCACTAAATTATTTTACTAGGATTATTGTAGTTTATTCATACCCTTTTTCTTTTCTCGATGTAGTAGTTTAATCGTGCTTTGCTTGATACAGAAAGGACAATATCAATTATCAAAAGAAAGGACATGCCTAATGACTTTTGATTAGGAGAATTAATTAAATTATAACTTAGCACAAGTTTCTCTAAAACATGATTAATTAATTCAACATATCCATCCTCACCGTTCACTTCTTTCTGTTTCTTCGCTTCAACTTTGGCCTCTTCAAAGACTCTTGTTTATGCATATAATACATATTCTATTTCCTTTTGTTGCAATGTAGTTCTTCTTTCTTTCTTTGTTCTGCCTTTTTTATTTAATGAGATAATATTTTAGAACATAATTACATTAATATCACCATTATCAGGTAAAATTTCGAAAAAAAATAACCCCGCAATTTACTTTCACACCTCCCACTTAATTTCAGATATGATCCAAGAGACTTATGACATGTGAAACGCATAAATGCAATTTTGCCTTAATCATTAGACTATCCAAAAGTAGTGTTGTATATTATATTCTTTTACAATGTGACAGAACAGAATTAATAAGAAAATTCGACATGAATACCAAAATTTTATGTACAATAATGTAACAATTTCTATTCGTTATAAATAAAATAAAAATTATAAAAATGGCATCTTGGAAATTAGGAAAATCATTATTTTATTCGTTATTATTTCATTTCGGGGACAAAATTATTTAAGGGGGTTGATTGTAAGGACCAAGAAATTCAGGAAATGTAGTTATGAAAATGTTGAATGTAAATTGACAATTTTGCCCTTGTATGTATTTAGAGATCAAAAGTTTACTTTTATTCGGAGAACTTTTTGTACATTTATCAAGGATTGTTAAGTAGGTCTTGGAATTACGAGGAGTCAAGGTGAGGACTTGTGGATGTGAGTATATATTTATGATTCTGAGTAGAGTATGAGTGGATTGGAAGGACTAGAATAGGAAAATGGTGAAAAAAATTTGGGATATAGAATCAGGTCACGAATTCAGGTCGGAACCCAGTTGTAGATCTGCGAGTCGACCTTGTGCGAAGTAGGAGTTAATGTTGATGTGGCATGCTCGCGTGTATGCTAAAATGGTGCCACATGGAGCCATGTGTCATACCACATAGAGATACATGTCATGAAATGTGGAGCCATGTGTCATGCCACGTGTCGCCAAATGACAGGCCGCATCAGCAACCCATTAGCATGTTAGTTAGCGCATGGACACGCGCGCATAAGAGCGTGTCTGGGCGTGTGACAGTGTGTAGGAAGGTGTGCGGTCGTTCTATGATCCACAGCGTTATGTGTTAACATGTTTTTGATGCTCTGAATCATTTGATGTAAGTTTCGAGTCGATCGGATATCGTTTTGGGGTAGATTTGAGCATCCGAAGTGAGAATGTCTATGTTTATGATGTGTATGTTATCCCGAGGTTTATTTTTATGTTTACGAGGTATTGTATAATGTTAGTGACCCATAATTATATTTTTGAGAGGTGAGACTACTCTCAAGACTTCAGAGGAGCGCACAGCTCAAGATTGAGATGTTTAAATAGATTGTGAGTGGACATTTATTGTATAAATTGTGATGCAAGCATATATAAATTTTTAAATATTTTATTGCATGGGAATGATTGCAATGGATTGAATAAATGTTCCTAAATGTGTTTTGATGATTTTCTGGATTTAGAATATTCATTCAAGATTAATTATGGACACAAGTTTTATGGTTTTATGGAAACAGTATTTTTGGATTTAGACCCGATTTGAAAACATTTTAATTTAGATTTGGCGTCAAAGATTTGTTTTGAAAGAAATGATTTGAATTTATTCCATAACTATTTTTCACTATAACCATCCTCGCGTGATATAGTTTCCCCCAGGATGTGAGTAAATCATTTGGAGACTAGTTACTGAGGAGATGACACTATAACATTGCTTGGACATAAGTAAATCCTTTGGAGACTCGTTCCCAGGGATGTCATGATACAGTATCGCTCGGACAATGATAGTTCTAAAGAATACCACTCGAATGTTGTCGGCTCCTGAGGATGCTCATATGGTCCAGATGTGAGCAGTTCCTCTGATATCACTCAGATGTTGACTTTCTTCCCGGGGATATGATTCGGATGAAGCCCAAGTTGTTTTGCTCTGCCGCAGATCCCAAGTTTGCATATGTGTAGTTCTGATTGATCACGTGACTAATGCAGTGTACTTAAGGATTGGTTGTATTTGATTACTAATGTTTGTGTCCGAGTTTTATTGGTGATTCTGTAAATGATGATTTCAAGGAATTGTGGGCCATGAGCTTTTTATATATTTTTTTATGATTTTGTGGGTCCCACGATTGAATTCGGTTGTTTTTGTTTACTTTATCCATATATATTTTATAACTGGAGGATAAATGATTGTTTTCCGCATAAATGTATTTTCAATGATTGTTTTTATCCACTCGCACTTTTACTTGTTTTTTATTCCCTTCAAGATATTGCATAGAGACTGGGGCTGATATTAAGACGAAGACATAATTTCAGCACTACGCATTCGTTGACCTTTCAGAGTAGGACTTTATACTTTTTATCGTACAGTTATCTATGCTCTGTATTACCGTTTAACTAATTGATCTTGACATTTTAACAGTTAGGGAAAGTTGGTTATCCCATGTTTGATAGTTTTTTTCATATTGTATTTAATATTTAAAGGGTTTTTTTTTAACTTTGATTTAGCTGTCAGACAGGAGCAGGTTCTTTCACGATTATCAAAGTATTGTCAGAAACGGTCTTGTCATCTCAAATATCTCTATTATTATAAAATTAAGAAAGTCAAAAAGCTTCACCAATACCTAACGATTTTCTACTAAATGGTGATGAAAGGTATAACTTGTACAAATATTCCCATTTTCCAATTCCATCTGATCCATTCATTCATAGAGCTATTTACTCGATTGCATATTTTGTTCGGAACACTTCTAACAGAATGAAAAATAGTAAATTTTGAAAAAACTTATTGTCAGCCTCTTCTAGAAATACCTATTAATAACCTTTACATTTAATAGATAAGGAGACAAAAATAAAATTCAATATTTAATTTAAAATTAAAATATAAACATTTTTAGTGGAGACGTATACTTATTGCAGAGCACTTTTTTTAATTTATTTTTATTTGTCCTTATTTTTTAAAAATTCTAAATAATAAATTGTAAAGAAAATATTTAACATAGACACGTGTACGCGCAATGACGGATCCATAAAATTTTATCGGGAGGGCCAACATGTAAATTATATATCATTTGAATAGTCACATTATACTTGAAAATAACACATTATACTGGAATTGTTTAATATAGAATGGGGAAACTTTCTTTTATTATTTGAACCAAATGCTTATTGAACTCTATTAGTAGTAGTAGCAAGTACTAGCTAGAATAACGATGTACTTCTTGCAAAAACGCGTCCCAAAATTTTGGGATTTATTAAGATTAAACCGAGGATTAGCGAGGCTAATCAGGGATTAGTCGAGGATTTTCGGACGTTCAGGGAAAAATTACGATTTTTCCCCTAGACAAGGGTAAAAAGTTAACTTTTGACCCGGGAGATCTAATGCACGAGGAACGAGGACCGTTACGTAGATTGAGTCGATATGAGTCTGTAGACAGGCGGCATGTCGAAATCGATCGTTCGACAAAAAAGTAATGGTCACGGAAGATTTTGGGAACTATTTACGATGACATGTTTTACAAGACAAGGTTGACTTTTGCCTTATGTAGGGCCCATATATTTGTTACTGAGCCCAATGGATGAGTGACAAGTGTCACTCATCCATTGACCCCCATCCCACATACATGCATATCATCCCATTTTCATCTTCTCTGTGTGGTCTGAGAGAGAAAGAGTGAAAGGGAGGCTATGACGGCGACGGTGTGGATGGTTGAGCAGTCGCAGACGGTGGAGGAAAGTAAACCCGAAAGCCCCCTTTTAATTCGAATTTCAATTTTGGACGTTGGGTTTCTAATGATTGGGTTCTATTTTTGGTGGTTGTACGAGTCATTTGGGACTGGAATAGAAGGCGGAGGACGGCGGAGCAGCTCAGGTAGGGAGCTGGAATACTGGGTCGTGAAGATCAAATCAAACAAGTAGTTTCTAGGCTACTTTTCTAGGTTTTGATCACATAGATCACTTAAGGGTTGATTGGAAGATCATACTGGAAGCCACTACTTCAAAAATGGTGGTCGAAAATGGAAGAACAGACCAGATTGGATTCGTGGGTCTGTGACCCAGTTACAGAGATTCGGGTTAACCTAGACAGAGAACATGACATCATCAAATGACATCATCATGTCAGACCTAACATGTCAGGTGACACATGTTAGATTTCAGTGATGACGTCACTACTGACGTCAGCGTTGACTTTACTGACGTCAGCGTTGAATTTTGACCAGCCACCTTTGACCCGACCATGATTATTTTAAAGGTTTCGATGATACAAATCCAATGGTGGTGGTTTCGAGTAGATCGGAGATCGTTAGGTTGGTCAAATTGAGGTTTAAAGCCTATGGAAGCTTGTCTGGGACACGTTGACTTTTCCGGGAATGTTGGGGGTTCTTGATATGGACTTGTCTAGGTTGGTAGTAACCTTTTAGTATGTTTTGGATAGGTCTGGATGACCTGGAGAGGTCGGATTAGCCCGGAGAGTGTTATGGCATGCATATTGAGGATTTTCGGAGGAAAATGCGTGCATGTGATTTGAATATGAATTGTTTGGCTTTTACGGAGGAAATGCGTTATTGCATGTAGTTCGAGATTTTTATTTTATATGATGTTTGGGCTTCAGTCAAGTGTAATATGTGCTTGTGTTTTATGTGATTCTGAAGATTTCACAGCTCGTCGTGAAACCGAGGAACTGATTTACGATTTTGGAGGATTTCACGGGGATGCGTGAAATTGAGATTCGGGCACGAGACCCATTTGAAAGACCCTAACTTAACATGAAGTCAGGGATGATTTGAAAGTGCTTTGGAAATGAGATATGGTTTTCAGATTTGGAAATATCTTTCAGGCATATGACCCAGTTGATTTGAGGTTTGACTTAGAGTATAGTCAAACGCGAGATAAGTCGGGCTGTGACCTAGTTATGAGTTTTACGAACGCTATTTCGGGCATGACACCAAGTTGTGGATTTTATAGGATTCGAGGAATCCTGGGATATGAAGTGTCGTTAGACACTGGATTTTTGGACTATGACCTAATTGGTGATATTTCAGGTTGTGACCCATTTGATGATATTTCGGGCAGATGGTCTTATGTGTGATACTACGGGTTAGTCCCAGATGATCGAGTTAGAGTCTCGGTCGATGATGACGACATTCAGGTTCGTCTCCGGGGTGTTACGGCGTCGCCTCTAGACTGCGGATGTGTTCCTTCTGGAGAGGTCACGATGCACTACTTGTTATCGAGTAGCTGCTGGAGGCTCTAATACCAGAGGGAGGGTCGACTTAAGAGTGCTGATGTTATCCTCTGAGATCGATCGGTGATGTGTTCACGATGATCTAGAGATGGTCTCAGCGGGTGATGTATTCATGGTGACATGCTAGGATTGTGAACGATCCTGAGCATATATTTGCACATGTGCTAATATTGGAATCGTGACTAACACTGAGATAAGGATGGGAAGTGTTCCCACGTGTTCTATGATTTGGGCTGAGGCTCCGTTCTGGTTTTCTTTGATTTTTTTTTTCGGCTGAGCCGTCGTAGACGACAGAGGAAGGTAAACCCAAAAACCCCCTTTTAATTCGAATTTCAATTTTGGATGTTAGGGGCCGTTTCTAATGATTGGGTTCTGTTTTTGGTGGTTTTAAGAGTCATTTGGGACTAGAATCGAAGGCGGAGGACGGCAAAGCAGCACAGGCAGGGAGATGGAAAACTGGGCCGTGAAGAACAAATCGAACAGGTATTTTCTAGGTGGGCACTTATTTCGACCAGCCACCTTTGACCCGTACATGGGCACTTATTTCGAGGTGGAACCAAGACCCTTTTAAAGGTTTTGATTACACGAATCCAATGGTGGTGGTTTCGAGTCGATCGGAGATCATTAGGTTGGTCAAATTGAGGTTTAAAGCCTAGAGAAGCATGTCCGGGACATGTTGACTTTTCCAGGAATGTTAAGGGTTCTTGATATGGACTTGTCTAGATTGGTAGTAACCTTTGAGTATGTTTTGGATAGGTCCGGATGACTCGAAGAAGTCGAATTAGCTCGGATAGGCTTATGGCGCGCGTATCGAGAAATAGCTTGAACGGTCTATGAGTGGACTTTGTTTTATGAATATGATGCATGTATAAATGTTTTATATGTGTTTATGAACATGATTTTAGATGTCATGAGTGCATGTGATTTGAATATGAATTGTTTGGCATTTTCGGAAGAAAATGCGTTATTGCACGTAGTTCGAGATTTCTATTTTATATGATGTTTGGGCTTTGGCCGAGTGTACTATGTGCTTGTGTTTTATGTGATTTCAAAGGTTTCACAGAGAGACGTGAAACCGAAGAACTGATTTACGATTTTGGACGATTTTATGCGGATGCGTGAAATCGAGATTTGGGCACAAGACCCATTTGAAATATCCTGACTTAGCATGAAGTCAGGGATGATTTGAAAGTGATTTGGAAATAAGAGATGGTTTTCAGATTTAGAAATATCTTTCAGGCATATGACCCAGTTGATTTGAGGTTTTACTTAGAGTATAGTCAAACGCGAGATAAGTCGGGCTGTGACTTAGTTATGAGTTTTACAAAAGATATTTTGGGCATGAGACCCAGTTGTGGATTTTATAGGATTCGAGGAATCCTGGGATATGAAGTGTCGTTGGACACTGGATTTTCGGGCTATGACCCAATTGGTGATATTTCGGGCTGTGTGACAGGACCTATCCCAATTGACAAGACCCACCCCGATTATCGCCTCGATAACCGGGAGGAACCCTGTACCCATCTAAGTAGCCCCCAGATCTATCAAAGCACGTACATCATGACCAAAGATCGTAAGCGTACCTATCACCACTCGAGGTGCTGCCCGGGCCTCCTGCTGTGTCACTGCAAACACTCGGGCATGGTTTGAAGCCGTTACTTCCTACGTGATCGTCCAGTCCTCAGGAACCAATCTATGGACTCAAAACACACAAAAACAGCCTGGAAATCACTTGTGCAATTCAATCCTCACAGCCCAGTTTCCGGCCTCCATCCAGGGCGGTTCCACCGTCTTCCGCTATCCCAAAACCATCTCTACCAGCTCGTATGAGCTCCAAAGACCCTACCAAATCATCAAAATCGGACCTACACGTCCCAAAATGAAATTCAACTTTTTGAATATAAAAAGGTTTCAAGTTTACCTCTTTCGTTACCTCCTTTACCGTCCACGGTGGCCCTACCACCTCTTCGCCGTTTCCTGTTCTCTCAGTCTCTCAGTCTCACCCAAGCATTCCGGGGAAGGGGGGAATGGGGTTTGGGTTCAACTGGGTTTCGGGTTTGGCTCGAATGAAACAGAAAAGGGGGATGAGTTGTAACGACCCGTCCCGAATTCCGGGATTAGATTAGTAACTAATCATGACTAGTGGGGTTAATCGGTGATTAGTTGGGCGAAATCGGACGAACGATGCAAAATGACCGTTTTGCCCCTAGTCGTGGGTAAAACGTTGACTTTTAATTCAGACGATCAAATGGACTTTGACCAATGACCATGACGTAGTTTGGGACGTCACGAGTTCATAGACAGGTGGCACATCCAATTCCGACGTTCGAAGTGAAAGTTATGAGGTTCAGAAGTTCAAGGGCATTTTCGTAATTTGGACAAGAATGGGGAAAATGTTGACTTTTTGACCGGGAGGTCCGATGGACGAGGGCCGAGGATCGTTAGGAAGGTCTCGATGCCCTGAGTCCGTAGACAGGCGGCACGCGTCAATCGGAGTTCGAATGACCAAGTTACGGGTATGGATGCGTGAGGGGCATTTTGGTAATTTGTCAAGTGAGGGCAAAATGGTAATTTTGGCTGCTTCATTTTGAAACAGCCGTGAGTGAAGCCTTGTTGAACAGAGTGATGACTTGTTTAATATGCTTAGTGTTTTGGTTAGAAATCCAGTGACAATAGTCACTAACAAGGGCTGGAATATGAGGCAATTGGGGCTGAGTGGGAAACAAGCATGCCTGGGATGGTGAGGTGCAGGGCACATGCTGATTATTGTATTCGATTGAGAGAACAAAACAGAGCACTCAAACTGGGTTTTTACAGTTGAGCAGAGCACGGGTGGCTTGATTTCGGGTTTGAAGTTTGGAAAACGTTGCTGGGGGAGAGACAGAGAAACTGAGTGACTGTTTTGGTGAGGAAGAACAGGGAGACTGAGTGAAATGCACCCAGAAACCCGAAACCATGTTTGAACAAATTCAAAATCCCAATTCGAAATGTAGGCCAGCCCAAGCCAATGTGAGGCTCGAAACACTCTTCTGGGACCTCACTTAGTCGATCCAGATCAGGAATTCGAAGCTTGAAGCCCTGGGAAGCCATGGACAGACACGACGGAGTTCAGGAAAATTGAGGATTGAGTCGTGTAATTGGAGGGGTTAGAAGGTGCAATTGAGCTTGGAAACCAGTTTAGGATGATCAGGCGACGGTTTTGGCTGGATCAATTGATTGAAATCATATGGCATTGATGGAATTCGATGAAGGAACAATACCCAGGTGTTCTTCGATGTTCATCGTCTAATCGTTTGATTTTAGGTAAGTGTTTATAAAATTAAGGTTACAGAACTGTAATTGGACTTAAAATGAAGATGTTTGAATGCTCAGTTGAAATCATTGAGGTTGAATTGACAGTGAACTGATCGGGTCGTCTCGCGGGTTGCAGGACCCGTTTTACAGACAAACGGGTTGGGACGATGACACTGTATCAGGCGCGTGGGTTTCACGCGCATCCACTCACGGCGGTGTGTAACGGCGCGTGGGCACGAATCTCAAGGTGAGTTCAACACGACTTTTTTCTTATGCAATGTAACGAATATTTTAGCGTTGGTTTCAAATTGACCGGACACCGTTTCGATGTTGTTTCGAGGGTCCGAAGGGTTAGGTTACGTTTTTAACTAACGTTTAATTCCCGGAAAATTATGAGAAATTAGTATGCTATTATTTGAGCCCTTAATGACACTAAATAATGGTTTCGGACAGGATTCGAGATTTCTGGAAAATGTCAGAAATTACGGGAATGTGTGCAGCGCGAAAACGAGCAATTATGGACGGTGTGTGAGTGGACTTTGGTTTTATAAAATTTATGTATGCATAAATATTTTATATGGATTATAATTGTGATTATATGATGTTGATTTGGATATTGGTGAATTATGTGGTTTCAAGCCTTTCGAGGCGATTTACGTGCTTGCACGTAAATCGAGGTTTTTCCGGTTTTACACTAATTTTCCATACTTATGGTTTTGGATATGATTTCAGGAAATGGTTTTGAAATTGGAAAGATAAACTCGAGCATTAGGCCCAATTGTTTTGGAAACCTCAGACTTGGAGTCCAATTGAGTTACATAATCGGGTCGGGGGCCCAATTGCTTTATGAAATCGGGCCAGAGGCCCAGTTATTTACGAAATCGGGCTAAGATCCATTTGTGTTATATAATCGGACCAGGGGCCCCGTTGATTTACGAAATCGGGCCGTGGGCCCAGTTGATTTACAAAATCAGGCATGAGGCCCAGTTGGTTATAAATGTGATTTCGGGTCAGGGACCCTAAATAGATGTGGATAAATGTTTTGGATTTGAGAAATCATATATTTGGACTTGTGATGGTTTTATGGAAATTCCGGGCAGGGCCCTTGAGATATTTGAAATGATTGATAAACTGTTTTCCATAAACCATCTTAATACGAGGATATGTGATGGTCTCCTCCAGGTGTCTGGGACACTGGGGAAGTCACGGTGCATTGCCTGCGAGGGGTCATTGTACTGAGCTACCAGACCGTATAGTGACTCAGGAGCAGGATTGCTATGATTAGACGTCTGGGACGTCAGACATCTGGGATGACAGAGATATTGACCCGGAGAGACCCCGGGCAGCACACATTGCTTATTATTATACCGTGAGATATGACGTCTGGGACGTCGAGCGTCTGGGACGCTAGGCATCTCGGATGCTGGAGATGGTTTAAACATGTTTTTCCTAGAAATGGCATTTATGGTTATTGTTTTGGGCGATAGCCCACTTGGAAATTGGAATTAGTATTCTGGATGTCAGATTTATATAATATATGTTTGGTTTTCGGTATTCATGGTGTTGGGTAGAGACCCACATGTTTTGGTTTACGGTTTCTGGGCTAAGGCCCTAATGGTTGTTTTAGTAAATAATTTACTTATTGGTTTTCGATGCATGCATACATTTTAATGAAGGGCATAAATATCTTTGTGAAATTGTGTTTTATGAACTTATTTATTTTTGTCCACTCACAGCCTTTATTGTTTTTAATGCCTTTCAGGTTGATCACGGATGTGACTGCAACAGAGACTGGGACATTACATGCCTCCCCCATCGATCCTTGCGCACTCTGGACGCCCGTCGAGGCAGTGGCTTTCGGTTATCCCTTGTCTGACACTTCGTGTCAGACGGGAGCATGACACATCCCACAGTAATCCCGGGGGGATTGGGATGGGTCGTGTCATGAGTGCATGTATGTGTGTGTTGTAGGAACTTGTCACTCATCCATTGGGCCTATAACAAATATCTGGGCGCCACATGGGACAAATGTCACTCGTCACGTAAAACGTGCAATAATACCCTGAAACTTTCGTGACCCGTAACTTTCCCGTTGAATGTTCGATTTCGACGTGCCGTCTGTCTACCGACTCGTATCAACCCGATTTACGTAATGGTTCTCGATCCACGTGCATTAGACCTCCCTGGTCAAAAGTCAAATTTTTACCCATGTTTAGGAGTAAAATCGTAATTTCACCCTGAATATCCGGCAATCCTCAACTAATCCCTGATTAGCCTCGCTAATCCTCGGTTTAATCTTAATAAATCCCAAAAATTTGGGACGAGTCGTTACACTGTGACCGATTTGATGATATTTCGAGAGATGGCCCTATGTGTCATATTACAGGTTAGTCCCGGACGATCGGGGTTAGAGTCCCGGTCGATGATGATGACATTCAGGTTAGTGTCCCGGGTGTTATGGTGCTCTCCTCCGGATTGCGGATGTGTTCCTTCTAGAGAGGTTACGATGCACTGCTTGTTGTCGAGCAGCCGCTGGAGGCTCTGTTACCAGAGGGAGGCTCGACTTAGGAGTGATGATGGTATCCTCTGAGATCGATCGGTGATGTGTTCACGATGATCTAGAGATGGTCGCGGCGGGTGATGTATTCACGGTGACATGCTAGGATTGTGAGCGGTCCCGAGCTTATATTTGCACATGTGCTAGTATTGGAATCGTGACTGACACTGAGATGAGGATGAGATGTGTTTCCACTTGTTCTATTATTTGGGCTGAGGCTCCGTTCTGGTTTTTTTTTTATTTGGTTTTGGACTGAGACCCTACTGAGGTAATGGCTTCGATTGAGAAGAATTTTTCACTGTATTTTGATTTGGGAAGCAATATGTCTTGCTTCTGAGAAAGTATTTGAAATAACAGTTTTATGACCCATACATGTTTTTACGTGACGGGTATAAATGTCTATTTGTTAAATGATTTTTATAAACTGTTGTTTTGTCCACTCACAGCTTTTATGGTTTTTAATACCCTTCAGGTTGGTAGCGGATGCGGGCTGTAGCAGAAATCAAGACATTACATGCCATCACCGATCCAAGCGTACTCTAGATAACCCCGAGCGGGTGACAAGTTTATCCCTAGTCTGACTTGCGGTGTGAGACGGGAGTAGGCACATCCCACGATAATCTAAGGGGATTGGTACGGGTCATGTCACTTCTACTCACTCAATTATACTGTGAGAGATTTCAAGTTCAAATCTTATAAAGAACTCCGATGGCACTCAATATGTTAAAAAAAATTCTCGTTCTAATACATTTATATTAAAAAATTAGAAGAAATAATGTAAAATGAAAAACAAGTAGTTGAACTAATCAATTAAAAAAATCATAGTCATATCAAAGAAAATTTTACAACCAATCAAACCAAATCGTTTAGCAAATAATCAAAATATTGAGAATTTAGAAATAATTTAATCTACGAACATACTTTAAATTTAAATATTTGGTAGGAATTGGGATTAAGTGTAGTGATATATATTGGAGATTAGTTTGATGGTATTAAAATTGAGAAAGGAATAAAAGACAAACTTTATTTTGTAATATCTCCTGAAAAGGCAATGTACAAAAAATAAAAATAAAATGAAATAAAAAGCATATATGAGAGAAAAATTAAAGCAATATATGATACCTAGAAATGGAGAAGTTGATGAAGATCGAGTGGCGACACCATTATGAGGAGAAGGCCGAAGTTTGGATTTAGAGGACAAAATTTATATGTTTATAAAGATCAAGATAAACTTTTCAATCCATATTTAAAATGGCAATGCCAATGAATAAGGGCCAATATTTATATACTAAAAGGAGTCAACATCAATACTTTAATGAAAAATTCAAGAGATTGATGGAGTGAATTAACATTTTTTTACCCCTCAATGAATCCACTTACGTACGCGGATATATGAGTCCAGGTGTTACTAATTTATTTTGATAAATCGGGATATGTCAAATGTAGTCGACTCATTAAACATTCCTCTAAATGTCATTTGAATGAATAATAAAAAAATCGAAGATGAAACAGCTCTAACGCAAGCGTCCAAGAGGTCGCTACGTCAGCAGTGACCTGCGTAATAACCATGACATCACCCTTATGACATCAGGCTACGTGGGCATCCCAGCATGGGGTTCATCAACTTCAAAGGTTCCCACTTTTTTTCCGCTTTGTCATGAAACATGAGCGCATGGTAGGACCCTTGCACATGTCACAAATCATACTCCGCCTTCTCCTCCTTCATTTTTGAAATTAACAGGTTTAAACATCATACCTTTTCTTTCTTATTTTATTAAACTGAACAAAAAATAGAAGTTATGGATACGAAAGATGAATATACATCGATATATATATATATATAGTAATTATAACATTATTATATCAAATTAATTCGTATGAATATGTGCTTTAATTTTCTTATTTTGAAAATAATATGATTCGTTTCAGATTGTTTTAGATATTCAAATATTTGACATTTTATTTTTACTATAGGAATTATTATCTTATTATATCAAATTAATTCGTATGAATATGTGCTTTATTTTTCTTATTTTGAAAGCAATATGATTCGTTTTAGATTATTTCAGAGGTTTTAATATTTGACATTAATATTTCTACTATAGGGATTATTATCTTATTATTGAAGATATCAAAGTCTCGTTATCTCCTATCACTAGATTTTTTTCACCCATGTTCGGTATCAGGCTAATATCGTGGCTCATTGACTCTCCTAAATTGTGGTGTCTGTAGGACCGAGATGTTATGTGTTGGTTTGAAGAACCCCTTACATAATTTTAGATATGCTTGAGGCAATACCTCTAATCCTTAATTTTTTCGTTAATTGCAATTGTGTGTGGTACACTTTTTTTTTTTCAGGGGAATGAAAGTCCCATCAAAATTTTAATAAAGTTACAAAAATACCTTATCCTCAGTTCATTCTCCATTATCAATGAATTTTGTATTTCCGTTAATAAATTTACTAACGACAATATTTATTTTTCAAAATTTTATAGTCATTACCAACATCTCAACAAAAAATTTATTCGTGATAATTTTTATCACGTGAATAAGTTTCTAATTTTCTCATTCCCACACATTTAACTTTATGCTAAAGTCTATATATATATATATATCTTATAATTTAATCACTTAATTAATCAGCCAATTTGTCAGCAATTACTGGCTTTTTTTTTTTGGTAAAAGTAAAGTTCAAAGCAGCCAATGGGGCACCAAAGGTAAATGTCTCAGATACAATATTTAGCTTTTTCTGTGATATTGACCCTTTAAAAAATTTATAATTCCGATTTATTTTTAGTATAGTGATTTATTAGAAAGCTAATTACATAAAAGTCCTCACTAACTATTAGGCCTATGGTTGCAAAGAAGCCCGGCTATAAATACGAGTTGGTAGCGTTGTTTTTTTACAGAAACGAAGCGTATGGCAATGGCAAACGTGGAGGAAGTTGTTGCCGAAGCAATAATGTTTTCCAGGCCAGAAATAATGAAGCCGAGCCGGTCCTTAAAAATTTCCCCCAAAAGCTCATCGCTAAACTCTGCTCAAGTCACTCCCATAATTACGACGAGTCCCGCAAGTGAAGAAGATGCCATTCATTACATAATGACTTCATCGGCCCCAAGTTCCGGTGGTGGTGGCGGTGGCGCGCTCAATCTGCCGGATGCTTGGCTGCCCATCACGGAGTCCAGGAATGGCAATACTTATTCTGCTACCTTCCATTTGGTTTGTTCGGGAATTGGAATACAAGCCCTTTTATTGCCTCTTGCATTTGCCACTCTCGGATGGTACGTTTTTAACTCTTAATGATGTTTAATTTTCGTATTTTTTTTTAACTCAGTGATTTTGCATATCGTCCAAGGAATTGCTAATTTAAAAAGGGTTCCTTTTTTCTTTTTTATTTATCCGAAACTAAAAGAATCATACAAAAAAATGTGGAAAATACATGCAAGGACTGTAAAGAGGGCCTCGTACATACTACCATTGATTTGTATTGCCATTCATCAGCATTGATCTGTGTTTTTCATAGAGACCGATAAAAACCGGGTACGTAGCTGCGTTGTTGATGCTGCCCAAAATATTTACCTGCATCTAAAGTACCCACATGTATATATATATATATATTACACATGGTTTGCTTATAATAAATCATATACTGTTTTTTTTTTTTTCTCAAGCAATGGGAGCCAATAATCTGTGGTATCTATCTCTCCTATAGCACAGTGTGAACATACACATGATTTTGATAGAGCATATACAATATCAAATTTTCTCACAGGAGGGAAACGCGCGTCTTCTGTAACAACAAATGACAACCACCTTTGACTGTCCAAAACTTCCCACCAACCTCCCACACACGCGCCTCCCGTTCATGTAAAAAGCATTCTTTGTAATCACCCGCACTATATGCAATTTCTTTCGACTAATTAGTGTCGAGTTTAAATCAAATTATTTTACTTTCTAATTTTATATATTTTTATTTATAAATAATAGGGAAATAAAAAAAATGAAAAAGAAAGAAACAAAAGTTGTGGGATGAAAAGTGGCTGGAGATTTTGACCAAAAATAAAAAAGTGGGTGGAGGTTAACCACTGGAAGAGGGATGTGTTAACATTTTTTTCTTTTCTTATTTTATTTTTTAATGCTCTTTGTGCGTTTAACCTTTCTAATTAATGTTTAAACGTTTAATATCTTATTTAATAAAGAGTATATTATGGAAAAAAAAAATTGTAACGTCTTGTAGTACCGAATTATATACTCTCTTTCTACTACTTAATAATAATAGAGATATTTAACATTTTTGAATGGTCACAGGGCATGGGGCATCATATGGTTTTCAATAGCATTTTCATGGCAGCTCTACACCACATGGCTTCTCGTACATTTGCACGAATCCGACTCCGGAATCCGCTATAGTAGATATCTTCACCTTGCAATAACGGCTTTTGGTTAGTATGCAATAAATACGAATGCTTCACAAATTTTGCTACTGCATCGACTAAAAGTGTTTTTTTTCCCCTTTCTCTTGTTCATTCAGGTACAAAATTAGGGAAATTGGTCGTTCTATTCCCGGTAATGTACCTATCGGGCGGTACATGTGCCCAGTTGATCATCATAGGAGGTGGAACTATGAATCTTTTGTTGAAGAATGTATGTGAAGTGAAGTCCTTGAGTGGTGCAGATTGCTTCTTGGTGTTCATGTTGATGGCCATTGTTATTGCTCAGTTTCCCAACTTGAACTCCATAGCCTGGGTCTCATTCATTGGCACCATCACAGCAATTGTGTATTTCACTCTCATTTGGACCCTCTCAATTGGCAAAGGCAGGCCTAGTGACATTTCTTATGACCCACCACAGATGAAGTCTAACATGGACAAATTTGGTGGTATCATGAATTCCATTGGTATCATATTTCTTGCATTCAAAGGTCATAATGTTATGCTTGAGATTCAGGTTAGTGTTCTATATCGACCCCCTCTTCGATCTCCTTTTTTTTTTTTTTTTTTTTAATACTTGCTACATCTTTTTATTCACTAAATTCTTTTATAATATATGTTTCTTATAGGTCCATACAAATTTTTAAAAATACTTGCATTTTTAATTTACTTTTTTAGTAATCTACATAGCTACAAATTTCGTAGGATCGAACGTATTTTATATATATGTAAATATTTTCATGTTTAAATACCACTTTCATACAGTTTTTTAATTATACACATGTTAAATTCACATATTGTATATATTTTTCACATATTATTGAAATAAAGGATTTTTATATTAAATAAAGAATATTAAAAAATAATTACAATAATTTTATATAATGGTAGTAATTTTCACCATTTCAGTCAATGAAATTACCGAAAAACACATGTATTTATTTTTTTACGTGTAAATTTAATTCTGACACCTGAACCACTTTGCAACCGTCGTTGGCATAATAGAACCGTTTCTCACGCATTTTCACTATTAAAGTACGGACAAGTCCAATTTATAGTGATTTTCTTCATTCGTGTTTAGTTGTTTTTCATATTTTCTTTTATCTTTATTATTGAATGTTTGATATTATGAGCATAATTTAAGACCAAAGTTAATTTTGTATTGATGCAGGGGACATTGCCATCTAATCCAAAACAACCATCTCATACCAGAATGTGGAAAGGAGTGACAATATCTTATGCAATTATAGCAATGTGTTTGCTTCCTCTTGCCATAGCTGGGTTTTGGGCTTATGGAAACAAGGTAAGAAAATTTTCCAAATTTTGTCCACCAAATTTATTACAAAAGTATATGACCCTATGCAAATGTTACAATGGAAAACTCTCAATTAGCATTTGGTTTACCCAGATGCCATCTTCATATGAAGGAATATTAAGCTCGAGTTCGCAGTTCCATGGGCAAAACACATCAAAATTTGTCCTGGGATTCGTTTGTGTACTGGTAGTGACTCACTGCTTAAGCTCATTCCAAATCTATAGCATGGTAGTGTTTGACAATTTGGAGTTCAAGTACACAAGCAAGAACAACAAGGCATGCGTCCGGTGGATGCGAACCGCTTTTCGGGTTTTTTTCGGGGGAGTGGCGTTTTTCGTGGCGGTGGCCTTTCCATTCTTGCCGAGCCTGGCGCCTTTGATCGGAGGGTTGGCATTGCCTCTGGTTTATGCGTATCCATGTTTCATGTGGGTGAGGATGAGGAAGCCAGAGCCACAAAGTGGTGTGTGGTGTGTGAACATAGGACTTGGGTGCTTGGGTTTGGCTTTGACTAGTGTACTAGTGATTGCAGCCGTTTGGAACTTGGCTGACAAAGGTCTCAATGCCAACTTTTTCAACCCTTGATGAACCAATCAAGATTGTTCGTTATGTAATTACTAGGATGCACTGCTCGTTGAGCTTGCTCTTTACCTAGGTAATTAAGCATTTTTGTTGGTTTTTTAATTATTCAAATCAAGTTTAACATTAATTAGGATGTACGTACGAGTTGTCTACCACATACATAATATACATATGTACATATATATGGGAGCTGATTTTTGCACTCCAAAATTTGCTTGACGCACTTCACCTTTTTATTTTAATATTTTCTTATTATTTTATGAATCAACCTTCCAAATTTACCCTTCTTTGAATTTAATTAATTATTTTTTTTTATGTAAAACCTTTGCACTTCTCCTTTTACAAATTTTTCTCTAAGAAAAAAAGAGATTAATTGTTTTTATGAGGGTGGTGCGGCTTGCCATATACCCTGACGGTATGTTACAATTCATTTGATGTTTATGCAAGCTGTAATGTCTATCTTTCAGTGCTCTTCATAGTTACAAAACCCTTTTGCAATTACTACAATTCATGTTATTTGCTTCCATTTATCAAACAAACAAGAGTACGAAATTCCAATTATTATATGGAAACAGAGCACTGCTGGAGGCTTAAGTTCCTCTGATATAATGGTGCTGGAAGCTGATTAAGATTTGAGCAATGCATCTCTAATAATCATGGAGTTTTTTTCTTGGTCCTCAATGTGCCATCACCTTAAAACTTTTTATATAAGGGAGCTTATTTCTTTCCTGCTGCCGCTCCTGTTCTACATCAAGCATTCTTCAAGGTAATTAAACAACCCAAAAACCAAAACACACCCAAAACAACTAAACATGAATGCCCATGTAGTTGAATTCTAAATTCCACATTTTGGTAAATAGAAAACTCTTATAACATAAATGTTCCAACAAAAAACAATATAAAATGATTAACTAATAATATATCATTGATTTGAACCATCCAAAACACAACGATTATGACATTGAGACCACCTGCAAGCTTAATGGTTGATCTGTTGAAGCTTAATTTCAACATGATTAGCGTTCTCATGCCTATAAAATATGAAGGCTTTTTACTCAAATTGCCCCCTGAACATTGAGTTTAGTCTCAAAATGCACCCTGAATATGATTCTGACCCAAGTTACCCCCTGAACACGATTTCCGTTTCAAAATGCCCCCTGGTCGTCAAAATTCACGCCAGTTTGGAGTCGTATGTGGATGAATGTTATAGTTTGGAGTCGTATAAGAGGTCTTACATAGGAATCATCATGTCAATGACAAGTGAAGACCAATGGCAATCAACTGGAGGAATCCTTTGAAGCCACCCAAATACCACAAGCAACCTGGCAGGCCAAGGAAAAGTAGGAAAAAATCACCTGATGAGCCCCACAAGACCTCGAATACTAAAATGCCAAGATATCATGTACGAACAAAATGTAGCAACTGTGGTTCAGTTGGACATTATATGAGCAAGTGCCAGGTATTGTCCTTTACTGTTTTTGAGTTTGGACTGCTGTTTTTTTGTTTATTCTTGTTTTTGAGTTTAGAATGATATTCTAGGAACCAATAACCTCCAAAGCAGCTGCCCAAGCCACCAAAAGACAAGAAGCACGTCGTAAACGCAAGGAAGCGAAGGAAAAAGCAGCTGATGGCACTATAGGGATAAGATCAAAATCAAAGCAGAAAATTCCCCATCAATCAGTTTCTCAAGAGATGTCTTCACAAGCAAGTGTACCTGATCAACCCTTTTCACAACCACCTCCACCCATACAAAAAATGTCACAATTTGGTGGTAGCCAACATGCTCAGTCTCAACCATCAAAACGTCTGAGGTTTAAATCCCCAGCAAAGAGGATTAAAACAACAAAGTAGTAGTAGCCTTCATTTAGTTTTTGAAAAGATCTATGTATATAAAGTGACACTAAAATTTTATGAAACCTTTTATGAATTTTCCATCTTCGTTAAATGGAGTCTTCGTTGTGGATGATCATTTTTGTTAAAGGGTATTGCAACTTAATGAATGCAGATTTTTGTTCAAATTGTTTTCCAATCTTTTCAATTCAAGGTTAACTGAAATGCACATATTCATAATCCATTTCATATATTAGAAACTAAATACGTAACCATTCTACATTACATAAATTCCTCCTACAAACATTACATAAGACATTAAAACCTTACAAATACTCTTCAATTCTTAAACATCAAGGCAATAATCAATGCCCAAGAGAACAACAATCCAAGCCACAACTTACTACACACAGCATTTTTTTTTCCCGCATCCCTTTGAAGCCTATCAATCTTCCTCAATAATCCAAGTATGATAATTTGAGATCTTGGACACATCTTAGAATCCATCCATTGCCAAAACCCACAACCACCCTGCATAACACAAGTAACCATGTGCAAACAAGTTATTAAGGTCATTATACAAACACATTAACATGACCTCAAACTGCAAAGTTATTAAGGTCATTATACAAACACATTAACATGACCTCAAACCACCCTGCAAACAAGTTATTAAGGTCATTATACAAACCCACAACCATCCATTTCCAAAACCCACAACCAGGTGCAAAAAAAAATCTCGCCCTTGGATTTGGACAAACTAGGAACCTCCTTCCTGGATTTTTATCAGTCCAAGAGGTGACAATTTTGTTGGCCTTCCCACAATAGCAACAATTGGGGTGATTGAATGGTTCTTTCTCCATTGTTCACCTTCAGACGAAAAGTAAATAAGTAGCTATTGACTTTGAATGGCCCTTTGGAGCAAGCTAGATCGCCACTAATCATGTAACTTTGTATACCAAAAAGAGGAGATCAATAGGGTAACGTTAAAGACATGACCTCAAAGTGACTAAATACATGCATTAAGCACCCTACCTACTTGATTGTAACTTAATAACTTTGACTTAACCGTTTGCTAGGCGGAAAGCATTGAGAGCATGCATGTGCCATATAGACACCTACAAAATCTTATATATATATATATATATATATACAATGAAAACTTACTCCACTGAAAAAGAAAACAACAAAAGTGAAAATTCCACTCCCCAAATAGTAACACCATCATTGAATTCAACAAAAATGAAAATTGAACTCTGAAGCAGGTCTCCCCCTCGGGCTCACAATCATTCATCTCCTCAAGTTTTCCAGGTATGTCTGCGTTTTTTTTTTGGATCAAAGTGTGTCTGCGTTTATTCATCTTACTTTCCTTTCATCAATTTCTTGGTTGAATCACAATCATGTTATTGTAGGTAACCTAGAGTAAAATCCATTTCCTAGGGCAATTAGTCTTAATTTTGTCTTCCTCGTGCTAATTGATTACTACAGTTGAGTTCATGTGACTAGTGATTGGTTTAGCTCAAACCATTGGTGAACAATGCCATTACATTGTTATTTGACCAAAACACTTGAGGAATTAAACTAATTTGTTACTAAATTTTTTTAGACTCCGCTTGTTTTAAGAGGAATTTTGATTTGGATTTGATAACAAGGCTACATTTTCTACAAAGTTAAAAAAAAAAAAACATTAGACCCGATTGTATTTGAAATAACTAGTAGTACTAATGAAAAGGATTTGAAATGACTATATTTGCATAAAGTTATTTGAAATTCATTTGCTTTCTTCACTTGTCTTCTTAGTTAAAGCCTACTACACATGCATTGCAAGACTCTAAACAAAAAAAAAAATTTGCTTCATTATGAGATCCAAATCCACACTACTCCAAACGGACCCTTAGAGTTGAAGGATTCATTGTGTTGACATTGTTAATGCAAAAAGGCCTTTGACATATGAGATTAGGTTCTGAGCTGGGGTTTATTTTTCTTATTGGTTGGATTTTTTCTCCTTCCAAGTGGGTCGTCTTTCACCCTTTCCTCCCCACTCCCTACTGAGTTCTCAAACCTAGGTGCTGCCCTACCCAGCCCAACCACTTTCTCTACCACACATGATAATTTCAAAGATAACGATTATAGTTGTGAAAAAAAAAAAGATATCGTAATTGCCTTAGCCTATCCAAGGACTTATACATTGAATAATTCTTCGAAATCAATACTCACAATTCAATGATGCACAAGAAATGATTTTAACATATAAAGCTCTAACAAAAAGCTATGGAACCAAGTCAGGGTTCAACCGACTTGACTTTGTACTTACTAACCACCTTGATGTCTACAATTCTCATGCCACCATGTTCATCATTGTTTACAAGAATTGTATAATGCCCCACATAGATTCTGACTGATCTTTATTGTGCTCTTTTGGTCTTGACCATCACAAATCACTTAATCATCTTTCAAACATGTCATGGCATGGGCATTTCCTTACCAATATTTTTTACCAGTAAAATCTTCTTGTAAACATGAAATTACTTAACATAATCATGACCAAAACGCGGCCATCATGTACAAGTGAAGCTTATCCATGCTTACCAATTCTGTAAGCCTCTCACTAAATTCATGCTTATTGACCCAACCCGACTCAATATTAGTTGTTGCATTTGTTTCCTATCAGAGAAGAAGATTTTGAGCAGATATTATCATTTCTTCCTCATAATCTTCTTCCGATTAAACCCCTAATTATTAAATATAATTCAATTCACACAAATTCACACCTAGGAGGAATCCTTCAAATCAAAGGCTAATGAAATCATAATTGGGGCGGAAATTGGATCTCAATTCAAGGGGGAAGGAAGAAAAGGTTAAGGAATAAAACCTGGGGCAACAACGGCAGCTGATCCCAAACACAGGGTGAGACACTGCCACGTCCCTTGCTTTTGCAACGTTTAGCCGAAGATTCAGGCGAAATATGGAGCTCTGATTCCTCAATTTTCATCAAAGGAGCATTTGCAGGCCTCCTCTCTTCACTTTCACCCTCAGCCGAACTCACTTCATGAAAATCAAACAGAAAATAAATTTATAAGTTACAAAAGAAAGAAAGAAAAATGCCCAAATGCTCTTCCATTTTTTTCCTAGGCTTTCTAAGATACCAGAAAGCAAAAGGGAACCAAAATAAAAATCTAACGGGGGATTGATTATCGGGCCTTCCTCTTAACCTCCCAGCGCCTTGAATTGAAGTGTGAGTGCTAGTTATTCCCTTCAATCGATCAAGCGGATCGGCGAGCTGAGCTGGGGTCGCCTGGGTAATTCGCTTTCAATTTCCTTTGCGGTCGCCTAGGTAATTCGCTGACAATTATCTCTTCAGTTTTCATCTCCGCAGGACAATTATGCCCCTGCAAATAACGGACTAGCGTGAATTTTGACAACCAGGGGGCATTTTGAAACGTAAATCGTGTTCGGGGGGTAACTTGGGTCAGAATCATGTTTAAGGTGCATTTTGAGACTAAACTCAATGTTCATGGGGCAATTTGAGTAAAAAGCCAAATATAAATATAAATCTAGTTAAGATTAATATGCATATATTTAAATAAATATATGCATATAACTATTCAGCGTCATGATAAATATTAGAATAAAAAATAGTAAATAAAAGAAGACGTACTGATCCATCATCTCAACCATGAGAATTAAAGGCATTATGGCTAGTAGCTTTGCAATTACGCTTTTAAGCCTTCCCCACTATCTCAAACTTTGAAGGTTCACGCTTTGTGAGTGTGAACATTAGATTCAAGAATTAAAGGAAGAGAACTACCAAGAAACTGAGAAAGTTGGCTTTTGGTATCTTCTTTTTTATTTAGGGGAAACTTTCCATACTTTTCTTTGAACTCAACTAGAAGCCTATCTATTGTTTGGTCTTCTTCATTGCCCAAGCTTGTAATTAAAATTTTCATTAACAACGACCTTGTATCAATCCACTATTGTTGATGTATGTCATTGAGTTGCAATACTTCAATTCTCTTGTTTCTAATCATGTGTGCACAAGGAAAACCCATCGCCTTGAAAAAATGACTCTTACACTCAGATGAAACATCATGGGATTTTTCTGCTTCATATTGCTTATATAATGTAACGGCCCGGAACTTCAAAAAGGGCAAAAATGTAAATTCGGAATAAGATTTGTATAAAAATGCCGATTTTACCCTTGTGAATAGTGTGGTCAAACGGATGTTGGCCGATGACTGTGACGTAGTTCAGGACGTCACGAGTCCATTGCCAGGTGGAACGTCCAATTCCGACAATAGAGGAAGAAGTTATGATGTTAATTTGGTTAAGAAGAGGAAATTTGTTGACTTTTTACACAACAAGTATTCTTCACGCAATTCAAGGACCGTTAGGTAGGTCTCGATTTCCTAAGTACTACGACAGGCGGCATGCCGTCATTGGACGTCAGACGGTTTAGTTACGGCTCTAATTATGTGAGGGGTAAAATGGTAATTTGAACATTTAAGGGCAAAATGGTCTTTTGGTAACTTGAATTATGTGAGCAATCAGATGAGGACACCTGGGCTGCATGGATCAGATATTTTGAGCTAAGAACCACAGAGATGAGGACATATGTCCACTCTTCAGTGGCTTCTAGCGAACTCTCACGGGTAAACCATTTTTAAATTGAGTTGAAATCGATCAAAGGGGAAACAGAGACAGAGAGCATATCGTCCATCTTCAGTGTGTGAGTCGAGTGAGAGTTCATTGTGTTAGTGTGTGAGAGATCAAGTCGTGTTGTGACTTGTGTGAATGTGTCTGAGGGAAGACTGAGTGAAGAGTGGGTGTGAGAGGCGAGAAAAACCCAAAAAACAGAGAAGAAACCGTGAACAACCATGAACCTCAATCGATCAAAACCAACCTAAGCCTTGTCTGTGGTGGTGTTCAGTGAGCAGAAGTAAACCTGGGACGTTGAGAACCACGGTGAAGGCCACGACAGAGGATAGAGGGCAGGTAAGACACTGAACTGCTCTGTTTTTCCTGAAATGGTCCAAATAAAAATCGATAGTTTTGGGGAGTTTTTGAGTGACTCTGATGACGCTTGCAGTCTTAGAAGACTACTACTGAACCCAGGGAGTCAAAACCGTGATCAGAGAGGCTCATGGTGGCCGAAAACAGGAAGCTGAAATCTCTGAGTTTTAGTTCGAATTTGAGAGGTATGAAATAGGGTTTCATTTCTTGTTTTCGTTAGATTAATCAGTTCTAAATTGAAGGATGAAGCTAAGGGTGAAGGAAGGATCGAAAATGGTTTGAAAATGGGTGAAAATCGGCCTCGCCAGCTCAATTGGATCGGGCTGGTCTGACTTTTGGGGAAGTGTTCAACATGGTTTTCACTCTAATCGATGTAACGAACATTTTGGGACAAGTTTCAAGTCGATCGGATACCATCTCGGGATAGTTTTGAGTGTCCGAAGGTTTAGGGGTTAATTTATATACGTTTAAAAATCCCGAAAAATTGGAGAAATTAGTGTGAGCTTAATCAAAGTGTTTGTGACCCGAAATTATGACATTTGACAGGTCGGGTTATTCCTGAGGCATCCGAGAAGCGTACGGGACGCGATTGACGCGTTCGAACTTTGTGAGTGGACTTTTATTTTCTAACCGAGCATGCATAACTGTTTTAGCTACTTATTCCAAGCTTTTAAATATGGTTTTATGTTTTGGATTACTATATATCTGCTTTACATAATTGCACGGTTTTCGAGATGTTTCTTAGATGTATACGTATTTCGACACGTTTTACGAGATATGGATTTATGCTATGACTTGATCATGATTCCGATGCTATCGTTTTGGGATTTAAACATATGACTTGTTTTCAATGATTACAAATGGGTTTTGAAAAGTGATTTCGAAAACCAAGATTTTGGGTTTTAGAATCGGATTTCGGAATCGAGATTTAGTTATGAAGCTTAAAAAGGGATTTCTGGATTTGGATTCAGGATGATGATTCTAGACGCCAGCATGGCTTCAGAATGGTGATTTCGGATTTGGATTTGGACATGGATTTGGAAATAGTTTTCAAACGGTTTTGGATTGGATTTGCTGGATCTGGTTATTGGGTTTAAAGACCCGGATATGATACATGACGGGGGCGGGCCCGGATTGGGTTTAAAGACCCGGGTTGAGTTTAAAGACTCGGAAGTTCAAAGACTCGGATATTATGATTTTCCCCCGTAGGCTATTGAGTTTAAACACTCGGGAGTTTAAACACTCGGGAGTTTAAAGACTCGGATTATATTGAGGCCTGAATTGAGTTTAAAGACTTGGGAGTTTAAAGACTATGATAGATCCAGCAGGTTCGATTTATTGATGATATATTTCGTATTTCATGTTTTTATGATGATGTTTCCATAATAATTGCTATACGGTTTATACGGTTGTTTTTTTCAAGATACTTAGTTATGCATGCATGTTTTAAAACGGAGGGCAAAATCCTGGTTTGCTTTTAAAAACTTTTTTTGAAACTCTTATTTTTAGCCCACTCACACTTTTATAGTTTTAAATACCCTCCAGGTCGTGGTGTGAACGTTGGGGCTAACGTTGAGGCAGAGGCAAAGACATAAAGTTTTCCCATTGCACTTGCAGTCAGCTCACAGTAGGATTTTGTTCTTATCTTGTACTGTTACTATGCTCTGTGCTACTGTTGACTGGTTGTATTGTACTTTCTCCTTGGTCTGACAATGTATGTTTTTGTGGTTCTTGCGATTAATTTAATCTTTTAAATTTTGATTGTCAGACGGGAGCAGGGTTCGTCCTGGTTATCGAGGTGATAATCGGGGTGGGTCCTGTCAATTAGTATCAGATGTCAGGACCCGACCCTCCTCTGTCAGGTCCTGACACATCTAGCACGATATTGTCCTCTTTGGGCCACAGCAATACTCAACTGCAAGCCTGCGCCTGCAAGGTTTTGTTTTCGGGAGCTCACGGTGCAACTTCCCAGGGGGTCACCCATCATGGAATTGCACCAGCCTCAACCCGCTTAACTTTGGGATTCCAATCCCCCCCAAAGCCACTGAGCTCCCAAAAGGCCTCATGCTAGATAGGTGTGTGCCTACACCTTTAAGGCACACCACCATCCTCTCCCAGACTATTTCCCCTCGCAGGAATGTGGGATTATTCACCGTTCCCTCCAGGACACGGGTCTTACAATCCACCCCCCTTAGGGCCCAGCATCCTCGCTGGCACACTTCCTGGTCGGGGTCTGGCTCTGATACCATTCTGTCAGGATCCGACCCTCCTCTGTCAGGTCCCGACACATCTAGCACAATATTGTCCTCTTTGGGCCACAACAATACTCAACGGCAAGCCTGCGCCCTCAAGGTTTTGTTTTCGGGAGCTCACGGTGCAACTTCCCAGGGGGTCACCCATCATGGAATTGCACCAGCCTCAACTCGCTTAACTTTGGGGTTCTAATCCTCCTCCCCCCCCCCCCCCCCCCCCCCCCCCCCCCCCCCGAGCCACTGAGCTCCCAAAAGGCCTCATGCTAGATAGGTGTGTGCCTATACCTTTAAGGCACACCACCATCCTCTCCCAGACCATTTCCCCTCGCAGGAATGTGTGATTATTCACCGTTCCCTCCAAGAAACGGGTCTTGCACTGTGAGCTCCCGAAAACAAAACTGTGATGGCAAGGGCAAAGAGGCCCAAAACGGACAATATCGTGCTAGATGAGTCGGGACCTGACAGATGAGGGTCTGGTCCTGACATCAGAGCATAGGTTGACGGTTTGTGTCTGGCACGTGGATGTGCCTAGGTTGTTATACTAACTTTATGCCTCTTTAGATAACGATCGACAATGCCTCCGAGATGTGATCCCCCTCCACGACCTGCTGAAGACGTTGCGAGGGATGCTGAGAGTGCTACGATTGAGCGAGCCCAGCGTCTTGGGGCTACTACGTTTAGTGGTGGGGCAAACCTTGAGGAAGCCCACAGGTGGATTACTCGGCTTGAGCGGATTTTTGCGGTGATGCGATGCCCCCCCTGAGGATCGAGTGTTATTGGCCACCTTTTTACTAGACGGTGCCACATATGAGTGGTGGTATACCCTTGAGCTGTAAGGTTGGGATGCCCACATAGTGACTTGGGAGGCATTTCGTGAGTTGTTCCTTAACCAGTATTATCCCCGCTCGTTTCGCAATGCTAAGGCAGAGTTCCTACAACTCAAACAGGGGAACATGTCTGTGGCCTAGTATGAGCAAAGGTTTCAGATGTTATCACGTTTTGCTCCTGCTTTTGTTGCTACAGAGGCTGAGAAGTGCCGCAGTTTTGAGCTTAGCCTGCGAGGCGAGATTCGAGCTATCGTGACGGCCGGATCTTTTGCTACCCTCGGAGAGTTATCTGATGCTGCAGTGAGGGTGGAGGCTAGTTTGCCGGCACGACCACAGTTCTCGAGTGGTGGACGACGCCAAGATCGTCCGTTTCCTGGAGCATCGAGCTAGAGGACCCCGAAAAGGGGCAGTTACAGTGGAGCTTCATCTGCGGGTGGTGATCAGTTTGGTAGACCGGGCAATTTCCAAGGTTCCGGGTTCGGAGGATCAGAAGCACAGCCTACCCCGCAGGCGAGTACGACCTCAGTTGCTTCCACCGGGAGGCAGAGTGGTGGACCTAGTCGATATGTTTGCTATTACTGTGGAGAATGAGGTCACTTTCGGCGAGAGTGTCCGTCGTTAACCCTGGAGGGTGGCACGACAGAGGAGGGTCAGAGTACCGCTTTAGTTTCAGGGGCAGCAGGCACTAGAGGAGGTGGTGGTGCTACTAGTGGTTCGAGGGGACGCGATCGATCTTCCGGACCCCAGGCCCGAGTTTTTGCGATGACGCAGCAGGATGACAGGGACTCGCCCCGATCCCCCGGGGACCACAAGGGGACGTGCCCTGCTCCCGTCTGACACCCGAACCGAAAATCCCGATTTTAGCCTTAAAACTTAAATGCATAAATGTCCGAATTAAAAAGTCATACATATTCCAAATTTAACAGATGTCAGACAAGGGATACAATTTAAAATACAAATCCGAGCACGACACTAGAAAGGAAAATCCTGCGGGTGATCCGACCCGACAGGGGTTCAGGTGCGCAGTGCAAAATCTATGCCTCAGTCTCGGGGTCCTCACCAACCTCAGCAATACGACCTGAAGGGGTTACCAAAACATGAAAGGTGAGTGGGCCGAAACTCAGGTTTGTAAAAAAACAGTATAATAAGGAAAATACATACTTTACCCCTCCGTTTTCCAAAACATTCATGCATCAGTATTTAAAAACCATAAATACGTGTAATATATCACAGCATCATATTAAGCCAGAAATGTAATATAAACCCAGCTACTGCACCATACACAACCGATATTGACATCCCAGATGTCCGACGTCCTTGACGTCCAATAGTGGTCACAGTCCCAAGGCTACGCGTGCCACCCGGGGTCTCAAATCCCGAGTCCAATCTCCGAACCCAGTTCGGTTATGGCATCCCAGATGCCTAGCGTCCCAGACGCTCGACGTCCCAGACGTCCAAGAATAGCAATCCTGCTCCTGAGTCATCCTACGGTCCGGCACCTCCGTAGCATGACCCCTCGCAGGCAATGCACCGTGACCGCTCTGGGGTACCACATCCGGAGGAGACAGTATCATACGGTGGATTATACAGTGCAGTTCCCAAGATAGTCATCGTATCCACAAGTATATGTAACTAGATATATACAATATAAAACAGTATTCATTTTCCGTAAAACGGGCCTCAGCCCAACACCGTAAAACGTGTCACAGCCGTAAATCGAGATAATCAAAATCCATTAATGAATCACGCACACATTTAGATATACGGAAATGAAAACGGTTATGCATGCGAGAGTTAATAAAAACGGGCCCACTCACAGTACGCTCCCGCTGCGAATAACACGCGTACGAACTTGTCTCCGGAATTAACGTAAGTTCCCTGTCATTTCCAATCACACACAAGTGTCATTATAGGTCCTTAAAATACCCTCAAAAAGCCCGAAACAGAAACCAGTTCGGGGAAAGCCGGCCAACACGCTTCCCGAGACATCCGGCCCCTAAACTGACCTTCCTCACTATCTCAGATCAACATAGTTATTTCACAGAAAATGTCCAAAATGATGAAAGGATTAAAAGTCATGTTGACCGTGATCCGAGATAATGCTCAACGCGCCCTCACGCGCCGCCCAAAGTGGCTGCGCATGAAAGTCACGCGCTGCTACAGTGTCACTGCTACAGTGTCACCATCCTTGCCCGATTTACTGTAATTTGGGTCTGCGACCCGCGGGGTGACCCGATTAATTAGCCGTCTATTTCTACTTAATTTCTTTCCTTCTTGATTCTAACATGTTCTAAAGTAATTTAATTACAGTTCTCAGTCCACTAATCAACTCGACAAGCCTTCAACCATCCTATCCAAACCCGAAAAGCTACACGGGTCCAACTTCAGAACACCTCCAAACAATCACCATTGTCCAATTAATTTATACAGAAGCATACTAGGACCTAGACTAACAAAATAGAACCGTCAATTGAACGAAACATCACCTGAAAGTAGCCGTCCAAACGCTGCGATTTCCTCTGCACACGGCGGTCACCGTCCCAGCTCCTCCGTGGCTGGTTGTCGTCGATTTCGATATGGACAGGTTCCAAATGTTCCCAGAAAGCTCACTCAGTGATTGGTTTCGTCCAAAAGGCCGTGGAAATTGAACTCGGATTTTCCCTCCAAATCGGTTTTTCTCAGAACTGGAACTTGGGTTCCTGAGCAATTCCTCGATCACACTCTTCGAATCTTGCACGGTTAGGTTCTGCTACTCCCAGAAAGCTTCCCCAGTGTTTAGATCGATCTCAAAACCCGTAGAGATTGAATTCGGAAAATTTCCCCCCAAAGACCCGAAACTGTTCTTCACTGTTTCTCCCCCGTCTCTCTCAACTCTCAGCCTCAAACAGACACCAAAATGAACCCGTCACTCACCTCCCCTTGCGCGGTTAATCGATCAAGGCGTCCAACACCCATGGGAGACACTTACAGATTGGCACTGCACCTGTTTCCCGCACACAGAGCCCGTTCAAGTTTTTAATTCTTCCCGTGGCCTGCACAGCCTCAAATTACACTCCCATTACCTCAAACTAATTAAACAATGTTCACAACTCAGTCCACTAAGGTTTAAACAATTGCACGCACACAACCACCACGGCATGGCCGTGTACTCTGCTTTTCACGGTCGCTGCTACAGTAACCGTGCAAAAGACCAAAATGCCCTCAGGGCAGAAATTACCAAAATGCCCTCCAACTTCCGTGACCCACAACTCGGTCATCCGTTGTCCGTTTCACGCGTGCCGCCTGTCGTTGTACTCAGGGCATCGAGACGAATCTAACGGTCTTCGGGTCGTGTGAAAATTCCCGGTACATCAAAAAGTCAACTTTTTCCCCCAACTCGTCCAAATTACGGTAATGCCCCTGAACTTCCGATAGTCATAACTTTTTCCCTGATCGTCCGAATTGGACGTGTCCACCTGTCTGTGAACTCGTGACGTCCCGAACTACGTCACGGTCATTGGTCAAAGTCCGTTTGACCCATAACCCAAAAAGTCAACAATTGGCCATAATCCACAGGGGTAAAATCGTCACTTCATACATTAAATTACCATATTACAATCTGTGAATTTCCGGGGTGTTACAACCTTCCCCCCATAAGGAATTTCGTCCCGAAATTTAAGGAAACAAATAAGGAAACTGTTCCCGCATCTGAGCCTCGGGCTCCCATGTGGCTTCTTCCACGTTCTGATTCCTCCAAAGGACTTTCACGAGAGGAATCGTCTTCTGCCGTAGTACCTTGTCCTTCCTGTCCAATATCTGTACTGGTTGTTCTTCAAAGCTCAAATCCTCTCGAAGCTCGATAGGTTGCTCCTCCAATACATGAGAGGCATCACGTACGTACTTCCGCAACATGGACACGTGGAAGACGTCGTGAACCTTAGAAAGTTCCGGGGGTAGAGCCAATCTATATGCCACCCGACCAATCCTCTCCACAATCTCATAAGGGCCAATGAAACGTGGACTCAGTTTTCCCCGTCGGCCAAAGCGAATAATTCCTTTCCACGGGGACAACCTCAGGAAGGCAAAATCTCCAACCTCGAATTCCAAATCTCGGATCCGTCTATCAGCATAACTCTTTTGGCGATCCTGTGCCGCCCTCAACCTCTCCTTGATAACACAGACTGCTTCCTGGGTGATATCCATCAACTCCGGCCCTACGGCCGCTCGCTCCCCAATCTCCATCCAGCAGATAGGTGTCCTGCACTGTCGACCATACAGTGCCTCGTAGGGGGCCATCCCAATACTCGCCTGGTAGCTGTTGTTGTAAGCAAATTCCATCAAAGGCAAGTGAGTATCCCACGAATCTGGAAATTGCAGTACACAAGATCTCATCATGTCCTCTAGGGTCTGAATAGTCCTCTCAGACTGTCCATCGGTCTGTGGATGGAAAGCGGTACTGAAACGCAGTTTCGTTCCCAAGGTAGCCTGCAAACTCCGCCAGAACCTGGAAGTGAAACGCGGATCGCGATCGGACACGATCGACTCCGGCGTACCATGAAGTCGGATGATCTCCTTCACGAACAATTGAGCCAGTCGGTTCGGTTTGTAAGTCTCTTGTACTGGCAGAAAATGTGCTGACTTCGTTAATCGGTCTACAATCACCCAAACTCCGTCAAATCCACTCCGGGTCCTTGGTAACTTAAAGACAAAGTCCATGGTGATGTGGTCCCACTTCCACTCGGGAATCGGTAGTGGCTGCATAGCCCCATACGGTCTCTGCCGCTCCGCCTTAACCTGCTGACAGGTTAAGCATCTGCTCACAAACTCAGCAATGTCTCTCTTCATCCCTGGCCACCAATAACAGTTTCGGAGGGTACAATACATCTTTGTACCTCCCGGGTGCATAGCATACGCTGAACTGTGGGCTTCCTCCAAAATCTCGGCCCGTAACTCTGTCTCTGCTAGCACACACAAACGGCCCAATTTCACCAGTGCCCCATCGTCTCGGATGGTAAAGTCCTGCCGTTCCCAGCCTCAACTTCAATCCTGTAGATGCACAATGTCGGGTCCTGAAGTTGCGCCTCAATGATCCGATCAACCAACACTGGCCGTACGTGGAAACTGGCCAATAAAGCTCCATGCTCATCCGTATCTAGAATAACCCCAGCCTTCCGGAGTTCCACCAGTAAAAGAAGATACACCATCCTCAGGTGTGCAATGGATCCCGCTGATTTCCTGCTGAGCGCATCTGCCACCACATTAGCCTTACCCGGATGGTACTCGATCGTACAGTCATAATCCTTAATCAACTCCAACCATCTCCGTTGCCTCAAGTTGAGTTCCTTCTGGGTAAATAGATACTTCAGGCTTTGGTGGTCGGTGTATATCCTGCACGTTGCACCGAAAAGGTAATGTCTCCAGATCTTCAAAGCATGAACTACCGCCGCCAACTCCAAATCATGGGTAGGGTAATTCAACTCATGAGTTTTTAGCTGCTGTGATGCGTAAGCGATCACCTTACCATTCTGCATTAATACGCATCCCAAACCTTGTAGTGAGGCATCACTAAAAACTACAAACTCTCCACTGTTGTCGGGCAATGCAAGGATAGGAGCAGTGGTCAAACGATGCTTCAATTCCTGAAAACTCTGCTCACACTGCTCGTCCCAGATGAACTTCACTTCCTTCCTACTTCACTTCCTTCCTGGTCAAACGAGTCAACGGTGCAGCAATCTTGGAGAAACCTTCCACAAATCTCCGGTAGTAGCCTGCCAATCCTACAAAACTCCGCACCTCTGTCACTGTCGTCGGTCTGGCCCAGTTGGTCACCGCTTCCGTTTTCTAGGGATCCACGCTGATCCCATCAGCCGAAATCACATGTCCCAGAAAACCAATGCTGCTCAGCCAAAACTGACACTTACTCAGTTTGGCGTACAACCGTTCATGTCTCAGCTTCCCTAACACCAACCGTAGGTGTTCCTCATGTGCTCGGGCACTTCCCCGAGTACACCAAGATGTCGTCGATGAACACAATCACAAACTTGTCCAGGTAAGGTCGGAAAACTCTATTCATCAGATCCATGGAATGCTGCTGGAGCATTCGTCAACCCAAAAGGCATCACCCCAGAAACTCATAGTGTCCGTAACGAGTTTCGGAAAGCCGTCTTCGAAATATCCCCCTCCGCAATCCTCAGCTGATGATACCCAGATCGCAAATCAATCTTCGAGAAGCACTGTGCTCCCCGCAACTGGTCGAATAAGTCATCAAACCTGGGTAAAGGATACTGGTTCCTCAGCGTCACCTTGTTCAGCTGTCGGTAATCCACACACAATCGGAGACTCCCCCTCCTTCTTCCTCACAAACAACACCGGTGCTCCCCACGGTGAGGTACTCGGTCGGATGAATCCAACTCGACCAACTCCTGTAACTGTGTTGTGAGTTCCCGTAATTTTGCTGGCGCCATCCGGTACGGTGCCTGAGATATAGGTCGGGGTACCGGGGAGTAATTCAATGGTAAACTCAATCTCCCGCGGTGGTGGTAATCCAGGTAGATCCTCCGGGAACACATCCGGAAACTCCCCGCACCACAGGTATCTCCTCGATACTCGGAGTATCAACTCGCTCCGACACAACGTGTGCCAAATAGCCCTGGCATCCCTTCCGTAGAAGTTTAGTAGCAGCAAGTGAAGAAATCACTTCAGGCAGTGAACCATCACGCTCCCCCCTGAAAGGTAACTTCCGGCAAACCCGGACTCCGCAGAAACACTTGCCGACTACAGCAATCAATAAGCGGACCCATGCTCCGCTAACCAATCCATCCCGAGAATCACGTCGAAGTCATGGATGTCCATAATAATCAAGACTGCTAGCAGATCCACCTCCTCAATTCTCACCGGGCACCTCCGAATCACCTGATTCACCAAGTATACGGACACCCATAGGTGTGCCAACACCCATCTCACTATCTGAGGCTGAAACCTCACAATCTACCGGCACATCGCCTCGAAATAAAAGAATGTGTAGCCCTCGCATCCAACAATACTCGCACAATAAGGTTCGAGATATGAAGTGTACCTGTAATCACATCCGGGGCTGACCTCGCCTGCTGCTGAGTCACTGCAAAAACACGAGCACTGGGCCCCGCAGTCTGCCCGCGCCCACGTGCGCCACGTCCAGCACCCTGTCCTCGGCCTCCGGCAGTGTTGGAAGCCGAACTCTGTGTAACACTAGCACCTCCAGTATCGTTGTTCCTCGACAACGACGGGCAATCTCGGGCATAGTGGCCCGCTCCTCCGCAAGCAAAACAATTAACTGTCCTCGGTCCATCCCAAGACCCTCCTGATGCACCACTCCAAGACTGATGCTGCCCAGCACTGGATCTCGATCCGCCCCTCTGAGAGCCCCCTGATCGACCTGACCAGCCACGACCCCGCAAAGATGTGGGTGCTCCACGATAACTTCCCCCCTTAGAGATCTTCCGGCCGGTTGGTCCCGGATGGGGACGATCCCGGCGCCGCCCCTCGCCGGACGATTGTCGCGCCTGGTGTGCCGCCAGACTGGCCTCGACACGAACTGCAGCGTCGACCATATCCCTCAGAGTCGCATAAGTGGCAGCCGTCGCACCTGCCCGTATCTCTCCTTGGAGCCCCAACTCAAACCTCTGACATCTGTCCTCCTCAGTACTCACAAAAGTTGCTGCAAAACGGGAAAGCTTCCCGAAAGCCTGCTCATAGTCTGCCACGGACATGTCCCCCTGCTCCAGTCGCAGGAACTCCGCCTCTCGTGCTGCGCGAAAAGATCGCGGATAGTACTGATCTAGGAACGGAGCACGAAAGTCCTCCCATGTGGTGGTACGAACTGACCACCCCGACATCTCCAGACCCTGCCACCATCGGTAAGCTCCGCCTTCCAGTAAGAAAGTCGCCAAAGTCACCCGCTCGCCGGGTGGGCAATGCATCACAGTAAAGATTCTTTCCCATTTATCAATCCACTCGTAGGCATCCTCAGGGTCAGATCCCCCATTGAAAGGTGTGGCTCCCAACCGTTGAGCCCGCTCAATACTAGCACATTCCATCTCTCTCTCAATTTCCTCGGCGGTCCGTGCTGAAGAGGCTCTCCTCGGAGGCATAACCAACTGTTAAGAGGCATAGATTAGTTAACGCAATTCTTAGACTCGAAAAGTACCTAATATTAACCGCTAGTCTAACATGCTGACCACAACCTAGTGCTCTGATACCAAGCTGACAGGGACCCGCCCCGATCCCCCGGGGACCACAAGGGGACGTGCCCTGCTCCCATCTGACACCCGAACCGAAAATCCCGATTTTAGCCTTAAAACTTAAATGCATAAATGTCCGAATTAAAAAGTCATACATATTCCAAATTTAACAGATGTCAGACAAGGGATACAATTTAAAATACAAATCCGAGCACGACACTAGAAAGGAAAATCCTGCGGGTGATCCGACCCGACAGGGGTTCAGGTGCGCAGTGCAAAATCTATGCCTCAGCCTCGGGGTCCTCACCAACCTCAGCAATACGACCTGGAGGGGTTACCAAAGCATGAAAGGTGAGTGGGCCGAAACTCAGGTTTGTAAAAAAACAGTATAATAAGGAAAATACATACTTTACCCCTCCGTTTTCCAAAACATGCATGCATCAGTATTTAAAAACCATAAATACGTGTAATATATCACAGCATCATATTAAGCCAGAAATGTAATATAAACCAAGCTACTGCACCATACACAACCGATATTGACATCCCAGATGTCCGACGTCCTTGACGTCCAATAGTGGTCACAGTCCCAAGGCTACGCGTGCCACCCGGGGTCTCAAATCCCGAGTCCAATCTCCGAACCCAGTTCGGTTATGGCATCCCAGATGCCTAGCGTCCCAGACGCTCGACGTCTCAGACGTCCAAGAATAGCAATCCTGCTCCTGAGTCATCCTACGGTCCGACACCTCCGTAGCATGACCCCTCGCAGGCAATGCACCGTGACCGCTCCAGGGTACCACATCCGGAGGAGACAGTATCATACAGTGGATTATACAGTGCAATACCCAAGATAGTCATCGTATCCACAAGTATATGTAACTAGATATATACAATATAAAACAGTATTCATTTTCCGTAAAACGGGTCTCGGCCCAACACCGTAAAACGTGTCACAGCCGTAAATCGAGATAATCAAAATCCATTAATGAATCACGCACACATTTAGATATACGGAAATGAAAACGGTTATGCATGCAAGAGTTAATAAAAACGGGCCCACTCACAGTACGCTCCCGCTGCGAATAACGCGCGTACGAACTTGTCTCCGGAATTAACGTAAGTTCCCTGTCATTTCCAATCACACACAAGTGTCATTATAGGTCCTTAAAATACCCTCAAAAAGTCCGAAAATGAAACCGGTTCGGGGAAAGCCAGCCAACACGCTTCCCGAGACATCCGGCCCTAAACTGACCTTCCTCACTATCTCGGATCAACATAGTTATTTCACAGAAAATGTCCAAAATGATGAAAGGATTAAAAGTCATGTTGACCGTGATCCGAGATAATGCTCAACGCGCCCTCACGCGCCGCCCAAAGTGGCTGCGCGTGAAAGTCACGCGCTGCTACAGTGTCACTGCTACAGTGTCACCATCCTTGCCCGATTTACTGTAATTTGGGTCTGCGACCCGCGGGGTGACCCGATTAATTAGCCGTCTATTTCTACTTAATTTCTTTCCTTCTTGATTCTAACATGTTCTAAAGTCATTTAATTACAGTTCTCAGTCCACTAATCAACTCGACAAGCCTTCAACCATCATATCCAAACCCGAAAAGCTACACGGGTCCAACTTCAGAACACCTCCAAACAATCACCATTGTCCAATTAATTTATACAGAAGCATACTAGGACCTAGACTAACAAAATAGAACCGTCAATTGAACGAAACATCACCTGAAAGTAGCCGTCCAAACGCTGCGATTTCCTCTGCACACGGCGGTCACCGTCCCAGCTCCTCCGTGGCTGGTTGTCGTCGATTTCGATATGGACAGGTTCCAAATGTTCCCAGAAAGCTCACTCAGTGATTGGTTTCGTCCAAAAGGCCGTGGAAATTGAACTCGGATTTTCCCTCCAAATCGGTTTTTCTCAGAACTGGAACTTGGGTTCCTGGGTAATTCCTCGATCACACTCTTCGAATCTTGCACGGTTAGGTTTCTGCTACTCCCAGAAAGCTTCCCCAGTGTTTAGATCGATCTCAAAACCCGTAGAGATTGAATTCGGAAAATTTCCCCCCAAAGACCCAAAACTGTTCTTCACTGTTTCTCCCCGTCTCTCTCAACTCTCAGCCTCAAACAGACACCAAAATGAACCCGTCACTCACTCCCCTTGCGCGGTTAATCGATCAAGGCGTCCAACACCCGTGGGAGACACTTACAGATTGCACTGCACCTGTTTCCCGCACACAGAGCCCGTTCAAGTTTTTAATTCTTCCCGTGGCCTGCACAGCCTCAAATTACACTTCCATTACCTCAAACTAATTAAACAATGTTCACAACTCAGTCCACTAAGGTTTAAACAATTGCACGCCCACAACCACCACGGCATGGCCGTGTACTCTGCTTTTCACGGTTGCTGTTACAGTAACCGTGCAAAAGACCAAAATGCCCTCAGGGCAAAAATTACCAAAATGCCCTCCAACTTCTGTGACCCACAACTCGGTCATCCGATGTCCGTTTCACGCGTGCCGCCTGTCGTTGTACTCAGGGCATCGAGACGAATCTAACGGTCTTCGGGTCGTGTGAAAATTCCCGGTACATCAAAAAGTCAACTTTTTCCCCCAACTCGTCCAAATTACGGTAATGCCCCTGAACTTCCGATAGTCATAACTTTTTTCCTGATCGTCCGAATTGGACGTGCCACCTGTCTGTGAACTCGTGATGTCCCGAACTACGTCACGGTCACTGGTCAAAGTCCGTTTGACCCATAACCCAAAAAGTCAACAATTGGCCATAATCCACAGGGGTAAAATCGTCACTTCATACATTAAATTACCATATTACAATCTGTGAATTTCCGGGGTGTTACATAGGAGGCTCGATCAGCACCTGGCGTGGTGACAAGTACGCTTACCATCCTTTGTCATGATGTACATGCTTTGATTGATCCCCGGGCTACCCATTCTTTTATATCACAGAGTTGTGGATTGGTAGCGGATAGCGAGGTGTCCGTACTAGGTTATGATATGGGTGTGAGTACGCCTACATGAGAGGTGTATATGGTGAATCAAGTCTTGAAAGAGTGTCCAGTGATGGTAGGTGATGTTGAGTTAGTGGCGGATTTGATACTACTGGACTTACATGACTTTGATGTTATTCTGGGGATAGATTAGCTAACCATACATCATGCTTCTATCAAATGTTTCAATAGGAAGGTGACCTTTCGGAGTCCGGGGTTACCAGAGACCACTTTCCAGGGAAATCAGTAAGCGCTACCTACTGGTGTTATTTCGGCTCTAGAGGCGAGCAAGTTGTTAAGGAAAGGATGCCAGGGATACTTGGCTCACGTGGTGGACACACGTGCTGCAACATTGAAAGCGGAGGACATTCCGGTAGTGCGGGATTTTCTAGACGTCTTTCCGAAAGATTTGCCGGGATTGCCACCCCACCGAGACATTGAGTATACCATCGATCCTATTCCAGGTACGCAACCTATTTCTCAGACTCCTTATCATATGGCACCAACTGAGTTGAGGGAATTGAAGGCGCAGTTGCAAGAGTTGGTCGATACGGGGTTTATTCGGCTGAGTATGTCTCCTTGGGGCTAAATTTGAGAGTTTGAAGTATCTCTTTACCCAGAAGGAGCTAAATTTGAGACAACGCCGATGGTTGGAGTTGATTAAGGATTATGATTGCACCATCGAGTATCACCCGGGGAAAGCTAATGTGGTAGCCGATGCCCTGAGTCGGAAGTCAGCTAACTCCTTGTCACATTTGAGGATGATTTGTTTACCCTTGTTGGTTGAACTTCGTAAAACTGGAGTGGATTTGACTGTTGACAGTCAGGGAGCGTTACTAGCGAGTTTCCATGTACGGCCTGTCCTGGTCGATCAGATTATCGATGCTCAGTTTCAGGACCTCATTTTGAGTGTAACGACCCGGAAATTCGAAAAAGGAAAATTTGGAAAATTTGAAAGAAATGATGATTTTGCCCCTAGAATTGGGCGAACGGTTGACTTTTGGTTCGAGCGGTCAAACGAACTTTGACCGATGATTGTGGCGTAGTTCGAGACGTCACAAGTTCATAGACAGGTGGCACGTCCGATTCCGACATTCGAGGAGAAAGTTATGATGTTCAGAAGTTTAAGGGTAATTTGGTAAATTGGTTAAAAAGGGTCATTTGTTGACTTTTTGATCGGGACCGTGATTGGACTTTCCGTAAGTGTCGTTGGAAAGGTCTCGAGACGCTGAATCCGTAGACAGGCGGCATGCGTCAATTGGAGTTCGGACGACCAAGTTACGAGTCTAAGAGTGAAGGGCATTTGGTAATTTGTAAGAATAAGGGTAAAATGGTAATTTTAGCTGGGCTAAGATCTGATGATGCAGCTGTTTTGGTGAGTCGGTTAACTCCTTGAGTGACATCTGTCACAATCAGAACGTGTATTAGTGGCCTGATGTGCTGTTGATATTTGGATATAATTAGCCTGTTTGAATTATAACCCGTGTGTATCCTTTAAACCAAAAACAGATACCTCCATATGTCCATACAAAGACAACAACAATCCTCCCCTGCTTGGTGACAATTAAGAAGGATTGAGAGAGTGTGCAGGCGAGAAAATGAAGGGATGAAAAGAGGGGAGGAAAAACTGCAAACCATGCAACCTGAAAACCAAACTTTTATCACCTTTCGATTTCGGGTTTTTCAAGTTAGACACTATTTGATCAAATTGACCTTGGATTAAGGTTATTGGGCTCAAGGCTAGTCGAACCCGATTAAGAATTAAGGAAATTGGTGCTGTTTTGGCCAAGAACAGACTTGGTGGGGTTTGGAACATTCGAAGATAAAGTTGTAGAATTGGAGGCGTTGAACAACCTGGAAGTGTGTTTGGATGGATCCTACGAATCTTCTGACTAAATCAATTTGAAGGAATCGATGGAAATTGAAAGGGGCAGAGGTTGAACTTTGTACGAAAAAACTCAAGGTTTGATCGAATGGATTGAGGTAATAAATCTTGTAATTTAATGCACAGACCTTTAATTAAGGATTGAACGATGGTGTTAGATGATTCAATTGAAGCAAAAGAGTGGAAATTGGCAGGAATTGAATCCGGTCATTACGCGGGTTGCAGGATCCGTTTATCAAATAACCGAGTCGAGAAGATGAACAGTAGTCGTACTGTAGTAGGCGCGTGGACTCACGCGCAGCCGCTTGCGGCGGTCCGTGGGGGTGCATGAGCTGGATTTTCAAGGTGAGTTCAACATGACTTTTGTCCAATTTAATGTAACGAACATTTTGCACTAGTTTCGAAGAAATCGGGATCGTTTCGATAGTGTTCTGAGTGTTCGAAGTTTTAATATACATTTCAAATACATATTTAAATTCAGAAAAAATTGGGGAAAATTATATGAGGTATATTGAGATGTTAGTAACCCTTGATAATGATTTTGGACATGAATGGTGACTTCCGGAATTTACGGAAAAACATGCAGCTCGGAAAGCGAACAATATGGACGGTGTGTGAGTGAACTTTTGTTTTCTACCCAGAATGGATGCATATATGTTTTAAATGCTTTATTATATGATTTGAAATGAATTGGCATGATTGATGTTCCAATGTGATGATTTCCGGATTTTGGAAATATTATATTATTTTATATGATTTTGGACACGATTTTGAGAAAACCATCATATTGCTGTTTTGGACGAAGACCCGGGATTTGAGATTTATTTTGACTCAGATTATGAGTCAGGGATTGATTTGATGGATTTGTAACGCTTTGTGCATATATTTTTTGGATTTATATGAAAATGGCAACTGAGGTTGCAGTTGCGCGGATTTGCGTGAAATTGATATTTTGGGCGTGAGACCCAATGGAAATGTAATTTTAATTGGATTGGTATTTCCATGTGATTACTTGATGATATTGATGGTTTTCGGATTTATGAAATAATCGGAACTCTGGTTTTACGGATTAAGTTTTGGGTTGGGACCCCGTGTTGAAAATGGTTTTGATTTCAAATGCAACTGTTTTTCACTAGTTTTCAAGATGATGATATGTTGAGGATATTAGGGCTTTCGGGGTGGAATATGTTTCCCCCAAAGTGCACCCTGGATTTTAGATATTAGAGCTTCCGGTTGGGAATGTGTTTCCCCGGAATGAACCTTGGAGATAAGGCTCGCCTCCGGGATGGATGTGTTTACCCCGGAAAGGTCACGTAGCACGGTCTGTTGTCGTGCAGTCGAGGGAGGCTCGACTCAGATCAGATGTGCTCGATTTGGATTGTCGGCTGGTGATGTGTTCACGACGATCTGGATTGTCGGCTGGTGATGTGTTCACAGTGACGGATGCTCGAGTTTTGAGCTGTCCTTGAGCCTATTGATTTGTACGCGTTGCAGGGATAACGTGACTATATGAGATTGGATATGAGACTGGATATGGAAATGAATCACATGGTTTTATTGAGATTTGTGATTTATAAACATTTGTGCCCAGATATATTTTACTCATGATTTATGATATGTATGCATGTTTGTGAAACTGGAGGGTAGGAATGTATTTTAATAAATGTATTTCTAAAACTTTGTTTTGTCCACTCACACCTTTTCTGTTTTATTGACCCTCCAAGTCGTAGCGCGTTAATCGATGCTGATCGGGATGTGGAGGTATGAGTGGGCACATGTACGGTTATCCCTTGTTTGACAAGTGCTGAGGATAATTTCGGACATTCAGTTGACTTGTCAGACGGGAGTAGGACCGGGCACGGTTATCTATGTCCTTCGGGGACGGGTCCTGTCATTAGGCATCATTTAGATTGAGGTTGAAGCTAGGGAGAGACATTATTTTGGAATTCGTGAAGATGGAGCCTTGGTAAAAGAATGACGGTAATGTGTACCTGAGGATGAAGCACTAAAGAATGAGATCTTTGATGAGGCTCATAGTTCAGCTTATGTGATGCATCCTGGTGGGACCAAGATGTATCGTACGCTTCGAGAACATTACTGGTGGTCTGGTATGAAGCGTGAAATTGTTGAGTATGTCAGTAGATGCTTGATTTTTCAATAGGTAAAGGCCGAACGATAGAGACCTTATAAAGCGATGCAACCACTACCGATCCCAGAATGGAAATGGGATCATCTGACGATGTACTTTGTGTTTAAACTTCCCAGGACACCTAAAGGTCATGATGGGATGTGGGTAACTGTGGATAGACTCACGAAGTCAGCACATGTCTTGCCAGTGCGAGAGAATTTCAGGATGACGCAATTTGCTCAGTTGTTTATTGATGAGATCATCCGATTGCACGGTACTCCAGAATCGATAGTTTCCGACAAGGATTCGAGGTTTAACTCACGGTTTTGGCAGACTCTGCAGGAGGCATTTGGGACAAAGCTACATTTTAGCACTGCTTTCCATCCTCAGACCGATGGACAATCAGAACAGACCATTCAGATTTTGGAGGACATGATGCGAGCATGTGTTTTGCATTTTCAAGGTACTTGGGAGTCGCACCTAGCACTGATGGAGTTTGCTTATAACAACAGTTATCAGGCGAGCATTGGAATGGCCCTTTTTGAAGCTTTGTATGGACGATAGTGTAGAACACCGTTGTGTTGGACTGAGGTGGGTGAAAGGAAATTGTCGACTTCAGAGTTGGTAGACCTTATCCAGGAAAAGGTTGCACTTATCAGAGATAGACTCAAAGCAGCCCAGGACCGACAGAAATGCTATGCCAACCGTAGAATCAGGGATCTTGAGTTTGAAGTAGGAGATTGGGTCTTCTTGAAGTTATCCCCTTGGAAGGGTATTGTACGGTTTGGCATGCGAAGGAAGTTAAGTCCCCGCTACATTGGACCTTACGAGATTCTGGAGAGGATTGGTCCTGTTGCTTATCGGTTGGCATTACCATCAGATCTGGCTAAGGTACATAATGTTTTTCATGTGTCTATGCTTCGAAAATACATACGTGATGATTCTCACATTCTGGAAGCACAACCTGTCGAACTTAGAGAAAATTTGAGTTTTGAGGAGCAGCTTGTGGAGATTCTGGACCGTAAAGAAAAGGTGTTACGGCGGAAGACGGTTCCCTTGGTAAAAGTACTGTGGAGGAATCATAATGTAGAAGAAGCAACTTGGGAACTCGAGGCTTTAATGCGTGAACAGTACCCCTATTTATTTCATTAAATTTTGGGGACGAAATTCTTTTAAAGGGGATAGATTGTAACGGCCCGAAACTTCAAAAGGGAAAAAATGTAAATTCGAAAAAAGATTTCTATAAAAATGATGATTTTACAATTGTGAATAGTGTGGTCAAATGTTGACTTTTTGTTTGGCAGGTCGAACGAACGATGGTCGACGACTGTGACGTAGTTCAGGATGTCACGAGTCCGTAGACAGGTGGCACGTTCCAATTCCGACAATCGAGGAAGAAGTTATGATGTTAGGAAGGTCGAGGGTATTTTGGTAATTTGGTTTTAAAAGGGAAATTTGTTGACTTTTTGCACGACAAGTATTCTTCACGTAATTCGAGGACTGTTAGGTAAGTCTCGATTTCCTGAGTACTACGACAGGCGGCACGCCGTCATTGGACGTCGGGCGGTTTAGTTACGGGTCTAATTATGTGAGGGGTAAAATGGTAATTTGAACATTTAAGGGCAAAATGGTCTTTTGGCAACTTGAATTATGTGAGCAACCAGATGAGGACACCTGGACTGGATGGATTTGATATTTTGAGCTGAGAACCACAGAGATGAGGACATCTATCCACTCTCCAGTGGCTTCTAGCCAACTCTCACGGATAAACCCTTTTTAAATTGGGTTGAAATCGATCATAGGGGAAACAGAGACAGAGAGCAAATCGTCCATCTTCCGTGTGTGAGTTGAGTGAGAGTTCATTGTGTTAGTGTGTGAGAGATCAAGCCGTGTTGTGACTTGTGTGAATGTGTCTAAGGGAAGACTGAGTGAAGAGTGGGTGTGAGAGGCGAGAAAAACCCAGAAAACAGAGAAGAAACCGTGAACAGCCGTGAACCTCAATCGATCAAAACCAGCCTAAATCTTGCATGTGGTGGTGTTCAGTGAGCAGAAGTAAACCTAGGACGTTGAGAACCACGGTGGAGGCCACGGCAGAGGACAGAGGGCAGGTAAGACACTGAACTGCTCTGTTTTTCTTGAAATGGTCCAAATAAAAATTGATAATTTTGGGGAGTTGTTGAGTGACTCTGATGACCCTTGCAGTCGTAGAAGACTACTACTGAACCCAGGGAGTCAAAACCATGACCAGAGAGGCTCGTGGTGGCCGGAAACAGGAAGCTGAAATCTCTGAGTTTTAGTTCGAATTTGAGAGGTATGAAATAAGGTTTCATTTCGTGTTTTCGTTAGATTAATCAGTTCTAAATTGAAGGACGAAGCTAAGGGCGAAGGAAGGATTGAAAATGGTTTGACAATGGGAGAAAACCGACCTCGCTGGCTCAATTGGATCGGGCCGGTCTGGACCGGTCTGACTTTTGGGGAAGTGTTCAACATGGTTTTCACTCTAATCGATGTAACGAACATTTTGGGACAAGTTTCAAGTCGATTGGACACCGTCTTGGGGTAATTTTGAGTGTTTGAAAGCCTCTGATAGAGTTTAAAGATTTGGGAGTTTAAAGACTCTGATAGATCCAGTAGGTTCGATTGGTTGATGATATATTTCGTATTTCATGTTTTTATGATGATGTTTCCATAATAATTGTTATACGATTTATCCGGTTGTTTTTTTTTTCTTCAGATACTTAGTTATGCATGCATGTTTTAAAACGGAGGGTAAAATCCAGGTTTTCTTTTAAAAAATGTTTTTGAAACTCTTATTTTAGTCCACTCACACTTTTATGGTTTTAAATACCCTCCGGGTCGTGGTGTGAACGTTGGGGCTAACGTTGAGGCAGAGGCATAAAGTTTTCCCGTTGCACGTGTAGTTAGTTCACAATAGGATTTTGTTCTTATCTTGTATTGTTACTATGCTCTGTGCTACTGTTGACTGGTTGTATTGTATTTTCTCCCTGGTCTGACAATATATGTTTTTGTGGTTCTTGCGGTTAATTTAGTTTTTTAAAGTTTGATTGTCAGATGGGAGCATGGTTCGTCCCGGTTATCGAGGTGATAATCAGGGTGGGTCCTGTCATATAACTCATCCAATGCAAATTTAGATACATGAGTAACAACCTCTTTAAAGAATGTAATGTGAAACATGTGTGGAACTCTTACCTTTTCGCTTGAAAGTTGAGTTTTGATTTTTTGAAATTGATTTTTAATAGCAAGGCAGATTTTTTCTTTTACCTCATGAAGACCTCCTGTTGAAACTTGAAGATAGCTATTTAGTATTGTATGTGCACCTTCAACCCTTGAAGTAACCTGATTATCGAAATGTAAAACCTGTTCAGTTCATGCACTTACAAATTTTTCTTTGTAAGGAAGCCAAGTACCTCTAATATAATTCAACGCAAATTTCTTCTTCATGTACTCAACTTCAAAATGACTCCAAGCTTTATAAATTAGGCGATTTCATTAAATTTGTCCAACTAGAAATGAAAGAGACCCAATCAGCTTCTTCCTTATCTTTGAAGTGAGATTTACAATTTGCCACAATATTCTTCTCCATATGCCACACACATAAGAGATTAGAAGTCCTTGTAAAGACAATATTTATTGCCTTCATTAATGCCAACTCTCTATATGTTATAATCACCAATGGATGGTTATCAACTCCCAAAATTACACCGAACATTTTTAAAGCCTACACATAATCTTCTACATTCTCTTTTTGCATGAAAACAAAACAAGAGTAGAATCATTTTTTGAAACTTGACACTCCGACAATACCCAACAATGTCATTTTGTATTTATTAGTCTTGTACGTGCAATCCATCACAAAAACATATAGGTAGTTCTTAGTCAACTAAATAGAAAGAGGATGAGCAAAGATTAAATGAGTCAAATGACCTTCATGATCATACTCAAAGTTATAAGTGAAACCACCTTCCCCAAGTTCTTTCAATAAGGCTTGAATAACTGAACAACCAGCTAGACTCACCTTCACAATTCTAGCTCTTTTATTATATATATCTCGGGAAATTACTTGGAGATGAGGATTGGCTTGTCAACGTGAAGAGATTATTTTGGCGTGGTGGTATACCAACCTTAGTCATTTCTTTCATTTGTAACAGTTCCTCTTTTGAAAATTGACGACAAGAAGGATGTCCCGACATATCAATTGAGGCCTCGTGATTATGCAATAGACTCTTAATCTCTATCTTTTAAAATCATTCAAGTTTCTTTTTCCCCTAAACTTCAAATGGACAGCTTATGAGGCGAGATGCTAATTTATTTTTCCTTTTGTCTAGTGGAGTTTTAGTGCCTCGATATCGACTACCTCTATCACAACCAACAATAGCATATTTATCTCCCTTTGACTTTCTAATAACCATTGCATACCTTTGCATCAAAGCAATCTTACGAATTTCACAAAGAAGGTCTTCCAAATTTTGAAATGTTTGGTCCAGTAAAGATAACATTTTATTGGGTTCTTCAATTGATGATTCACTTCCTATATATCACAAATATCACATTTATATAAAACTGAAACTTGATGATATATAAAAGGCACAATATATTGAATTATCTAACTAATTAGCCCTAATTTTTTGTCATAATCTCTCCTCTGCCCATTCCCATTCACATTCCTAGAAAAATACTACAAGGTTTCACTACAAGACAGTCCAAAAAGTGGATAGCTATAAATAAGGTATCCTTTCGAATGCTATACTAGTTCAAAGCATTTAAACCTGGAGGCAAGCCACCTCAGTCATGCTGTAATATTTTGGGAGGTGAAAGTAGTACTTTATACAAAGCAATATTATAATCGTTAGGCTATCTCATAAAATCTCCACACGAGTCACCTTCAATAGTTAGTTATTTGAATTCTCTCATCAGATAAAAATTGACCTTGAGCCTTTTCCCGCATGAATGAACCCAAAGAAAATATTAAGGAAAAAAAACTCATAACAAAAAAAAACCCCATAACAAAAAGAGAATACATAGGAAAAAAACCCTAATTTAAAAAGATTAAGGAAGCTTACCATGGTTAATAGCATCCAAAGAGTTAGAAGAAGGAATAAACTCTGAATTTTCTTCCATTCCACCATCCTTGCATACCATATCCAAAATTTTCTGCAAATCTGCATCCATATTGAGTTCTTTGGCCATGATGTTTTCTTTCACTACCGACCAAAGAGAAGAATTTTGTTCCAAGAGTAAAAAAGGATCTCTGTATACGAAAAGAGGGCAAGCGGCATAATAAGGAGAGCGGCAGCAAGGGAGAGAGGGTTTATTGAGATAAAAGGAGAAGTGCAAAGGTTTTACATAAAAAAAATAAAAAGAAATTAAATTAAATTCGTAGAAGGGTAAATTTAGAAGATTGATTCATAAAATAATAAAAAAAATGTTAAAATAAAAAGATGGAGTGCAGCAAGTAATTTTTGGAGTGCTAAAATCATTTTCCTATATATATAATATATTTACCACATGCATAATATATATATATATATATTTATATAACGAAAAGCACGTTATTACACCAAAATAGGCCTTTTATGACGTGCAAATTAGGGCGTGTAAGGGTGGACATATTTTCCCGAAATACTGAAACTATCCCCTCCCGTATCATACCAAATCGAAAAAAAACTGAATAGTAAAACCGAAAGGATGATAGGTACCGTACTGATACCGTACCAGTTTAAATCGGTACAAGATCGATTTTGATGTTACGGAATATCGTCTCATACCGAAACCGAACCGGTTTTAATTTTTTTAATTAATTAAAAATTAAATTAAATTCAACAATAAAAACTCCTAATAATCTAATATCTAATGATGGATTTAATTGTATATTAATTTAGTTGATAGATTTAATTGTATTTTAAGAGTTTTTTAGTTGATGGATTTAATAGTTTGTTAGAGTTTTTGAGTTAATGTTGTTAATTTTAGTTGATGTATTGATATTGATTAGGTTATGAATTTTCTATACATTTTGAACAATATTTTTACCCAACAAGAGTCCTAATTTTTCAATTTTATCAAAATGTTGATTTTAGACATTGAATCAAGTAATAAATAAATTAAATTATGAATTTGGCTTCAAAATCGAAACCGTACCGAAACCATACTGAACATAATCGGTACGGTACGGTATCAATTTTATATTTATAAATATCATACCGTACCAAACCGTTTAATATTATTTGGTACGGTTCCGGTATCACCTTCATACCGAATCATACCGAACCATGCACAGGGCTAATGTATTGAGATGGATTAGGTTATGATTTGTCTATACATTTTGAGCAATATTTGTTACTCAACAAGAGTCCTAATTTCTCAATTTTATCAAAATATTATTTTTAGACATTGAATCAAGTAATAAATAAATGAACTTATGAATTTGGCTTCAAAACCGAAACTGTACCGAAACCGTACCGAACCTAATTGGTACGGTATCAATTTTATATTTAGAAATACCATATCGTACCTAACCTGTAACGACCCGTCCCAAATTTTTAGATTAGATTAGTGACTAATCACGATTAGTGAGGTTAATCGGTGATTAGTTGAGGGAAATCTTGCGAACGATGCGAAATGACCGTTTTGCCCCTAGTCATGGTAAAACATTGACTTTTCATTCTGGCGGTCTAATGGACTTTGACCGATGGCTGTGACGTAGTTCGTGACGTCACGAGTTCATAGACAGGTGACACGTTCAATTCCGACGTTCGAGGAGGAAGTTATGACGTTCGGAAGTGTAGGGGCATTTTGGTAATTTTGGTTAAATGGGGCAAATAGTTGAATTTTTGAAAAAGAGGTCTGATGGCCGAGGGCCGAAGACTGTTACGTATATAAGGACGATACGAATCCATAGATAGACGGCACGTCGAATTTGGACGTTCAACGACGAAGTTACGTTTCACGGAAGTTCAAGTGCACTATTGCACGAATTACGAAATAAGTTAACTTTTGGACTTTAGTGGGGCCCAGATATTTAATGGAGGTCCAATGGATGAGTGACAAGTGTCACCCATCCACAGGACACCTATATTGATTCATGCACGGTGCACCGTGCATTTCTTTCTCCATTTCAAACACACAAAACACAACCCGATCTCACCCTTTTCCTCCCATCCGTGCAAACCAAAACCCATCCAACCTTCATTCAAGCGACCAGGACTGAGACCAGGGATGGAAGAGAGGACAAGAGGAGGTGGTTTCCGGCCAGAACCGCCGTCCACAGCGGCTGGAAGGAGGAAGAACCCGTGAGGTTCACGGTTAGCCCATTTTGATCCATTTTTCCATTTTTGTTGTTATGGTTGGTTTTTAATGGTTTTAATGAGTCCATTAGGTTGCTAGGGACATGTTAGGAAGGTTTAAGGAAGCTTGGGATGGCTGGGCAGCCATGGGAGAGTTTTGGGAACTTTGAATCGTTTGGTTCAAAATCGAACCATTGGTTTAGGCGGTTTTTAGGTTGTTTTAAGGATTGGAATGGATAGAAAACACCAAAATAGGAAGAAAGGAATCGAAAAGGAAGAACTAGGATGAAAAATGGGGTGTCTAAGGCTGTGAACCGGTCACTCCGGTCCAGTTGGACCGGCCAAACAAGGTGAACCAGCCAGGAACAGTAAAATCGGTCTGCTGGAGGTTAGTGCCGATGAATAGTAATCTGTCCCTTCTAGGAGCGCGTGAGGGTGCGTGGCCCATAATTTGGGAAAGTGTTCAACACGGGAAATCTTCTATTCGATGTAACGAAGATTTTGGGACTGGTCTCGCATCAATCGGACATCGTTTCGATAGGTTTCGGGGCGTTGGAAGGTTTATGGTCGGTTTAAAAATAGTTAAAAGTTCGGGAAAATTACGGGGCTTTGGTAGGAGGTTAATTAAGTAGTTAGTAACCTTATATTAAAATTTGGACAGGTTTGGGAGTCCTGGTGACGGTGATCTACTCGGGGAGTCGTACGGCACGCAAATCGAGGCGGTAGCTCGGACGGTCTGTGAGTGGACCTTGTTTTTTAAATTGGTGCATGCATAAATGTTTATTATATGTTTTAAATACTTCTTTGTGATTCCATGAGTGGATTTGGATGTGTGGTTACGTATAGGCACGTATTTCGAGGTTTCGGCCCTATACGGTTCTGTATTTCTTTATTGGTCTAAATGAAAGGTTTTGGATTTTTAAAAGGATAAACTCGGGTATGAGACCCATTTGGTTTTGTCTCGGGCATATGACTCTATTTATGACCTTCGGGTCTAAATCGTGGTCGCGACGGGTGCTATGTGCACGGCGATCGACGATACGACGCTCGTCTCCGGATTGGGATGTGTTCCTTCCGGAGAGGTCACGATGCATGATTCGTGGTCGGGCAGCCTGGGGAGGCTCGACTTCGGAGTGCTGACGGTTCAGGATAGCGATCGGTGAGGAGTGCACCATGATCTTGTGGTGGTCGCGTCAGTTGATTCGTTCACGACGACATCCAGGATTGATGGCGGTCCTGGATGGATGGTTGCACGCATCACTATGATCGGAGTCGTGACTGACCCTTAGATATCGGGCACGGTGCCCAGTTGAGCCATATGTTCGGGCACGAGACCCAGTTGTTTTACACTGATGATTTCGACTTAGGGACCCTACATGGATTTCCGGGTTCATGACGGTTTATGGGAACCGACATTAACCTTTGTCAGGTCATTGTGGTACATGACGGTTTATGGGAACCGGCATGAACCCTAGTTAATGGATGTTATGGATCATGACGGTTCAGGGAAACCGGGCATGAATGTTTATGTTATGTATATATATGTTCATATACCTTCCTTTACTTCTATTATCTCCTCGGGGGAGGGTCGTTGGCCTGGGTGGACCCCGGAGTAGTCACGGAGCACCGACTGAGTGGAGTCACCCCCTAGTTGGGTTCCTTACTCACAGGAAGGCTATGATTACTATTACCTCGGGTAGGGTCAGTGGTCTGCGGACATTGATCTTGACTTTGAGAAGACTCGGATTGAGACCTGGGTAGCACGCGCGTAGCTTTGGAAACCGTGACAGGATTGGTTGTGTGAATTATATGTGTATGTGATATAAATATGTGATATGTGATGTGCACAGGTTTTGGGCAGTGGCCCGTGTGTTTGGTATCTTCATGGATTTGGCCAGTGGCCTGTGTATTTGGTTTCTTATGATTTTGGGCTAAGGCCCTAATGAACGGTTTGATAAATGGTTTTCGAATGCATGCATGCTTTTTAGTGAAGGGTACAAATGTCTTCTCGATAAACTGTTTTTATAAACTCTTGTTTTGTCCACTCGCAGTTTTTAATGTTTTGACTGCCCTTCAGGTTGACATAGGATGTGGACTGTAGCAGAGACCGAGATATAACATACCTCCTCCGGATCCTAGCGTACTCTGATAGCCCGGGAGGGCAAAGGTCAGAAATATCCTTTGTCTGACACTTCGTGTCAGATGGGAGCAGGGTCATCCCGCACAAATCCCGGGAGGATTGGGATGGGTCTTGTCAGAACCGGTTAAAATTATTTAGTACGGTTCCAATATCACCTCCATACCGAACCATACCAAATCATGTCCAAGGCTAGTTCTATGTAAATATAAACATGAAGTGTCGACTTTACCATTAAAAGTCGAACTCAAGAAATTCCACCTAATATGTAGAGGGAAATATCATTAGGCAATACAAATAAACGACATATAATAAAGATACCACAAACTTAGACTTAGGGTTCTTCCTCTTGGTGGACCCGTTGTAGAAAATTTTGGGATTTAGTGGCTTGATTGAAGCCCGTGAATGTCCGGTCATGAAGAACCATTGTTCCACCAATTGAAACAAAATATAGATAGGAAGCTTCATTCATTGCAGAAAGACTTGCTGCCTTACAAACACGGCAACATTAAAAGTGTTAATAGGTTTTTCGGTTCGATTTTTTTACCGAAACCGAAACCAAAACCGATTGGAGAATCGGTTCGGTTTTTACTCCAATGCGGTTCGGTTTGGTTTTTCCTCTTATTCGATTCGATTTGGTTCGGTTTCGGTTAAAATCGGTGTTTTGTTTTCAAATTATAGTGAATCGGTTTGGTTAAACCGGTTCAATTTTCTCTAAAAATCGTTTTTTTTTTACTTTTATACAATAATCAATATTTATTATCTAATTAATGTCCATTACAACCTAATTAATTTTTATTACAACTAATCAATATCTATTACAACTAATCAATGTCCTTTACAAAGTAACCTAAAGCATTTTGGTTCAGGTCAGTTCAATTCGGTTCGATTTTTAGGTCCATTCAATTTGGTATGGTTTGGTGTTCTTATATCAAAAACTGAAATCGAATCGGTTCGGTTCAGTTCAATTTGGTTTTCTCCAAACAGTCTCGATTTTCCTTTGGTTTGATATTTTTCGGTTCGGTTCCGATTCGGTTCGATATTTTGGTCGATTTTTTCGAACTAATTAAGAGGGCTAGGCAACATACTCCTTTTTGTGTAAATGGCTAAATGCATGTGGAAATATCTAACCAAACTTCTCAATTCTCATCAAGAATATTTTTCAAAAAAAAAAAAAACACAAAAAGAACAGAACAAAACAAAACAAAAATTAAGTAATATGAATTAATTAAAACCATTTTGTATCAAAACGTGTGAAGAGACTTCAAACTTGGCTAATCGACAATGCTGAAGAGATTAAGTAAATAATTCTATTATGGGGTTAATTAACTTCTTCATTTTTTCCCAAAAAAATGAATATATTTATTGAGGGGTAATTATTTTACATAAAACAGGGGCATAATTAAGGCGGGAATTTTCCACTTTCTGTCATTTTACCAAAACCACATCCCACACCACTCAGCTTGTATTTGTGAACGGGCACCAAGATCAAACAATCCTCACCGTTCGATCAAATCCGAGTGCAAGTTAACTCCCGAACTTAAAAACGCGTGAGCTATACGTACGCTGCTTATACAAACACGCAACGAAAGGGCAGAAGAAAAAAAAAACTTCTGCTTCTTTCTCTTCTCTCCCTCGAAATACTTCCACAAATAACAATCTGCCGTTATTTTATTTCGGCCACTGAACTTATCCAAATTACAAATACGACCCCCAATGACAATGCACCAGAAGTCCGATTCGGAAGTGACGAGCGACGAGCAGTCGTCCCCGCCGCGCTCGCCGCGGCGGCCGATTTACTACGTTCAGAGCCCGTCCAACCACGACGTTGAGAAGATGTCGTACGCCTCGAGCCCGCTCGGATCGCCGCACCACTACTACCACTGCTCCCCAATCCACCACTCCCGCGAGTCCTCCACGTCGCGATTCTCCGCCTCGCTCAAACATCCTCGCAACCTCACCGGCTGGCGGAAGTTGCAGCGCGGCGACGAAGTCGAAGAGACCGATGACGAGAACGAGTCCGCGTTCGAAGATGGCGGTCCCGGGCGGAGCGTGAGGCTGTACTTCTGCTTCGCGCTGCTGTTCGTCTTTCTCTTTACGGTCTTCTCTCTCATTCTGTGGGGCGCCAGCAAGGCCTATAAGCCTAAGGTCGTCATCAAGGTAAAAAACTAAAAACTAAAACGGCTTTCTCTGCCCTGTTGTTTTTTTCTGTCTCGGAACTGGACCGAGTTGAATCGTTTGACATGGAATTTAATATGACTGACGGCGTTCATTTTGTGTAGGGTATTGTGTTTGAGAGTTTTAATATACAGGCGGGGAGCGACAGAACGGGGGTGGCGACCGATATGCTGTCGTTGAATTCGACGGTCCGTATCTTTTACAGAAATCCCGCGACGTTTTTCGGCGTCCACGTCACGTCTACGCCTCTGGAGCTTCACTATTACCAGCTCAAGGTGGCGTCCGGGCAGGTATGTAATGTTAATTTTGCCCCTATAACTATAATCAAAATGAGCCAATGCTTGTTTTGTCGATGGGCCACATGGTCATATTCACTGGATTTTATAACGCCTAGTTTTTATGTCGATTTTGCCATGAATGAGTAAAAGGAATTTCGGATATGTTATGTTTTATCGATGGGTAATGTCGTCAATTTCACTGGGTTATTATAATATTATATTATATGGTACTGCGGAGGTAGTCGGGCAAATGTTGGGAGATGGGACACGCAGAGGAAGTTTGAATACTTGATGGGTCGTCATTATTGGGGGGATTGAAAAAGCTGCACAGCCAAGGCTGAACCTGAAACCAACCAAAATGCAAACATCTCTGTTGTGGATATGTGTGCCCTCAAACTTTATTTTATTTCCAGGCATTAATGTTTACACAATCTTCATTTCATGTCACAGACTCACAGTACACTATCTGTAAATATCTTTATGCTTAGTCATTTGGGGATTTATATTTAAAAAAGAACAAAAAAATCATGCATTGAGATAGCCCTCGTTATTGGACCGGGTCGGACAAGTTCGGCTTAAATTTTTTGGATTTGGACCGGGTCGGATCAGATTTATTAAATAATTTTTAAATTTACGGGCCGGATCGGACGAGCTTACTTACATATATAAAAGCCCTTGGGCTTTATCGGGTCAAGTTTTTATCGGGTTTTTTGGGTCGGGCCTACTAAGCCCATATGGGTCAAGCTTACGTGGGCTTGCCTTACATGGGCTTTTGCAATAAATTATTTATCAAATTTTAAAATTACAAAAAAATATATGAATATGAAAAAAAAAATATTAATAATGAAAAAAAATACACAAAGGTGCAAAAACGTGGTCTCGTTAAAACTTTACCTTAAAAATCCTAAGAAAACTGTTCAAGAGTACCCAACTAGAGGGAAGAATGGGAAGTGAAAGTAAGCGTAAAGGGAAGAATAGGATTGAGAGATAAGAAAGATTGTGTTGAGTGAGTGTGAGTTTGTGAGATACTGAGATATGAGTTTTGAACTTTGAGAATTGGGAGAGAGATAATGCAGTTAGTGAGGAGAATCGGAACGTGGAAAGGGTTAGAGTTGAGTGAAATTTATTTAAGTAGACGGACATAGGGTTAGCCGGTTAGGGTTTGTATTGGGTATTGACCATTGAGTTTTCTAAAATAAAATAGGTGGACTTGGGGTTGAGATTTGAGTTTGAGCTAATATTAATATTAAAAATGGGTTAGGTATTAATTCTTAAATAATAAGAATTTTATATATTCGGAATTATGGTCCTAGTTTATATGGTCGGGCTGGGCTTTATCGGGCTAGGGCCAATCGGGTTTGAACGCCATAAGCCCAAGCCTAGCCCGCTAACTCTCGGGTCGGGCCGACCCACGACCCATAGAGGGTCGGACCGAGCTTTTGTCCATCGGGCATATCGGGCATTCATAAGCCCATGAGTTTTGGATCAAATAGTGAGGGCTACATTGGGGCACGGATTTTGCTAAGGATAGTCTCCCACACATGCAAATATCAGTTATTCTCAATGTGCATAGATCATCGCATATGTGAGTGACTCCCGCCATTGATGTGAAGAGCACATCTAATGGAACCATTCTGGCTAAGGCAAGATGTACTTTGGCCTCTATCCGGTTGGCCTCATCTAAATTTGGTTAGGAGCTGGGGCTGGGGTTATTCTAACCCCTTCCATTACTTTGACTGAACTAAATAGCACTCAATGAAAAACTGATATATGTTAAAATCTTTATTTATTTTTATATATTTCATATTTCATATATTTTTTATATTTTTCATATTTCATATATTTTTTATATTTTTTAGTATAATTTAAAGTTTCTTCATTATGATAGTAATTAATTATTACTTTTATATCTATATAAATTAAGCAAGATAAAATAAAATTAAGTTGTATTCCATATACATTATATAATATTTCTACATTATTATCTTTAAGAATTTTTTTTTTAAAATATAAATTCTTGCCCCTAGTCCATCCTCATTAGAAACACAATAAATAGTATGCGGCAAAATATTATGAACAATATCATTTAAGTGGTTAAATCTTATCTCTAGTTCATTGTCTCTCTCTCTACCGCTAGACATGCTCTAATGTTGTATCATTGCATTAATAACTAGGGTGTCACCACTCGAATAAGTAGTGTATGTCTGTCCCAGATACTTGTCTTGGAAGATTGGGCCAACCTCGGGTGTTCCAATTTAGTGATTTTCTGTTTAACGTATTATAACATGGCTTCCAATAATTAGATTGCTTTTCTCAACCTACAACTTCTTCCCATATTCTTTCATATGTGACAAATTTATGGTTATAAGTTTCTACTTTTCTAACCTAATTGATTAAGTTCCACTATCTAGGTAGACAAGAATTGCCAAAATTGATTAAGTTCTAAAATTATACAACTAGATTCTTTTTCCTTTGTTTTTGTTTTTTTTATCAAAGCTAGACTTTTTGTGATTCCAGCTTTCTAAATAAATTGTCTTTCTTAATGTGCAAAAATAGTTCAGAATGGTCTAAGAGAGGCCCCTAAGTTCAAGCTATGCACACGAAAACTTGGAAAGTATACAAAATCAAGACCCGTAAAAGAGTTCAGATGCAGTAATAGAAAGAACATTAACCAGCCGTTAAGCAACTTTTGGTCAGTTTACATAGGACTTGGTAGGCCTTATTACTACTTAGATGAATTTTTTTCTAAGAATTTTGTGTTGATGAATTGGAACAGATTAAAAACTTTTACCAGGCACGGAAGACACAACGGACAAGAAGGACAGTCGTGCTAGGGTCCCAAGTGTCTCTTTATGGTGGAATTTCGGCTATTGGGGATGCTCGCAAGAATCCTGAGAAAGTGGTGGTGCCATTGAATCTGACGTTGGTTTTGAGGTCTAGAGCCTACATTTTGGGAAAGCTAGTGAAGTCCAACTTTTATGAGAGAATAAGATGCTCGGTCACTCTTAGAGGCAACGCACTAGGTAGTCATTCTAATTTGACACATTCTTGTATCTATCAATGACAATGAATGAGATATTATCGGTCAGTAATTCTTCTGGAATCTCAGCGTGGGTTAATTTTGTTGATGAACATATGAGTTTCATTGGTGATGTAGGATGTCTTCTGTTTGTTAGACGTAAGTAGGTAGCTGGATTTTGTGCCCCTCCATTTAATCCTTATTTGAGCTAAAGCCTCTATTGCTATATCAGAGGAATAACACATTAGTAAGCAGAAAATCACCACATTTGACATTACAAGAAAACACTTTTACAAACACATAGAACTGAAACCAAACACATTACAATTAAGCAAACATGAAAGCTGCAAAATCTAAACATTTAAGCATTTTCATTGGTTGCATCATGCACTTAGTAGTTCTTGTCCTTTGGCCTCTCCTCTTCTTTCTGATGAGCCCCCGGGAGCTTGTCCTTAATCCTCTCCAAGATTCCTTTCTTTGGCAACCCTTCACCGGCATGGCCATTAATAGCATGATACTCTGCAGAAGCACCATGTTCAGCCTCTTTGTGCTGTCCGGGAAGCTTATCTTTGATCTTCTCGATAAATCCATTCCTGTCTTCATCATGGGTGTTCTCAACTGGGACCGATGCGTGGTAAGCATCTCCCTCTTCCTTCCTGCCAGATATGTTCTCCATGAGCTCGCCCTTGAACCCCTTCTTCTTCTTCTCCCCGCCTTCTTCGTAACTACTAGACTGGTAAAGTTCACAACCAACAAAACTTTTGTTACTCAATCAAAAATCAGAAACTAAACCATGGGAAAAGGCATGATGTGATGATCATATATGAATGACAGTTTACCATGCTACTAGAGTTGCCATCGTGGGACTTGTGAAGCTTTTCTGCAAGAGTGTGCTTGTGTGGCTCCTGCTCTTCATGATGGGGTTTCTCATTTTCCTTCTTCTTCAAGAAATCAAACATCCCAGATCCTCGAGCTTCTTCTTCTGCCTTGCTTGGTGCCCGACTCTCTTTTGGGTACTGATCTGCCATAATGGTAGTGCTCTCAAACACAATCGCGTAATCGAAATCCGAAACAAAGCTTTGAACAATATCCGACTAACTACTGATACTTGATTGTTTAAAGGCAGATGGGGTCGTTATTTATAGAGAATCTATTTGAAATGTACCGAGAAACTGAAGGCATAAAAACGCTAGGAAAAAAAAAAAGGTAGCATTTGCATTGGAGATGGTGAAGATAAGGTCGGTGTACGTGGACGGTTGCTTGGGTTTAAGGCAAGGTTACTTGGTTCGGTGAAAGGGGGTCCGACCCGCGATCCTAAACATCCGACCCCAAATAGGGTACGGTTTCGATCCAAATCACCAAATCGACAGACCCAGAAATTTAAGGTAAATTGAGGGTAAAAGATAAGTTAGTTATCTATGCAAACTGAATAAATGTTGAGTTTATGGAATCATTTCCTCAAAATTCTGTACGGATTATATATACCATAACGTACCGGGATCTTCTTAATCAATCGTACCCCGTACCAGAACCCATTTTTCGTACTGAACCGACCCGCGAACCAGGTAACATTGGTTTAAGGTTTTGGGATTAGTATGTTGGAAGGGCTTAACGACGATGCTTAACACAATCACATGGTTGTGTTTGGTCGGTGCTAGGGTTTGGATTTTGAAGTTTTTTGAATTTTATATACTGGGTTTTAATATCTTAATCTTAATTTAATCACTCAAGGGGCCTTCCGGAGCTGCTTTCCAAGCTGAACATGCTTGAAAGTGAATATTTGTGTACTTGACAGAAGAAACCCTTACGGAGACAAAATAAATTGCTTTGAGTATCAATCTCACAACATAATGTATTGATAGTTTGATCCATATATCAGAAATTGCTAAACAATTTGTGGACTCTAGAAATCTAGTTACAGTAACAGATGAATGAAAGGACAATCTTTATAATACATTTGCTGTCCAGCAGAATATTTTCTAAACAACAGAAAATAAAAACAATGGAATTGGTTAAAAACCTAACCAAAAACAGAAGCATTTTGGACTCCCAATGGAAAACCAACAAATTCAAACTCTTATGTTACGTTACATTAATTTAGTAGATGTGCAATTTGAAGTCTGAACGGAATCAAGAACGGACCGGTATATTGATATTTATGACTCCCAAAAAAAAAGACCGAGATCACAAATTATCAATTTATCCTATCAATTACATAATTATCTTGAATTCAATGTGTATCTTTTGGCATTTGGACCAGTAACAGCCAAGTTCCAATTAGCAGCCGCAGCAACAAAAAGAATGACTCAAAAGAAGGCCAAAGCATCCAAGTGCCATATAGTTGACCACATTCCACCATGAAGGCTTGGTTTCTTAACTGAAATCCACAGGAAACTTGGATAAACATATGTCAATGGAACTATTGTGAAACCTCCTATTGGAGGAGATATGCTTCCCAAGAATGGTAAGGCCACTGCTAGAAAGAATGCCAACCCTCCGACCAACAATTTATTGAAACACCACGCTAAGCCATCGCGGGCATCTCTCATTTTTCTTACGGGTGTATTTAATCTCCATCTTATCGAATGCTGCCATGCCGTTGATTTGGAAGTGGTTAAGCAGTTAATCATGATTATTATGTAAAGGAGTCTTAGCACGTATTCTGTTGTCTTGTGTCCATGGAACTGCGCAATTGCTTTAACTAACGCTCCATTTTCAAAAGGCACCTGGATAAATTTGAACAAACTGTGAATCTGAACCGTATGTTAGCTATGGCATTTCTTAACATTTTGGTCTGTGTATGAATAATGGTCTGGAATTGATCTCACCTTGCTCCCATAAGCCCAATATCCACCTATGGCAAGAGGATACAAACACATAGCTTACCAGTACATACGACATGGTCACTCCAATATTCCAATTCTCTTATGATCGAAAAGGGTATTTTGGGCTTGATGGCAATGTCCCTTGCATTTATACATCATACAATCACATGTGACTAATGGAGATTTTTAACAGATGACACAAGTGAACACTCTTGGATAGAATAATTGGTCACTCTAAAAAATCCACTTTAGAGATAAGAATTAAATAACTCGCCACTAATGAAATCCACCAAAGAGATAAGAGAAGATAGTTAGGAATCATACAATCACACGAGACTGATGGAGATTTTTAAGAGATAACACAAGTGAACACTCTTGGATAGGAAACTCATCACTCTAAAAAATCCACCTTAGACATAAGAGTTAAACAACTCGCCACTAATGGGAATTCACCAAAGAGATAAGAGAAGATAGTTAGTGTTGATGCAGAAATCATCTGATTCTATGAAATTCCTTTTCGATCTCTACACACAAGAACAAAAATCAAACCGGGTTAAGGTTGAATCCCGCGGGGGGGGGGGGGGGGGGGGGGGGGGGGGGGGGGGGGGGTGGTTCAACCGTAAATGCTCCGATGCTTAAGTCAGTTTTCTATGAGACAATAATCTGACAGAATGTTTGCAGAAATTTTTGATTACCTTTAGAAGTGAAATGAGGTCTTCTATTTATAGTGAAGTCTTGAGGGTCACCGGAGCGTCTGATTGGTTGAAGGAGAAAATATTAAATAAGTGATTGTACCGAATGTAATCACTTATTTATTAATGAATAAATAATTCACTGAAAAATTATTTATTATCAGTATTGATCTGATTAATTAATATATTTAGCTGATAAATATATTGAATTAATGCGGAGATCGTAACATGCCGATGTCAATTTTATCAAGGGTAATATTGGCATTATGGGAATTGTCGGCCACGTGGCAGCTCCAAAATATTCCGGTAATTTATGGTTCCACAGTTAGGAAGAACACTCTTGACTAAGAAATTGTTTATCAAATAATTCTTAGATGATCCCTACTCCAAATGAGATGGAGTATTTATAGGCTAGTCATGAACATTCTCCACTAATATGTTTGACTTTTTAATAAATAATATGCATGAATGACTCATGAGAAACATATACATGACTCATTGAAAACCCACCATACATGATTATTCTTTTGAACTTGAAAACGCTTACTTTTAGACTATAATTAATAAGATGAATGCAAAAGGAATCAAGGGTAGATGAATTAACCATGTACCTTGGATGAATTAACCATGTGTCTTCAATGATTAATTGCCCACTCAAAAATCAGTATCAGACATTTCTACTGCGTGACAACTCGTCCTTGAGTTCCCATTGTTTTCTTCACCATGATACAGAAGGTGATCAGCAACGTTGAAGGCAACATGCCATAGTCCCTTGGAAGCTCAATCTAGTATGCATTTTCTTCATTGAAGAAAATAAATTTGTTACCCCTTTGTTTTGGTACTGAAATCATCCATTCTAAACATGAAGATATTTGGAATATTTTTTTTCTTGTAAAAGTACATAACTCTTTTATATCTATGTTAAAAAAAAAATTTATCACCAATTTTAAAGTTATTAACTAGATCCACCAAGTTCTTGGCCATTTTCACACTAAAAAGATAGGCACTAACAAAATCAATATACTTGATATTGACAACAATCTCATAAATAGTTTTCCCATTCTGAATCGCTCATTCAAGATCGACTCATAAATAGTTTTTCCATTCTGAATCGCTCATTCAAGATCTTGATCGATCTCAACTTCGAAACTTGTAAAACTTTTGTTAATGTAGTTAAGCAAATAAAAGCTTTCCTTCAAGTCACCTGCTCTTATCTCTTCACTAACTTTGTGAATCTCATCAACCCCAAAATTTTCAATTCTTGCACCAAAACAAATATCACAATCTTCTTCACAACAAGCATCCAACTTTGGTGGTAAATCAAGAATGACATCTGCTTCTGTTAGTGTCACAACTTGAGCACTATGTGATGTTTTGTTGATATCTATTTGCACAAAACTCAGATTGGTATGCCCTTTCTTCCATTGGTAAGTAAATTCAGAGACCTTTCCTTTGATATATATCTTGTTGCATAAACCTTCAGATTCATCCTCTGAACTATAATGAAAATCATCATATTCCAAAAGTTTGTAGCGCTGAAGACGTTGTTGAAGTTACTGCACTTGTCTTCTTAGATCATCCATCTCTGTGTCATGAAGATCACGCTTTCACTCTTCACAATCATCATCACTTCGAGGGTGACGACGATCACGACGTTTAGCTATGACCGACAAGCTCTGATACCAAAATGACACGGGACTAATGAAGATTTTTAGGAGATAACACAAATGAACACTCTTATTTATCAAATAATTCTTGAAAGATGCGTACTCCAAATGAGAGGGAGTATTTATAGGCTAGTCATGGACATCCCCCATGAATATATTTGACTCTTTAATAAATAAGGTACATGAATGACTCATGTGAAACATATACATGACTCAATGAAAATCCAAAATATATAATTATTTTTTGAACTTGAAAACAATGTGTCTTCAAGGATTAATTGCCCACTCAAAAATTGGTATCGTACAACTTCGCCCTTAATTTCGCACAATATTACGAATCAAACCAAAATTCAGCAATATTAGCAAGAACAACAAATGTAGCTGAATTTCAAGGATGAAATTGTGATATCTGAATGAAAGAAAAATGATACCAAGTGCATTCAGAATATCGCCATATGTAGCAACGGTGGATTCCATGCATGGGCGTTGTACGTGTCATAAGATATGTCCCGGGGCCGGCCATTCCCGATCGAAAGAGCCCAAATCTTGGTGCAACACACAATTCCTGTGATAGCACCAATATATGAATGAGACTCTAGCTGTATATGGAGTTGCAAGTTGGGAAAGAATTGAGCCACAGCAATAGCGATGCACATGAACATGAAATAGCATTCAGTGGGGGTGAATGCCTTGGAGTGGGGTCACAGGTTGCCCCATCTTTGCACAACGTTGTTATCAGAAGCTTTAGGGTTCCACCTCCCATGATGATCAGCTGCACACGCATACCCCCAGATAAATACATCACTGGAAAATGGAAATATAGTTAGCAAGCTCCCTAGCTTTGGGCCTGAAAAATAAAAATAGAAATACATGTCTAATTAATTATTAGCAATTTGGTTTGATTGAGAGAACTAACAACATGCATGCATGTATATATGATGTGCGTAACACTAATGCAGTTGCCAAAATTGTTAAGAAAAGTTATAATTACTTGCCATCCAAAAATGCAAAGTCCAAGAGGCAATAAAAGGGCTCTCACGCCAATTCCGGAACAAAGTATATGAAATGTAGCAGAGTAGATATTGCCTTTCCTGGACTCTCTGATAGGCAGCCATGCATCTTGTGAATCACCCTTCTGTGCCGGCCGATCCGAATCTCTTTCAGGGGGACTAATGGTGACCAGAATGACTTGGCTAGACTCCCGATCTGACGATGAATTTCTGATAAAATGGTTATTGACATTGTTGAACGAAAGTGTTTTAGCTAAATGTGCAGGCTTAGGTTTTCTTTCAATATCCAAAATCTTCCATGTCTCCCATTTCCTACAATTCTAGCTAGCTACCTCAAATATTTGTACAATTTACTTTCTTACTTAGCTATATTGGTGGTTGTGGTTTAACAAATCGAAGAATCAATTTAATTTAAATTATTGAGAACTATTTTTGCAGATGGAGGAATATTCAAAATTGAGAGCACCAAGTGCTTATCACATGATTCGCAGAACGAAATTAAATACGATATCCAAAAAAAAAAATTGGAAATATGTTAAATTTAAATCGGATTGTTAAATATATTATTTTTTATTAAATTTTAAATCTATCATATGCCCTTACATACATGAGTACAACCTAGTTTGACAGGACCCGTCCCAATCCCCCCGGGATTAATGCAGGATGACCCTACTCCCGTCTGACACAAAGTGTCAGATAAGGGATATTTCCGACCTTTGCCCTCTCGGGGCTATCAGAGTACGACAGGATCCGGAGGAGGTGTGTGATATCTCGGTCTCTGCTACAGTTCACATTCGCTGTCAACCTGAAGGGCAGTCAAAATATACGGGCCCTCTCGTATGCATGTATTCGAAAACCTTTTATCTGAAAGAACCACATGTGGGAACTAAGCCCAAAACCATAATCAAATCAAATATACGGACCACTGCCCAAATCCATAAGGGACTCAGCCCAAAACCATAATGAAACCATGTACACGGGCCACTGCCCAAAACCTGTGCATATCACATATTATATCTCATAACCATATATCATACATACATATAATTCACACAACCAATCCTGTCACGGTTTCCAAAGCTACGCGCGTGCTACCCGGGGTCTCAAACCCAAGTCTCTCAGAGTCCGAGGTCAATGTCCGTAGACCATTGACCCGTCCTGAGGTTACGATCCATGCCTTCCTAAGAGTAAGGAACCCAACTGAGGGGTGATTCCACTCAGTCGGTGCTCTGTGACTACTCCGGGGTCCACCCAGGCCAACGACCCTCCCCGGAGGAGATAATAGAAGTAAAGGAAGGTATATGAATACATATATATACATAACATAAACATTCATGCCTGGTTCCCCTGAACCGTCATGATCCATAATAACATAACAAGGGTTCATGCCGGTTCCCATAAACCGTCATGAACTTGGAAATTCATGTAGGGTCCCTAACCCGAAATCATAACCATAAGGTAACTGGGTCTCGTGCCCGAACATATGACATCAGCTGGACATCCTACCCGATATCTAAGGGTCAGTCACGACTCCGATCGTAGTGATGCGTACAACCATCCATCCAGGACCGCCCTCAATCCTGGTATGTCTCCATGAACGAATCAACCGACGCGACCACCACAAAATCATAGTGCACTCATCACCGATCGCTATCCTGAACCGTCAGCACTCCAAAGTCGAGCCTCCAAAGGCTGCCCGACCACGAATCGTGCATCGTGACCTCTCCGGAAGGAACACATCCCAATCCGGAGGCGAGCGTCACATCGTCCGTCGCCGTGCACCAAGCACCTGCCGCGACCACGACTCGGACCCGTAGGTCATCAATAGGGTCATATGCCCGAGACAAAACCAAATGGGTCTCATATCCAAGTTTATCCTTTTAGAAATCCAAAACTTTTTCATTTAAACCAATAAAGAAATACAGACCCGTATAGGGCCGAAACCTCGAAATACGTGCCTATACGTATCCATAACCAAATGCACTCATGGCATCACCAAACAGGTATTAAAACATATAATAAACATTTATGCATGCACCAATTTAGAAAACAAGGTCCACTCACAGACCGTCCAAGCTCCCGCCTCGATACGCGTGCCATACGGCTCTCCCTAGCCAATCACTGTCACCGGGATTCCCAAACCTTAAAGCTTGGCTATGGCGGGTGAGTTTTCCTCCGCCGTTCACGGCCGTTCCCGGCCGTCCTAATCCTCGAAAATGATTCCATTCATCTCCTATGGTCTCCTTGGTTCTCCGGCCACCGTGCGTGTCGACTCACGCCGTCAATGCCACCGTCCACGTCTTATCCCACTCCTCATTCCTCACTCATAAATCATATACAAAAGGGATGGTTTGGAGGGTGCTCATTGAGGGGGTGTTCGGGTTTATGTTTGATGAAGAAAATGTGATGGTGTCGTGAAAGAGAAGAGAGATGGGATTAATTGATGATGATAAATCAGAAAAGGGAGAGATGAGATAGATGGTGATGATTTAGGGGGGTATAGGAATGGATGGCTAGGATTAGAGATGAGATAAAGATTAATTATATAATAATTATTATAATATTATTTAATTAAGTGAGATCCACTTTTTAGGGATTTAACCAATGGGATGAGTGATGCTTGTCACTCATCCAGGGGTCCCACCTAAAATATCTAGCCAATCAGAATTTGCCATGTCACCATCGTCTCGAAGTACATGCATAGTGAAATCAAACTTCAGTGGCCTATAACTCTCCCGTTCGAAGTCCAATTTCAGCATGTTGTTTGTCTATGGATTCGTATCGTCCCGATCTAAGTAACGGTCCTCGGCCCTAGGCCATCAGACCTCCCGGTCTAAAAGTCAACATTTGCCCTTTTTAACCATAATTACCAAAATGCCCTTAAACTTCCGTACGTCATAACTTCTTACTCGAATGTCGGAATTGAACGTGCCACTTGTCTATGAACTCGTGACGTCACGAACTACGTCATAGTCATCGGTCAAAGTCCATTTGACTGTTTGAACAAAAAGTCAACGTTTTGCCCACGCCTAGGGTCAAAACGGTCATTTTGCATCGTTCGTCCGATTTCGCTCAACTAATCACCGATTAACCTTACTAATCTTGATTAGTCACTAATCTAATCCTGGAATTCGGGACGGGTCGTTACAACCTTCCCTCCTTAATTAATTTCGTCCCCGAAATTCCAACCGACCTAATTCCAACCGTTTTTCCCTCCTTAATTAGTTCCGTTCTCGAAACTCCAACTATCCTGATTCCACAATCACCACGTGGAAAGTAATTTTGGCTCGCAACTCGTGTACACTCGTACACCAACCAACCAGAACAAAACCTGTCTGCACCCAGATGTACTACTAATACTCACGTCGCCTCGACTACACTCGACCACATCGAATGACAGTAGCCATAGGTTCCGAATTTACACCACTTGTCAAATCTACCATTTCACCGACACAACAACTCGATGGTTCCTTTCTCAAGCACCAATCTATGCTGACATCTGCTCCCACTGGGAGTCATCAAATCTCACTAACCGATCCACGCTGACACCTTTGACAATCTGTCACCACTTGATAATCGTCAGTCGAAAACTAACACCATACCCACTAGTGGTTGCACCGTCCACCAATTTACTCAACCTGAGTAAACAATCACCAACATCTAACTTAACTTGTGTGTAACTAGACCCATCAGGAATACCATGACCCAATGCACTGTATCCAATGTCCAGTCCACGTTCTCGACTAATCCAATGGTACCGGGACTAAGCCGACTACCAACATGCTCACCAACGTACCTCTGGTATAACCTATATACCGTCACCAGGCATCACAAGGCTGCCCGGTATCGTACCTCGAACCACGTACAAGGTACATACGTCTATCTACCAACCTATCACAACAACAACGACGACCACAACCTAGGTCGTAGCCAAAACACGTTTCAATTCTGGAGTCCACCTGTCCAATCCAGTATCAGACAAATCGAAACTCCAACTCAACATGTAACACCCCGGAAATTCGAGGATTTTAATATTGTAATTTAATGTTTGAATTGACGTGTTTACCCCTGTGAATGGTATTGCCAAATTGTTGACTTTTTGATTGGAGGGTCAAATGGACTTTGACTAATGACCGTGACGTAGTTCGGGACGTCACGAGTCCATAGACAGGTGGCACGTCCAATTCGGACGATCAGGGAAAAAGTTATGATTATCGGAAGTTCAGGGGCATTACCGTAATTTGGACGATGGGGGCGAAAATGTTGACTTTTCGTTTGGCAACTAAGTTTCACACGAATCAAGGACCGTTAGGTAGGTCTCGATGTCCTGAGTCTGTTGACAGGCGCCACGCTGAAATCGGACGTCGTATGGCTGAGTTACGGGTCTGGAAAGTGAAGGGCATTTTATGTAATTTCTGAACCAGGGGCATTTTGGTCATTTCACCCACGAGTTACTGTAGCAAACCGTGAAGGACAGCGGCTGCACCACCGTGTGCGGTGTCTCTGTGCAATCTTAATATTTTAGGCTGTAATGAACTGGAAAAGGGAGATTTAACTAAGCATTACAGATTGTCTCAACGTGGGCTGAGTCACTCTTCATCAGTGGACACCATTTTTAATTTCTGGATCGAAGCTTTTCGGGGGACCAATTTCAGTGGATAGATTGGACTTCCACGAGCAGCTGGGATGGCTCAGTTGGTTTAATCAGAATAGTATTTGAGTGAGCTTCACTCTACTGTTGAATGAGCTGGAAATTGGAGGGAAAAACCAAAGAATTGAGTTTCGGGAAAATTGGAGGGAATATCGGATTTCAATTTATACGGTCTGTTGGACCAATCTAAACACTGAGTGAGCTTTCTGGGAGTGTTTAGAACACATCCTTATCGAAATCGAGCGCAGCTAGCCACGGTGGAGCTGGGACGGAGGCTGCCGTTTTCAGAGGAATTTCAGAGGTTTGGACGGCTACTTCCAGGTAACGTTTTGTTCAGTTGATCATTCCTTATAGTTCGTATTAGCCCTAGGATGCTCCATGTTAAGTTAATTGGACAATGGTTGGGAAACCAGCAAGTTATGGTGATCGACCCGTTTGGTTGATCACGGGTCGAATGGTCGATTGGGGACTAGTCGAGGCAAATTTTTGACTCAGAACCTAAATTAGATGTTTATGGAAGATAATAGAATCAAAAACGAAGGAAATTGATTAAGAATTGGGGGGTAATTAACCGGGTCAAGCCGCGAGTGGCAGGCCCGTATTACAAACAAACGGGTGAGGGTGGTGACACTGTAGCTACAGTGTCAGGCGCGTGACTTTCACGCGCAGCCATTTTGGGCGGCGCGTGAGGGCACGTTGAGCCTTATCTCTGATCACGATCAACATGACTTTTATTCCTCTCATCATTATGAACATTTTTTGTGAATTAACCATGTTGATCTAAGATAGTTTTGATGGGTCAGTTTAGGGCCGGTTGTCTCGGGAAACGTGTTGGACGGTTTCCCCGAGCCGGTTTCTATTTTGGACTTTTTAGAGAAATGTTTAAGACTTGTAGTGACCCTTACGTGTGATTTGGACTGACAGGAATTGTACGATAATCCCGGTACATGTCCGTACGCGCAGATTCACCGCGGGATCGTACTGTGAGTGGGCCCGATTTCATTAAACCCTTGCATGCTTAAATGTTTTATGATTTACTTATATATTCACATACTGGAATCATGAAATGGTTTTGATGATATTGAAATTATGGTTATGGCACGCTTCACGGTATTTGGGTTTGAGACCCGTTTGATGAAACTTAAAGATTGGTTTTGGATTTCATCAATATATATATATGTTTTGCATGTGGATATCGATAAAAGGTATTTGGTACTGCACTGTATAGATCCATTCTTATGATACTGTCTCCTCCGGATGTGGTACCCCGGAGTGGTCACGGCGCATTGCCTACGAGGGGTCATTCTACGGAGGAACCGGACCGTAAAATAACTCAGGAGCAGGATTGATATGATATGACGTCTAGAACGTCGGGCGTCTAGGACGCTAGGCATCTGGGATGCCGTACCTGGACGGGGTTCGGGGATTGGACATGGAATTGAGACCCGAGTGGCACGTGTAGCCTTGAGACTGTGACCTTATTGGACGTCAGGGACGTCAGACATCGGGGATGTCAGGATTGGAGTGTATAGTATAGTGGTTAAAATTATGTTTATGGTTTTATTACATGCCTTATGATTCATATACTATGATTTATGGTTTTAAATTATGATGCATGCATGTTTGGAAAACAGAGGGGTAAATTATATGTTTTACTTATGAAACAGTTTTATAAACTTGAGTTTCGGCCCACTCAACCTTAATGTTTTGGTAACCCCTCCAAGCTGTCCTACTGAGGTAGAGGAAGATCCTGAGGCTGAGGCATAGATCTATTCCCGCGTACCTGATCTCCTGTTGGGTGGTTTGCCCGCAGGTTTATTTTAGAGTCGTGCTCGCAATTTGTAATTTGGAACTTTATCCCTTGTCTGACATCGGTTTATTCCGGATTTGATGTATAACTTTATTTGGTTATTTATTCATTTGAACTTTTGAGGTTAAAATTGGTATGATATTTTGGGTGTCAGACGGGAGCAGGGCACGTCCCCATGTGGTCCCAGGGGGATCGGGGCGGGTCCTGTCAGCTTGGTATCAGAGCACTAGGTTGTGGTCAGCATGCTAGACTAGCGATTAGTACTTGTTACTTTTCGAGTTTAAGGATAATGTTATCTGATCTTTGACTCTTGACAGTTGGTTATGCCTCCAAGGAGGATTCCTCATACACGAACTGACGAGGATCTGGAAAGGGAAATGGAATGCGCAAGCATTGAGCGGGCTCAGCGTTTGGGAACCACTCCTTTCAGCGGGGGATCAAACCCCGAAGATGCTCATGAATGGATTACAAAGTGGGAAAGGATCTTCACGGTAATGCACTGCCCTCCAGGCGAGCAGGTGACCTTGGCGGCCTTCTTACTGGAAGGAGGAGCCTATCAGTGGTGGCATGGCCTTGAAATGTCTGGATGGTCTGTCCACACCATTACCTGGGAGGTTTTCCGTTCCCGATTCCTGGATCAGTATTACCCGCGATCGTTTCGCGCGGTACGGGAGGCGGAGTTCCTGCGGCTGGAGCAGGGGATATGTCCGTTGCGGACTACGAGCAGACTTTTGGCAAACTTTCCCGGTTCGCTGCACCTTTCGTGAGCACTGAGGAAGACAAGTGCCAGAGGTTCGAGCTTGGACTCCGAGGGGAGATTCGGGCAAGTGTGACTGCTGCCACTCATGCTTCTCTGAGAAACATGGTCGACGCTGCGGTGCGTGTCGAGGCTAGTCTGGCGGCACACCAGACACGACAGCCTTCAAGTGAGGGGCGTCGTCGGGATCGTCCCCATCTTGGACCGACGGGCCAGAAGAACACTAAGGGAGGAGGCTACAGGGAGCACCCTTATCCTTTAAGGGTCGTGGCTGGTCAGGTCGACGTGGGGGCTCTCAGGGTAGAGGATCAGGATTCAACTCTGGGCAGCGTTCATCTTGGAGCGGTGCTTCTGGTGGGCATTCGGACAGGCCGAGGCCAGTAAACTGTTTTGCTTGCGGAGAAGAGGGCCACTATGCCTTTGATTGCCCGATGTTGTCCAAAAACAACGACGCTGGGGGATCTAGTGTGGTGCAGAGCACGGCTTCCCACACTAACGGAGGTCGAGGTCAGGGAGGTGACCGTGGTGCTGGGCGTAGCGCGCCCGTGCGCAGACGGAATGGAGGGGCTAGGGCCCAGGTGTTTGCAATGACCCAGTAGCAGGCGAGGACTGCCCCAGGCGTGGTTACAGTACACTACATATCTTAAACATTCTTGTACGTGTATTTATGGATGCGGGGGCTACACATTCTTTTATTTCGAGGAGTTGTGCTGGTATGCTTGATTGTGTGGTATCAGCCTTAGATTGCGAGATGGGTGTTGGCACCCCGATGGGCATCGTGTACCTTGTGAATCAGGTGATTCGGAGGTGCCCGGTGAGAATTGAAAATGTGGATTTGCCAGCGGACTTAATTATCCTGGACATCCACGACTTCGATGTGATTTTGGGATGGATTGGCTATCGGAGCATGGGTCGCTCATCGATTGCTGTAGCAGGCAAGTGATTCTGTGAGTCCGGGTTTGCCGGAGGTTATCTTTCAGGGGGAACGTGATGGTTCGCCTCCTGAAATGATTTCTTCACTTACTGCTACCAAACTTCTACTGAAGGGATGCCAGGGTTATCTGGCGCATGTCGTGTCGGAACAGGTTGATACTCCGGGTATCGACGAGATACCAGTGGTACGTGAGTTTCCGGATGTGTTCCCGGAAGACTTACCTGGATTACCACCACCGCGGGAGATCGAGTTTACAATTGAACTACTCCCCGGTACCAGACCTATGTCCCAGGCACCATACCGGATGGCGCCGGCCGAGTTACGAGAACTCAAAACTCAGTTGCAGGAGTTGGTGGATTTGGGATACGTCCAACCGAGTACTTCACCGTGGAGAGCACTGGTGTTGTTCGTAAAGAAGAAGGAGGGGAGTCTCCGTTTGTGTATTGATTATCGACAACTCAACAAGGTGACACTAAGGAACCAGTATCCTCTACCCAGGATTGATGACCTTTTTGACCAGTTGCGGGAGCACAGTGCTTCTCGAAGATTGATTTGCGGTCTGGGTATCACCAACTGAGGATTTCGGAGGAGATATTCCAAAAACTGCTTTTCGAACCCGTTATGGACACTACGAGTTCCTTGTGATGTCTTTCGGCTTGACGAATGCTCCGACAACATTCATGGATCTAATGAACCGGGTCTTCCGACCCTAGTTGGATAAGTTCGTGATTGTGTTCATCGATGATATCTTGGTGTACTCAAGGAATGCCCGAGCACATGAGGAACATCTACGGTTGGTGTTGGAGAAGTTGAGATAGGAACAGCTGTACGCCAAGCTGAGCAAGTGTCAGTTTTGGCTGAGTAGTATTAGTTTTCTGAGACATGTGATATCAACGGACGGGATTAGTGTGGATCCCCAGAAAACAGAGGCGGTGACTAACTGGGCTAGACTGACAACGGTAATGGAGGTGAGGAGTTTTGTCGAGTTAGCAGGTTACTACCGGAGATTCATGGAGGGTTTCTCCAAAATTGCTGCACCGTTGACTCGATTGACTCGGAAGGGAGTAAAGTTTATTTGGGACGAGCAGTGTGATCGGAGTTTTCAAGAGTTGAAGGATCGATTGACCACTACACATGTCCTTGCATTGCCGGATGACAGTGGAGAGTTCGTCGTCTTTAGTGACGCATCACTACAAGGTTTGGGTTGCGTGTTGATGCAGACTGGTAAGGTTATCGCCTACGCATCCCGGCAGCTAAAGACTCATGAGTTGAACTATCCTACCCATGATTTGGAGTTGGCAGCGGTGGTTCATGCTCTAAAAATCTGGAGACATTATCTATTCGGCGCAACGTGCCGGATATACACCGACCACTAGAGCCTAAAGTACCTATTCACTCAGAAGGAGCTTAAAATGAGACAACAGAGATGGTTAGAGCTGCTGAAGGATTATGACTGTACGATTGAGTACCATCCGGGTAAGGCCAATGTGGTGGCAGATGCACTCAACAGGAAGTCAGCAGGATCAGTTGCACACTTGGGGGTGGTGTATCTTCCTTTGCTGGTGGAACTCCGGAAGGCGGGAGTTATTTTGGATACGGATGAGCATGGAGCTTTGTTAGCCAGCTTTCAGGTACGACCAGTGCTGATTGATCGGATCATTGAAGCACAACTTCAGGATCCGATACTCTGTATTTACAGGATTGAGGTTGATGCGGATGGGAGACAGGATTTTACCATCCGGGATGATGGAGCACTTGTGAAGTTGGGCCGTTTGTGTGTACCTGCAGTGGCAGAGTTACGGTCAGAGATTCTGGAGGAGGCCCATAGTTTGGCTTATGCTATGCATCCAGGAGGTACAAAGATGTACCGTACCCTCTGGAGCCATTATTGATGGCCAGGAATAAAGAAGGATATTGCAGAGTTCGTGAGCAGATGCTTAACCTGTCAGCAGGTTAAGGGGGAACGGCAGCGACCTTATGGGGCTATGCAGCCACTTCCGATTCCCGAGTGGAAGTGGGATCACATCATCATGGACTTCGACTTTAAGTTACCAAGAACTCAGAGTGGAGTTGACGGAGTGTGGGTGATCGTGGACCGGTTAACCAAGTCAGCCCATTTTCTGCCAGTTCAGGATACTTATAAACCTAACCGACTGGCTCAATTGTTCGTAAAAGAAATCATACGATTGCTTGGTACGCCGGAATCGATCGTGTCCGATCGTGATCCGCGTTTCACTTCCAGGTTCTGGCGGAGTTTGCAAACTACTTTGGGAACAACCCTATGTTTCAGTACTGCTTTTCATCCACAGAACGATGGACAGTCTGAAAGGACCATTCAGACCATGGAGGACATGATGAGGTCTTGTGTACTACAGTTTCAGGATTCATGGGATACTCATTTACCATTGATGGAATTCGCTTACAACAATAGCTATCAGGCAAGCATCGGGATGGCACCCTATGATGCACTGTATGGTCGACAGTGCAGGACACCTATCTGCTGGATGGAGAAAGGGGAACGAGCGGCTGTAGGGCCGGAATTGATGGACTTAACCCAGGAAACTGTTCGGGTTATCAAGGAAAGATTAAAGACGGCACAGGATCGCCAAAAGAGTTATGCCGATCGACGGATTCGAGACTTGGAATTTGAAGTGAGAGATTTTGTCTTCCTAAAGTTATCTCCATGGAAAGGGATTATCCGTTTTGGTCGACGGGGGAAAACTGAGTCCGCGTTTTATCGGACCATATGAGATTGTGGAAAGGATTGGCCGGGTTGCATACAGATTGGCACTACCTCCAGAACTTTCTAGAGTTCACGATGTTTTCCACATATCGATGCTGCAAAAGTACGTACATGATGCTTCTCATGTACTGGAGGAACAACCTATCGAACTCCGAGAGGACTTGAGCTTTGAGGAACAACCAGTACAGATCTTGGATCGGAAGGACAAGGTATTACGTCGAAAGACGATCCCTCTCGTGAAGATTCTCTAGAGAAACCAGAATGTAGAAGAAGCCACATGGGATCCCGAGGCTCAGATGCGGGAGCAATTTCCTTATTTGTTTCTTCGAAATTTCGGGACGAAATTTCTTAAGGGGGGAAGGTTGTACCACCCCGGAAATTCGAGGATTTTAATATTGTAATTTAATGTTTGAATTGACGTTTTTACCCCTGTGAATGGTATTGCCAAATTGTTGACTTTTTGATTGGAGGGTCAAATGGACTTTGACCAATGACCGTGACGTAGTTCGGGACGTCACGAGTCCATAGACAGGTGGCACGTCCAATTCGGACGATCAGGGAAAAAGTTATGACTATCGGAAGTTCAGGGGCATTACCGTAATTTGGACGATGGGGGCGAAAATGTTGACTTTTCGTTTGGAAACTAAGTTTCACACGACTTAAGGATCGTTAGGTAGGTCTCGATGTCCTGAGTCTGTTGACAGGCAGTACGCTGAAATCGGACGTCGTATGGCTGAGTTACGGGTCTGGAAAGTGAAGGGCATTTTGGTAATTTCTGAACCAGGGGCATTTTGGTCATTTAACCCACGGGTTACTGTAGCAAACCGTGAAGGACAGCGGCTGCACCACCGTGTGCGGTGTCTCTGTGCAATCTTAATATTTTAGGCTGTAATGAACTGGAAAAGGGAGATTTAACTAAGCATTACAGACTATCTCAACGTGGGCTGAGTCACTCTTCATCAGTGGACACCATTTTTAATTTCTGGATCAAAGCTTTTAGGGGGAAAAATTTTAGTGGACAGATTGGACTTCCACGAACAGCTGGGACGGCTCAGTTGGTTTAATCAGAATAGTATTTGAGTGAGCTTCACTCTGCTGTTGAAGGAGCTGGAAATTGGAGGGAAAAACCAGAGAATTGAGTTTCGGGAAAATTGGAGGGAATATCGGATTTCAATTTATACGGTCTGTTGGACCAATCTAAACACTGAGTGAGCTTTCTGGGTGTGTTTAGAACACATCCTTATCGAAATCGAGGGCAACCAGCCACAGTGGAGCTAGGACGGAGGCTGCCGTTTTCAGAGGAATTTCAGAGATTAGACGGCTACTTCCAGGTAACGTTTTGGTCAATTGATCATTCCTTATAGTTCGTCTTAGCCCTAGGATACTCCCTATTATGTTAATTGGACAATGGTTGGGAAACCAGCAAGTTATGGTGATCGACCCGTTTGGTTGATCACGGGTCGAATGGTCGATTGGGGACTAGTCGAGGCAAATTTTTGACTCAGAACCTAAATTAGATGTTTATGGAAGATAATAGAATAAAAAAACGAAGGAAATTGATTAAGAATTGGGGGGTAATTAACCGGGTCAAGCTGACAGGACCCGTCCCGATCCCACAGGACCCACAAGGGGACATGCCCTGCTCCCCGTCTGACACCCAAAATTCATACCAATTTTAACCTCAAAATATTAAATGCATAAATAACCAAATTAAAGTTATACATCAAATCCGAATTAAACAGGTGTCAGACAAGGGATGAAATCCAAAATTACAAGTTGCGAGCACGACTCTAAAATAAACCTGCGGGTAAACCACCCAACAGTGGTTCAGGTACGCAGAAGTAGATCTATGCCTCAGCCTCAGGTTCCTCCTCTACCTCAGTAGCACGACCTGGAGGGGTTACCAAAACAATAAGGGTGAGTGGGCCGAAGCTCAAGTTTATAAAATCGTTTAGTGAGTAAAACATAAAATTTACCCCTCCGTTTTCCAAACATGCATGCATCATTATTTAAAATCATTAATCATATAATATGAACCATAAGGCATGTAATAAAACCATAAACATAATTTTAGCCACTGCACTATACACTCCGATCTTGACATCCCCGATGTCTGACGTCCCTGACGTCTAATAAGGTCACAGTCTCAAGGCTACGCGTGCCACTCGAGTCTCAATTCCGAGTCCAATCCCCGAACCCTGTCCGGGTACGGCATCTCAAATGCCTAGCGTCCTAGACGCTCGACGTCCCTGGCCTCAAATAAGCAATCCTGCTCCTGAGTCATTTTACGGTCCGGTTCCTCCGTAGAATGACCCCTCGCAGGCATTGTGCTATGACCACTCCGGAGTACCACATCCGAAGGAGACAGTATTATAAGAATGGATCTATACAGTGCAGTACCGAATACATTTTATTGATATCCACATGAAAAACAAATATATATATATATATATAAATAAAATCCAAATCGATCGTTAAGTTTCAGCAGACGGGTTTCAAACCCAAATACCGTGAAACGTGCCATAACCGAAATTTCAATATCATCAAAACCAATTCTTGATTCCAGCATGTGAACTTATAAGTAAATCAGAAAACATTTAAGCATGCAAGGGTTTAATGAAATCGGGCCCACTCACAGTACGATCTCGCGGTAACCTGCGCGTACGAACTTGTATCGGGATTATCGTACAATTCCTGTCAGTCCAAATCACCTGAAAGGGTCACTACAAGTCTTAAACATTTATCCAAAAAGTCCGAAACCAGGCTTTGGTTTGGTCCAACAATCACTAGAAATCAAAACCCGATTTTCCCTCCAATTTTCCCCGAAATGGTTTCTATGGTTTTCCTCTCCAATTCTCAGTTCTCTCAATGGCAGAGTGATGCTCACACATGTTCTAATCAGTTTTAAACAACCTCAGCCGTCCCAGAGGCCCGTGGAAGTCCAATCTGTCCATTGAGATTGTTCCCCGAAAAGCTTCGAATCTTCAAATTAAAAATGGTGGCTTTGCTGGATGAATCCAGCCATGTGCTGATGCCTATAGGGCTTAAACCAATCCCAGCTTTCCAACCCATACATTGATTAAACAATTGGGACTTAGAACCACCGCACATGGTGGTGACGCCCACGGTTCCCCCGCGGTTGCTACAGTAACCAGGGCAAAAAGACCAAAATGCCCCTGGTTCAAATAATTACCAAACTGCCCCTCACTTTCTAGACCCGTAACTCAGCCATACGAAGTCTGATTTCAGCGTGCCGCCTGTCTACGGACTCATGACATCGAGACCTACCTAACGGTCCTTGAGTCGTGTGAAAATTAGTTGCCAAACGAAAAGTCAACATTTTCGCCCCTAAAGTCCAAATTACGGTAATGTCCTTGAACTTCTGATAGTCATAACTTTTACCCTAATCGTCCGAATTGAACGTGCCACCTGTCTATGGACTCGTGACGTCCCAAACTAGGTCACGGTTATTGGTCAAAGTCCATTTGACCCTCAAATCAAAAAGTCAACAATTTGGCCATACCATTCATAAGGGTAAAAACGTCAATTCATACATTAAATTACAATATTATAATCCTCGAATTTCCGGGGTGTTACAACCTTCCCCCTTAAAAAATTTCGTCCCGAAATTTCAAAGAAACAAATGAGGAAATTGTTCTCGCATCTGAGCCACAGGCTCCCATGTGGCTTCTTCCACACTCTGGTTTCTCCAGAGAATCTTCACGAGAGGGATAGTCTTCCGACGTAGTACCTTGTCCTTCCGATCCAAAATCTGCACTGGTTGTTCCTCAAAGCTCAAATCCCCTCGGAGTTCGATAGGTTGTTCCTCCAGTACATGAGAAGCATCATGTACCTCTAGAAAGTTCTGGAGGTAGTGCCAATCTGTATGCAACCCTGCCAATCCTCTCCACGATCTCATACGGTCCGATAAAACGCGGACTCAGTTTCCCCCGTCGACCAAAACGGATAATCCCTTTCCACGAAGATAACTTCAGGAAGACAAAATCTCCCACTTCATATTCCAAGTCTCGAATCCGTCGATCGACATAACTCTTTTGGCGATCCTGCGCCGCCTCAATCTCTCCTTGATAACCCGAACAATTTCCAGGGTTAAGTCCATCAATTCTGGCCCTACGGCCGCTCGCTCCCCAATCTCCATCCAGCAGATAGGTGCCCTGCACTGTCGACCATACAGTGCCTCATAGGGTACCATCCCGATGCTTGTCTGATAGCTGTTGTTGTAAGCGAATTCCATCAATGGCAAATGAGTATCCCATGAGTCCTGAAACTGTAGCACATAGGACCTCATCATGTCCTCCAAGGTCTGAATGGTCCGTTCAGACTGTCCATCGGTTTGTGGATGGAACATAGTACTGAAACGTAGGGTTGTTTCCAAAGTAGCTTGCAAACTTCGCCAGAACCTGGAAGTGAAACGCGGATCACGATCGGACACGATCGATTCCGGCATACCATGCAATCGTATGATTTCTTTTACAAAAAATTGAGCCAGTCGGTTAGGTTTATAAGTCTCATGAACGGGAAGAAATGGGCTGACTTGGTTAGTCGGTCCATGATCACCCACACTCCGTCAACTCCACTCTGAGTCCTTGGTAACTTGAAGACGAAGTCCATGGTGATGTGATCCCACTTCCACTCGGGAATCGGAAGTGGCTGCATAGCCCCATACGGTCTCTGCCGTTCCGCCTTAACCTGCTGGCAGGTTAAGCATCTGCTCATGAATTCAGCAATATCCTTCTTCATTCCTGGCCACTAATAATGGTTCCGGAGGGTACGGTACATCTTTGTACCTCCCGGATGCATAGCATAAGCCGAACTATGGGCCTCCTCAAGAATCTCGGCCTGTAACTCTGCCACTGCATGTACACACAAACGACCCATCTTCACAAGTGCTCCATCATCCTGGATGGTAAAATCCAGTCTCCCATCCGCATCGACCTCAATCTTGTAAACACAGAGTATCGGATTCTGAAGTTGTGCTTCGATGATCCGATCAATCAGTACAGGTCGTACAAGGAAGCTGGCCAACAAAGCTCCATGCTCATCTGTATCCAAAATAACTCCCGCCTTCCGGAGGTCCACCAGTAAAGGAAGATACACCATCCCCAGGTGTGCAACAGATCCCGCTGACTTCCTGCTGAGTGCATCTGCCACCACATTGGCCTTACCCGGATGGTACTCAATTGTACAGTCATAATCCTTCAGCAGTTCCAACCATCTTCGTTGTCTCATGTTAAGCTCCTTCTGAGTGAATAGGTACTTTAGGCTCTGGTGGTCGGTGTATATCCGGCACGTTGCGCCGAAAAGGTAATGTCTCCAGATTTTTAGAGCATGAAGCACCGCTGCCATCTCCAAATCATGGGTAGGGTAGTTCAACTCATGAGTTTTTAGCTGTCGGGATGCGTAGGCGATAACCTTGCCAGTCTGCATCATCACACAGCCCAAACCCTGTAGTGATGCGTCACTAAAGACCACGAATTCTCCACTGTCATCCGGCAATGCAAGGACAGGTGCAGTGGTCAATCGATCCTTCAATTCTTGAAAACTCTGATTACACTGCTCATCCCAAATAAACTTCACTCCCTTCCGAGTCAGACGAGTCAATAGTGCAGCAATTTTGGAGAAACCTTCCACGAATCTCCGGTAGTAACCTGCTAACCCGAAAAAACTCCGCACTTCCGTTACTGTTGTCGGTCTAGCCCAGTTGGTCACCGCTTCTGTTTTCTGGGGATCCACGCTAATCCCATCCGTTGATATCACATGTCCCAAAAAACCAATACTGCTCAGCCAAAACTGACACTTGCTCAGCTTGGCGTACAACTGTTCCTGTCTCAGTTTCTCCAACACCAACCGTAGATGTTCCTCATGTGCTCGGGCACTCCTCGAGTACACCAAGATATCATCGATGAACACAATCACGAACTTATCCAAGTAGGGTCGAAAAACCCGGTTCATCAGATCCATGAATGCTGCTGGAGCATTCGTCAAACCAAAAGGCATAACAAGGAACTCGTAGTGTCCATAACGGGTTCGAAAAGCAGTTTTCGGAATATCCTCCTCCGAAATCCTCAATTGGTGATACCCAGACCGCAAATCAATCTTCGAAAAGCATTGTGCTCCCCGCAACTAGTCAAAAAGGTCATCGATCCTGGGTAGAGGATACTGGTTCCTCAGTGTCACCTTGTTGAGTTGCCGATAGTCAATGCACAAACGGAGACTCCCTTCCTTCTTCTTTACGAACAACACCAGTGCTCCCCACGGTGAAGTACTCGGTCGGACGTATCCCAAATCCACCATCTCCTGCAATTGAGTTTTGAGTTCCCGTAACTCGGCCGGCGCCATCCGGTATGGTGCCTAGGATATGGGTCGGGTACCAGGGAGTAGTTCAATCGTAAACTCCATCTCCCGCGATGGTGGTAACCCAGGTAAGTCATCCGGGAACACCTCCGGAAACTCACGTACCACCGGTATTTCGTCGATACCCGGAGTATCACCCTGATCCGACACGACATGCGCCAGATAACCCTGGCATCCCTTCCGTAGAAGTTTGGTAGCAGTAAGAGAAGAAATCACGTCAGGAGGCGAACCGTCACGCTCCCCCTGAAAGATAACCTCTGGCAAACCTGGGCTTCGTAGAATCACTTGCTTGCTACTGCAATCGATGAGCGACCCATGCTCCGATAGCCAATCCATCCCGAGGATTACATCGAAGTCGTGGATATCCAGAATAATTAAATCCGCTGGTAAATCCACATCCTCAATTCTCACCGGGCACCTCCGAATCACCTGATTCACAAGGTACACGATGCCCATCGGGGTGCGAACGCCCATTTCGCAATCTAAGGCTGATACCACACAATCAAGCATACCAGCACAACTCTTCGAAATAAAAGAATGTGTAGCCCCCGCATCCATCAACACACGTACAAGAAGATTTAAGATATGTAGTGTACCTGTAACCACGCCTGGGGCGGTCCTCGCCTGATGCTGGGTCATTGCAAACACTTGAGCCCTAGGCCCTCCATTCCGTCCGCGCCCGCGCGCGCCACGCTTAGCACCACTGTCACCTCCTTGACCGCGACCTCCATTAGTGTGGGAAGCCGTGCTCTGAACCACACTAAAGCCCCCAGCGTCGTTGCTCTTGGACAACAGAGGGCAATCACAGGCATAGTGGCCCTCCTCTCCGCAAGCAAAACAGGTTACTGGCCTCGGCTTGTTCGAATGCCCACCAGAAGCTCCGCTCCAGGATGAACGCTGCCCAGAGTTGTATCCTGATCCTCTGCCTTGAGAGCCTCCACGTCGACCTGACCAGCCACGACCCTTGATGGATGAGGGTGCTCCCCTATAGCCCCCTCCCTTGTTGTTCTCCTGGCCCGTTGGCCCACGTTGTGGGCGATCATGACGTCGCCCCTCGCCCGAAGGCTGTCGTGTCTGGTGTGCCGCCAGACTGGCCTCGACACGCACCGCAGCGTCGACTATATCTCTCAGAAAAGCATGAGTAGCAGCAGTTACACTTTCCCGGATCTCCCCTCGGAGTCCAAGCTCAAAACTTTGGCATTTGTCCTCCTCCGTGCTCACGAGTGATGCAGCGAACCGGGATAGTTTTCCCGAAAGTCTGCTCGTAGTCCGCAATGGACATATCCCCCTGCTCCAGCCGCAGGAACTCAGCCTCCCGTGCCGCGCGAAACGATCGCGGGTAGTACTGGTCCAGAAATCGAGAACGGAAAGCTTCCCAAGTAGTGGTATGGACAGACCATCCAGACATTTCAAGGCCGTGCCACCACTGGTAGGCTCCTCCTTCCAGTCAGAAGGCCGCCAAGGTCACCCGTTCGCCCGGAGGGCAGTGCATCACCGTGAAGATCCTTTCTCATTTGGTGATCCAATCGTGAGCATCTTCGGGGTTTGATCCCCCGCTGAAAGGTGTGGCTCCCAGACGTTGAGCCCGCTCAATGCTTGCGCATTCCATTTCCCTTTCCAGATCCTCGCCAGTTCGTGTATGAGGAATCCTCCTTGGAGGCATAACCAACTGTCAAGAGGCATAGATCAGTTAACATTATCCTTAAACTCGAAAAGTAACTAGTACTAATCGCTAGTCTAGCATGCTGACCACAACCTAGTGCTCTGATACCAAACTGACAAGACCCGTCCCAATCCCACAGGGACCACAAGGGGACGTGCCCTGCTCCCGTCTGACACCCAAAATTCATACCAATTTTAACCTTAAAATATTAAATGCATAAATAACCAAATTAAAGTTATACATCAAATCCGAATTAAACAGGTGTCAGACAAGGGATGAAATCCAAAATGTTCAGAATGATGAGAGGAATAAAAGTCATGTTGATCGTGATCAGAGATAAGGCTCAACGCACCCTCACGCGCCGCCCAAAGTGGCTGCGCGTGAAAGTCACACGCCTGACAATTTGGACTTCATCCCTTGTCTGACATCGGTTTATTTCGGATTTGATGTATAACTTTATTTGGTTATTTATTCATTTGAACTTTTGAGGTTAAAATTGGTATGATATTTTGGGTGTCAGACGGGAGCAGGGCACGTCCCCATGTGGTCCTAGGGGGATCGGGGCGGGTCCTGTCACAAAATCCATTCCCAAATCCGAATCCGGATCCGCAATTTCGTAAGAAATCCTGAATCCAAACCCAAAAAACATATCCATAACCATATCCAAATCTGAGTTCAAAATAATCATTTCATAAGCTAGCATTAGAAATGACCATTCTGCACCCAAATCCAGAAATCCACTTTCAAGTTCCAAAATTGAATCTCGAATCGTCATCCAGAAATCCGATTCCAAAACTCGAAATTTTGTTCTCGTCTATCGAGACGCACCAAAACCGAACCTATCGGTTACCTGCTTAAATGATTTACCTTAGTACGTTCGATTGACTTCATAGGGAAGTCAATCCCAATATTTACACATCCAGGTTGACAAAATCCGAACTCGTCGGACACTTACTCGGGCGAGTAATATACCATACGGGATTCACTTCGAAAAGAAGTTCAGTCCCATCATGTACATAGCCAAAAAGCCAAGACACATCGTTCGTCAACCATTGCCCACATCTAAACAGATCAGTCAACGACGAGACACGCCGAGACTGTGGGTTCTCACTGATTACCTCGTATCAATCCTTGTCATTCCACCGAGGAAAAAAAAAAGGACGATCCAACATGATGACATCAAAATTATCCTACGTGAATGCGAACAAACTCGTTGCACTCACCACGCCACGTATAACGACCTCATCTGCCACCAAGCAGAAAATGAGAAATCTCAGTCACCTAACCTCGATATGCTCAACTCCACTTGATGACCAAGACAAATGTAACGACCCGTCCTGAGAGTCGGGATTAGCGAAGTGATTAGGGATAGATTTGCTGAGTTAATCGGTGTTTAGTTGGGTACTTTTGGACCTTAGGCGTAGAATGACAATTTCACCCCTAGAACGGGCAAAAATGTTGACTTTTAGTTCGGGTGGTCAATTAGATATTGACAGATGACTGTGATGTAGTTCGGGACGTCACGAGTCCGTAGACAGGTGGCACGCCCGATTCCGACATCCGAGGACAAAGTTATGATGTTCGGAAGGTTGGGGCATTACCGTAATTTAGGTAAACGAAGGAGGAAAAGTGAACTTTTCGCATGATAGGGTTTTTACGCGTAGACCTAAAACCGTTAGGTAGGTCTCGTCGTCCTGAGTTCAACGACAGGCGGCATGCCTTCATCGGACATTGGACGGGCGAGATACGGGTCTAGAACGACGAAGGGAAAAATGGTAATTTTAACTCACAGGGGCATTTTGGTCTTTTTGGCACATTGGGATTTGTGCAATTAGGATGAGGACAAGTGTACAAGGTTGATTTGGATATTTTGCAATTGGGCCATGGGATGGAGAACACGTGTGTTGTGTGTAGTGGCTTTTACACAATTGCACGGTGTGTTTTAATGTGAGTCGTGTTTGTGTGCGGATGAGAGAAACAGAGACTGAAGAACAGGTATGAGAGATCGATCGATGTCCTGTGAGAGTGTGTGTATGAGTTTTGGTGATCAAGAGAGGGTAAGCAGGGAGAAGTAAGAAGCTGGCAAGTGAGTCTTGAGTGAGAATTGTGTGAAGGAAGATTGAGAGGAGGGTGTGTTTTCTCAGAAAAACAGAGAAGGGTCGTGGTCGTGGTGCTGTCGTGTTCCATTCGAACTGGTCAAAATTGGAGTAGTGAGAGTGTTCAGAGGGCAGAGGAGAGGCTCTAGGACGGGCAGGGCCACGACGGAGCTCACGACGGCGCTTGGGACAGTAAGTCTCCTTGGATTCCCCTGTTTTCCCGCTTGAGTTCAAATCAAAAGTCGTGGACTTTGGACACTTGTTGATGCAATTTCTTGGTCCTAACAGTCTTAGGGAGTGTTTCTGAAGCTTAGGGAATTGAACTCGAGGCTGGAAGAACGGCGGTTGGCCGAAATCGGAAAACTGGGTTTTTCTGGATTTCAGTTCAAGTTCAACAGGTAAGGATTTGGACATTAATTCGTGTTTTAGTTACTTGATTAAGTTGGTTAGAATAGGACGAACCTATTGGAATTAAAAGGATTGAAAAACGGATCGAAATAAGTAGGAACCGTGAACGCCGGTTCACAGCTGGACCGGCTGAACCGAACCGGTCGGACCGGGTTTTCCCAAGGAAGACGATGACACTGTGTTGGGCGCATGGCTCCCACGCGCAGCCCCTTTGGGCGGCGCGTGAGGACGCGTGGGGCTGAATCCGTGGAAGTTTCCAACATGGTTTTTATTCTAATCGATGTAACGAATATTTTGGCACTGGTTCCGAGTTAATTGGACATCGACTCGATATGTTTCGGGGTACCCGAAGGTTTTAGGGCTAGGTTAAAAATAGTTAAAAATACGGGAAAATTATGGGTGTTGAGTAGGATGTTCGTGAAGTAGTTAGTGACCTTAGTGTGGGTTTTGGACAGGTTTTAGGCCGATGATAGCGGAATGGCCGAGAACTCCGTAAGTGCGCGCGTATCGAGGCGACATCGGAATGGTCTGTGAGTGGACTTTGCTTTCTAATTCTTGATGCATGCATGTATGTTTTTATATGTTTTCTATACTTGATTCTATGATTTGATTTATGATTGTGATGGTTTACGGTTTGTGCACGTTTTTCGAGAAAATTATGGTATTTCACGTTTTACGAGGTTTCGACGGAAATTGTGATTTGAACCTGGTTTTAAGGATTTGATTTTGGGTTTTGAAATACGATTTGATTTCAAAGAAAGTAAAAAGGATTTCTGAAAGTGTTTTTGGGCTTGAAGCCCAGTTCAAAAGTGGTTTTCGGAAAAGTGGATTTCGGGTTTTGGAATCGGAATTCCGGGTGACGATTCGGGAATTGAAATGGAATTTCAGGTTTGCGTTCGGAATGGTTATTCCGGATGCTAGCTTACAGAATGATGGTTGCGGACTCGGATCTAGAAATGAGATGGATATGATTCTGGATTTGGATTCGGAATGACGGTTCTGGATGCCGGAAGGGCTTCGGGCCAGTGATTTCGGATTCGGGTTTGGATATGGATTTAAAAATGGTTTTCAATGGTTTTGAATTAGATTTGCTGGATCTGGTTATTGGGTTTAAAGACCCGGATATTGTGATTGACGGGGGACGGGCCCGGATTGGGTTTAAAGACCCGAATTGAGTTTAAAGACTCAGATATATTGATATTTCCCCCGTAGGCCTGTTGAGTTTAAAGACTCGGAAGTTTAAAGACTCGGATTATTGAGGCCTGGATTGAGTTTAAAGACTCGAGAGTTTAAAGACTCGGATAGATCCAGCAGGTTCGATGGATGGAAATGTGGTTGCAAATGTGTTTGGATTTCATTGAGAATTGATGATCATGGTTTTCTGAGGTTTTGGGCAGTGGCCCGGAGGAAACGGTTTTTCGATGGTTTTGGGCTGAGGGCCGGGATTTGAGAAAAGAAAAATGTGTTTTTTTTTTCATACATGATTTATGACATGAATTTGATATGCATGCATTGGTTTTTGAAACGGAGGGTATAAATGCCATTGTTTTATGAAATATTTTAAAACTTATTCTTTATTTTTGTCCACTCACAGTCTTTTTGTGTTTTCGATACCCTCCAGGTTGTTGCCGCGCGGGCTGTTAGTTGAGAGAGACGGAGACATCACACGGACATTCCACAGTAGACTCTGCGCACTCTGGGAAGTTCAGAATTTTTTGGACGGTCGGTTCGAGAATCCCTTGTCCGACTTACGTGTCACATGAAGGTTGGACGTCAGTTTGGCCTTCATGTCATGCGTAAGTCAGACGGGAGCAGGGTTTAGTCCCTAATCCTGGGGGATTAGGGTGGGCACTGACAACAAATCCCGGGTTCACCAACCAATACAAGCCCAATGTAATGTGACACAATCACCACCTACATCACCTACCATGGTAGAACCTGAGAAGTCACCCTAATGACTTCCAAATACCCATTACCAATGCGAAAAACCCGCATTCCTCGTGTCACCTCAATTACAACCTTTCTCGATTTTGAAATTCCAACCACGTCAGAACCAATATACTCGGACATCATCTACGTGTTTCTTTTTTGACTGTTTATGGACACATGCCCATGTCGACGGAGTCAAATCCCGACTCGTAACTCACCGTCATTACAATCACCAGCACCAGCACCAGCACTAGTACCAGCACCAGCGCACTATCACCAACACTAATATAAGCACACAGGCATCCACACTAGTATCAGCACATCGTGTGCAAAACTGACAACCCTGGATCTCCGCTCATACCGAGCGACGATCCCGTACCTCTACTCGAATTGGAGAAACTCTGCCTCCGTCGTACCCAACAACTCTGGGTCCAGTCACCCTGACAACTCATACGAGAAAAGGAAACGTCCCCTGAACGTCCCAGTCTCATTCTGCGATCGCACTCAGCCGTAACCGAGTCGAATCTAGAATCACTGCTTGTACCTATGTGTTACTCACGCACCTCGTATCATCGTCACAACTGACGAGTCCCATTGTCACAATCATCACGGCAACCTGAGTCTATTCAACTTGATAAGAGTCGACTATGTCTATCGATAGTAGCGTCTGCCACAACCTCGTGCAGACCAAACTACCAGACATCTCGATATCCAGACTCCGCATCCAACGGAATCAAATGTCCGTACTACTAATCTGTATCCCCAATCTGGGATTCCATCGACAAGTACCAACCCTGGTAACCTGTCCAACCAACTCTAACAAATCGTAACTCGACTTAACCAATGTCGTCTACCAGGTCATCCATGACCTTAGTTGCACCAACTATCCATCATAACTAAAGTAGTACGAAAAACAACTAGGTCTAACCATCGACAAGTACCAACCCTGGTAACCTGTCCAACCAACTCTAATAAATCGTAACTCGACTTAACCAATGTCGTCTACCAGGTCATCCATGACCTTAGTTGCACCAACTATCCATCATAACTAAAGTAGTACGGCAAACAACTAGGTCTAACCGATAAGTACAACCTCGACTGCGGAGTGCAGTTCCATCGTTAAGCTGACATGACTAGTCCGAACATGACCGAACATGACATGACCAATGGTCTTGACTTCGAAAAGTCGTTTGAGTCTAACCACTCACCAACTCACCTTTCCGAACCATACCCCCAAAGGTAGGGTTCCACAATCACGCCCTAGGGTTCCTTGAACCCAACTGCAAGCTACCAACTGAAGTACAATCCATAATCTGACCGTCTCCGCGGTTTTGACATCGTAAGGATGTCAATCCAATCCTACCGTAAGTTTAATTAGGACTCCTCGAATCCGACTGCTAACTGCCAGGAGCAGTAAATCCATTTAACTCAACAAAATCTGACCATCCAATGGTCACAACACCGAGTTATCGTCAAACAATCCACAATATCGTGAGAGACGATCCCAACTAACCGTCTCACGATCCCAATGCTAACGTACTATTACGTTCATCCCTTCGTAGGGTACCACACTGCCATCCGCGACAGAACTATGGCAACCCAGGTATCAAATGCCGAACCAAGACAATCTACGATTCAATCCTACTAACTATCGCATCGGCATCCCAACTATCAGGTTGATAACGAACTATAGCCCATTGAGATATCACATCCTCGACCTACATACGGAGTATCGCGCAAAATAAGCTCTGGAATTCAGAGTAACATGAGCAACCCTGCTCTGATACCACTTTGACAGGACCCGTCCCAATCCCCCCGGGATTAATGTGGAATGACCCTGCTCCCGTCTGACACGAAGTGTCAGACAAGGGATATTTCCGACCTATGCCCTCTCGGGCTATCAGAGTACGCCAGGATCCGAAGAAGGTGTGTGATATCTCGGTCTCTACTACAGTCCACATCCGCTGTCAACCTGAAGGGCAGTCAAAACATTAAAAGCTGCGAGTGGACAAAACAACCAGTTTATAAAAACAGTTTAACGAAGACATTTGTACCCTTCACTAAAAAGCATGCATGCATTCGAAAACCGTTTATCCGAAAGAACCACATGTGGGAACTAAGCCCAAAACCATAATCAAATCAAATATACGGGTCACTACCCAAATCCATAAGGGACTCAGCCCAAAACCATAATGAAACCACGTACACGGGCCACTACTCAAAACCTATGCATATCACATATCATATCTCATAACCATATATCATATATACATATAATTCACACAACCAATCCTGTCACGGTTTCCAAAGCTACGCTCGTGCTACCCGGGGTTTCAAACCCAAGTCTCTCAGAGTCCGAGGTCAATGTCCGTAGACCAATGACCCATCCTGAGGTTACGATCCATGCCTTCCTAAGAGTAAGGAACCCAACTGGGGGGTGACTCCACTTAGTCGATGCTCCGTGACTACTCCGGGGTCCACCCAGGCCAACGAAACTCCGAGGAGGAGATAATATAAGTAAAGGAAGGTATATGAATACATATATATACATAACATAAACATTCATGCCTGGTTCTCCTGAACCGTCATGATCCATAATAACATAACAAGGGTTCATGCCGGTTCCCATAAACCGTCATGAACCTGGAAATCCATGTAGGGTCCTTGACCCGAAATCATAACCATAAGGTAACTGGGTCTCGTGCCCGAACATATGACATCAGCTGGGCATCTTGCTCGATATCTAAAGGTCAGTCACGACTCCGATCGTATTGATGCGTGCAACCATCCATCTAGGGCTGCCCTCAATCCTGGTATGTCTCCGTGAACGAATCAACCGACGTGACCACCACAAAATCATGGTGCACTCATCACCGATAGCTATCCTCAATCGTCAGCACTCCGAAGTCGAGACTCCCCAGGCTGCCCGACCACGAATCGTGCATCGTGACCTATCCGGAAGGAACACATCTCAATCCGGAGGCGAGCGTCACATCGTCCGTCGCCGTGCACCAAGCACCTGCCGCGACCACGACTCGGACCCGTAGGTCATCAATAGGGTCATATGCCCGAGTCAAAACCAAATAGGTCTCATATCCGAGTTTATCCTTTTAGAAATCCAAAACTTTTTCATTTAAACCAATAGAGAAATACATACCCGTATAGGCACCGTATAGGGCCGAAACCTCGAAATACGTGCCTATACGTAACCACAACAAAATGCACTCATGGCATCACCAAACAGGTATTAAAACATATAATAAACATTTATGCATGCACCAATTTAGAAAACAAGGTTCACTCACAGACCGTCCGAGCTTCCGCCTCGATACGCGTACCATACGGCTCTCCCGAGCCAATCACTGTCACCGGGATTCCCAAACCTTCAAGCTTGGCTATGGCGGGTGAGTTTTCCTCCGATGTTCACGGTCGTTCCCGGTCGTCCTAATCCTCGAAAATGATTCCATTCATCTCCTATGGTCTCCTTGGTTCTCCGGCCACCGTGCGTGTCGACTCACGCCGTCAATGCCACCGTCCACGTCTCATCCCACTCCTCATCCTCACTCATAACTCAGATACAAAAGGGATGGTTTGGAGGGTGCTCATAGAGGGGGTGCTTGGGTTTGTGTTTGAAGAAGAAAATGTGATGGTGTCGTGAAAGAGAAGAGAGATGGGATTAATTGATGATGATAAATCAGAAAAGGGAGAGATGAGATGGATGGTGATGATTTAGGGGGGGTAGAGGAATGGATGGCGAGGATTAGAGATGAGATAAAGATTAATTATATAATAATAATTATAATATTATTTAATTAAATGAGATACAGTGGGGAAGCGATCGCCAACGAGCCAGGTCGCCGTTTGAAGCCGTTTGTAAGGCGTGTTAAGGCGTAGGTAATAAGTCTGATGATACTCCGCCGAGGGAACAGAGAAGTAGAGAAACTCTCTTTTGATGGCCAGTTTACTTAGATCTTTGAGCAAGAGATCTGTTGGTAGCAGTAACGGCTCTAGTAGCACTAACAGGGCTAGGGTAATGCGGGTTAAGAATGTTGAAGAGGTAACAATTCTTAACGTAGAAAAGGATTTAGAAAACTGGAGTATTCCAAAAGTCCCTACTAGTGATATTTACCAAAAGGGAACCTTTGAATTTAAATATGATTATTCAATCAAAACTGTTGAAAAAACCATTTCTGTCACTGATGCTAATGCAGATTTTCATTTGCTCTCTCAACAACAAATAGATCAGCATCTGAACAAAGGTCATAAGTATTTTCATATTGGATTGATACAGGTAGCGGTGAAACCGCTAACCCGTACAGAATTAAATACATCAATCCTCCTCTGTCTACGCGATAAGTGGCACAGAAACTTTGTGAATTCCATGCTATGATTAATAGAGTCATCCTTAAATGAGGGGCCAATTTATTTCAATTGTTACCCCAACTTTTCTGTGTCTTTAACGGATCTCGGAGTTTTAAAAACTCTTACTCTTAGTATAGATACTCAAGGGTATGACATGGAACCTGGATCTCAAAACCTTGTTGTAATCTACCAAATTTCCTATAAGGTAATGAATACCATTGTATCGCGTGCCAAATTAATGGATAGTAAGGGACAAACCCTTATGTTCTAGGCTAATCTAGGGAAAGCTCGCACAGTGGTACCAAAGATGATAAAATGGAATGAAGTGACGCTCCCCGAAAGATGGAGACTGCCTGATGCAACTCCCCCTCAGCCAATCGAAAATAGGGAACCAAGTCGCATAAGTCAATATGACGATGGAGATGTAGAAATACATTTCGATAATGATAGGCTGACTAGGTTAAGTCTAGGAAGAAAAAGTACTGATTACCCTAGACCGACTATTCCAAGCATTCCAAGATCAAGCTCTTTTAGAACTCAAAGTTCTTATGAACAGGATCATGAAAGACTCATATTTGAAGGGTTAAGAAAAACCCAAGATTGTGTTCATCATCCCTGCTACAAGGTTGAAAATACAGGAGCAACAACCTCCTCAAAGAAATCTGAGGAATTACCTTCTCAACCTGATTTTTCATGGGAAGATGTTGAATCTAACATCTGTGTAATCTTTAGATTCGAACCAGATATAAAAACCATAGAACGAGATTACTTAAGTATAGAAAACCAAACTAGAAGAAGCTAGTTAGAAATAATCTATAGTGAAGAAAGACGAAAGATTTTAACTTCACTATACTTTTATGAAAGGAAAGGGATTTAACTGCCGGTTCTTTCCTTGGTTTGAATGGTGTGCAAAAAAGTACAAGTTTACTGAATACCTTCAGTGTATAAGTACCATAGGGAGTCCTTCTAAGACTTATACAACTTGTGACGGAAAAACTGAAAGATCTGTGCATCCACCTCCCAAATCAATCAACATCAACTCCAAAGGAACCATAGCCTCTTCATACAAGAATGGTGTACATGAAGCTTCTGTACAAAGTGGAGTTACAGTGGTCATACACCAAAATAACTACACCAATTTGTTCTTACAATCTCTTGAAGAACAAACGACAAGAATTAAGAATATCTTGAAAGATGGTACTAAGATTTGGACCCCCATAAACCTTGGAATATCTTCCAGTTCCTCTGAAAAGGGAAAGGAGAAAATTGAACAACCCATGTTCAAAACTGTACCAGATCTTAAGGACTATAAACTAGGCAATACTGATAGTTTTGTCGTCGCCTTAGCCGATAAGTTGAAAACCATTAAGATATCTGATTCGAAGGTTTCAGTACGTAGTGAAACTCAAATTATTGATTTAGAAGACCAGTTTGCTGATATCAGCATAGAACCGTAGGTTAATAAGATAAAAAAAAGACCTAGGATAACGAGGAATCCTATTATGAAAAATTATTATACTAGACCTTCACCTGTTGATCTTCAGTATGAAGATACAGATATGTGAGAAAGAGTCCAATATAATGGAAAGTCAATTGTTGAATGGAACATTGACGGACAAACGGACTACCAAGTACTTAATACTATGAGACACATGATGATGTTCTCATTTGCAAGTATGTTTCATGGTAATTCTGATCATAGAATTGCTCAAGCTATTGTCGCTGGATTTATTGGCCAACTTCGAGGATGGTGGGATAACCATCTTAGCGAAGAAGCCAAAATAGAAATTCTTTCTGCTACAAAAATAACTGAAGTTAATGGACAAATAACGGCCCAAGAGGATGCGTTGAATACCCTAATATACACAATCACTCTTCATTTTGTTGGATCCACCGAACTTCAACAGGAGAGATCTAAGGAAGTACTAATAAATTTAAGATGTCCAACCTTATCTGATTTTAGATAGTATAAGGACGTTTTTTATGAAAAAGTATTTCTTAGGTCGGAATGCTTTGCAGATTTCTGGAAAGAAAAATTTGTTTCTGGCTTACCTCCTTTATTCGCTGAAAAGGTAAGAAGCAGAATACGAGGAAAATATAGAGGAGTTATACCTTATGATAGGTATACCTATGGGGAACTCACATCTGAAATATGTGCTGAAGGACTAGCACTTTGTACAGATATGAAGTTGAAGAAACAACTTGATAAACAGAAGATTCTATGATCTAAGGAGATGGGTGATTTCTGTGAAGAATTTGGATTTGACCCCAAAGATCCTTCTACTCGAAGAAAACCTTCCCACAAGAAGAAAATGGTTTCCAAGAAATCTGATTGATCTTCTCGATCTTCAAAACCGTATAGGACTCTTAGACACCTTCTCGATCTGCGAGAAAAACTTAGTGGTCTCCGACAAGGATTTTCCTCCAAACCAAAGGATAAACGAGCCAAAAGGGGGACGAAAGCTAGAAAACAACAAGAAAAAGGATAGTTGTCTGTTATAAATGTGGAAAAGTCGGACATACTCGACCAAAATGCAGAATGCAAGAAAAAATGAATAATCTGAGTTTAGATGAGGGGTTAAAACAAAAATTGAGTCAACTTATGCTAAATTCACCTGACTCTGAAAGTAGTGATGATGAAGAAGCAGTTTTTGGAGAAACGGAGTTATATACCTCCTATACCTCCTCCTCTGACACTACAGAAAGTAACACAGAAAATGAGAGTAAATGTGTCTGTAACCTAGATCTTTGTGTCATTACTAAGGAAGAAAGTCTGATTCTAGACTTGATTGATAAAATTGAGGACCCTCTTGAAAAGCGAACAATTCTAGAGAAATACCTCAATATCGCTAAAGAGCGGAAATAGGAGAAAAGGGCTCCTAAATCTAGTCTACAACAGCCAATTGAAGCTTATAGCTTTAAAACTATTGCTGCTCGAATGGCACAAACAACTCAAAAGGAACCTACAATTGCTAAAATCAAGCAAAAAATTCGGGAAAAAAAAATTGAAGTTATGAATCTTAAAAAGAGAATTCATATCCTAGAACTTTATCATCCTTCGGCTGAAAATCTAGGCACTGATAATGAAACTGAAAAGGAGTTTCAGTGTCTTCTGAAAGATTTTGAGCAGAATAAAAAACCAGAACCTGAAATGGAACCAGTGCCTCCTGAATCCCTACTAGATGGAAGTATTTCAGCCCTAAAGTTTATCCATAACATTGACAAGTTAATTTCTCACAAGTGGTATTCTATGATTACCTTTGTTATTAACAAAACTTTCAGGTTTTCCGTTGAAATGATCATCGATTCCGGAGCTGATCTCAACTGCATCAATGAAAGAGTCGTACCTGTAAAATACTTCTCGAAAACCTCTCAAGGATTGCGAAGTGCTACTGATCAACCAATGAAGATTAATTATAAGATCTCTGATGCAGCCATAATTCAAAATGAGGTTTGTTTTCAAACGTATTTTGTTTTGGTGAAAGGATTAAATTATGTTGTGATTCTCGGAACTCCATTTTTAAGCATACTTTACCCCTTCAAAGTTTCTGATCAAGGAATAGAAACTGAAATAGAAGGCATCAAGGTAATGTTCCTTTTCTCTAGAGAACCTCAGACGCAATATGTGAACTCCATTCATAATCAAATTCTCAAAAAAGAAAAATTTCTTTGTTCTCTGAAAGATGAATTACATCTTAAAAGAACAGAAGAACAACTAACAACTCAAACTCTTAAGACTAAAATTGCTTCTGTCCAAAAGGAATTTGAGTTGCAGGTTTGCGTAGAAGTTTCAAGTGATTTTTGGAACTGTAAACGACACATAGTCAAACTTGCTTATGAGCCTGATTTTGATGAAAGAAAAATTCCCGCAAAGGCTCGCCCCATTCAGATGAATGGTAGATTAATGGAAATCTGTAAGAAAGAAATCAATGAATTTCTTGAAAAGAAATTGATTCGTAAGAGTTACTCCTCATGGAGCTGTTCTGCTTTCTATGTTGAAAGCAAGATTGGTTATAAATTACAAACCCCTGAATAAGGCCCTTCGATCGATTAGGTATCCTATTCCAAATAAGAAAAATCTTTTAGAAAGGCTGAATCAAGCTATAATCTTTTCAAAATTTGATATCAAATCAAGATATTGGCATATTCAAATTGCAGAGAAGGACAGGTACAAAACCGTGTTTAATGTACCATTCGGACATTACGAATGGAACGTTATGCCCTTTGGTTTGAAAAATGCTCCTTCTGAATTTCAAAATATTATGAATGATATAGTCAATCCTTACTCCACTTTTACAATTGTTTATATTGATGATGTTCTGGTCTACTCTCATTCTATAGAACAACACTTTAAACATCTAAATATTTTTTTAAAAGTGGTAAAGAATGAAAGCTTAGTGGTTTCTACAAGGAAGATGAAATTCTTCCAAACAAAGGTTCAATTTTTGGGACATAATATCCACAATGGAATCATTCTCCCAATCGATCGTGCCATTGCTTTTGCGGACAAATTTCCAGATGAAATTCTCGAAAAGAAGTAACTACAAAGATTCTTGGGAAGTCTGAATTATGTAGAAGATTTCTACAAAGACTTAGCCAAAGACAGCAAACCACTCTACGATCGGCTGAAAAATAATCCAGTTCCTTGGACTGAGGAGCAGACGAGAGCCGTCAGACTCCTAAAAAGAAAAGTTAAGGAACTTCCCTGCCTAGCTTTGGCAGATCCAGAAGCCTTCAAGATTGTGGAAACATATGTTTCTGATGACGGATATGGTGGTGTTTTGAAACAAAAAACTAATGACAAAAAAGTCCTCGTTCGCTTCACATCTGGGATCTGGAAGCCAACGCAAAAAAATTATTCGACAGTAAAAAATGAACTATTATCTATAGTTCATTCAGTCACCAAATTTGAAAGCGATCTTCTTAACAAACGATTCCTGATTAGTGTGGATTGTAAAGCAGGAAAATATTTTGTTGAAGGATGTTAAGAACTTAGCATCTAAACAAATCTTTTCCAGATGGCAAGGAATTTTATCTGCTTTTGATTTTGATATTGAATATATTAAAGGCGAACATAATTCATTGTCTGATTTCTTAACTCGTGAATTTTTGCAGGGTTCGCAAAGACGTCCCAGCAGAAGTTACAAGAAAAGTTTGAAGCCGGAGATCCAGAGGTTGACCTTCTTGGAGAACCCTCGGGAAAATTTGACTACTTTGTCCTCTACCCCAAGAATAAGCCTCTACCATCCACTAATCAGAAAATTCCTAAACCTTCATGGTCTGATTCGCCAAGTCCCAATATGTATCATCCTCATAAAAAACCTCTAGCCATTTCTAACAAAGCATCTTCTGCTATCCAACCTAGTTCTGCTACTATAAATCCAACTCTTCTCTCGTCAGCTTTACCTTATTCTAAAGGGCGCGAGAAAGCAGTTGCCAGCAACCCATTTCGTGAAACTATGGTCATACCCCTTACACCGATTGAAAATCACGATCTTTGCTCTTCTCCGAGAGATGTAGGTGAAAAATACCTTCGTGATCACATCCGTGGATATTTCAAACCAAGATACTGGGTATGAACGGTTTCTGATAGAAACCGGATCTGTGGAAGTTGTTCATCACTATCGTAGCGAGAATAATGATATGATTGCCTTTTACAAATTAGTGATTCTGAAAGTAATCACTTTCGAAGATTGGAGAGATAACCCCTCTAAAATACACTTTTTCAAAAGCTCTGAAATGAGCCCTAAAAGATTTAATTTTTGGGATTATCAGAAAGCCTGGGATCAAATCCTTTGTTTTCAAAATATTCGTTTTTTCCACATTTGACTTATTCAGTTGAAAATTGGTAGTGCTAAGCCACTTTAGGACCCTTAGAGGGGAATCAGGCCCGCCTGGGTTTTTTTTTTTTTTGGATTATATGCATATGTATTTGTAATTATATTAATATCTTTAAAAAAATTCTTAGCATTTTTTATTTTTGTATTAACATACAAAATATTAGTAAGTGTCAAAGATTGAGTACATCAATATTTATTTTGCATATTTTTAGGTACTCAAATAGAAGATACCACATTTATTTATTTTAAAAAAATGAATACACATGATCATGAATATCTTCAAATCATTTCCATTGATCATATTTTATTTTGTTGTCAATACAATTACCTGTATAATGTTCCGTTTCTAATATCAATCTCTTTCAAATGAAATCAGAACGTACCGTCGCAAAACTATTTCGAGATATCCTAGTATTATTTATAGAGCCGCGCTCCTGACTTAAATTTATAGTTAGGCCACTGTTTTTTCTAGTACTTATGCATCCATGCATACTTGATCAATGACCTATAAAAGTAGTCGCACTGAATTGTACATACTTCATAGGGTTGCTCTTCAATGAAGAAATCGAGTACTGCTACTTGAACATTATTGATTTACTGGCAATTTTTTAATTTTACATATTAAATAGTTGTCAGTAAAATATATTGTTAATAAATTGAAATGTAATTCATCAAGGCTTAAAGAAGTTAGCATGTATCCCTTTCCTAGATAGGTTCCATGCTTCTGCAATGACCAAAAGGGCACTCAGAGCCAGACCTAGGCATCCAAGCCCCAGGTTGACACACCACACAAAACCCTTCGGCTTTGGTTTCTTGATTGCAATCCACATCAAACATGGATAAGCATATACCAAGGGTAATGTTAACCCTCCAATTAGAGGCGCCAAGCTTCCCAAGAATGGAAGAGCCACCGCTAGAAAATATGTCATTCCTCCGAAGAAAACACGAAAAACTGTACGAAGCAGCATTGGGCATGGCTTGCTCTTCTTCCCAGTGTAGATGGACTCCAGTTTGTCGAAAATTACCATGCCGTAGATTTGGTATGTGCTTAGGCAGTTTATGATCACTAGTACGTAGATTAGTCCCAGCACATTTTTTGATGTGTTGTGCTTGTGGAACTTCGAAATCGCGATCAATAGTCCTCCATTTGAATGGGGTACCTGCATAGATCAAAGGAGTTTATAAACGTGTACACAAGTTTGGTTAGCTAGATTGAGCTAGTTTAAAATTTGATTTTAAAGGAAATAAGTTGGTCTCACCTTGCTTCCATAAGCCCAAAATCCAGCTATGGCAAGAGGAAGCAAACAAAAAGCTATGAGTAGATATGAAATAGTCACTCCTCTCCACATTGGCTTGTGGGTTGGTTGTTTTGGACTTAATGGCAATGTTCCCTACAAAATCATTATATAACTTTACCCTATCTTGCAGTGCAACAAATATTCCATTAACCATTTTCAATTCCGAATTTCAAAGCAATCAGAATTCATATCAGAAACGCATGATTATAATGATGGACTGTTACTAAACATGAAGGCATATGAAAATTATGATCCTTGATAAAAACCCACATGACATAAATTACTCCCGTACCTGCGCCATCTAATATATATAATAGCCATTAAAAAAAGTGAAAAAAACATGGGCAAGAGTTCTCACCTGTATTTCAAGGATAACATTATGACCTCTAAAAGCAAGAACAATAATGCCAAGGGCATTTAAGATCTCACCAAATCTATCCATATTGGAACCCATCACTGGTGGGTCATACGACACGTCACTGGCCCTGCCTTTGCCAACTGAAATAGTCCAAATCAGAGTGCAATAGACAATTGCTGTGATGGAGCCGATCAAAGACACCCAAACCATTGAGTTCAAGTTGGGAAACTGAGACACAACAATGGCCATGCAAATGAACACCAAGAACCACTCAACACTAGTCAATGACTTGGCATCACAGTTAACCCCGTCGGAACACACCGTTTTGATGAAAAGCTTTAGGGTTCCACCTCCTATTATGATCATCTGCACACATGTACCAGCTGCAAGATACATCACCGGGAATATACCTACCAATTTCCCTAGCTTTAGACCTGAAAACAAAAGCAAAAGAAAAAAAAAATTAAAGGAAAAAAAAAAAGCAAAGAGAAAAAATCTCATATGTTAATAATGTTCTCAGTCAATCATGTTTTATTGGATACTTACCGAAAGCGGTAATTAGAAGGTGAAGGTATCGACTATAGCGAGCCCCGGAGTGAGATTGATGTAGATGTACGAGTAGCCATATGGTGTAGAGCTGCCATGTAAATGCTAGTGACAAGCATACGAGTCCCCATGCCCTGCATCATTTGCAATTTGTCACGCAAAATTCAAATGAAACCAAAATTGCGTTCAACTTTAATTCTATTTGCGTGCAATTGTATGTGAACAACTCTTGTAAGTTTGGATAAATCTGGGCAGTCAACATTCCGTTTTTCTTGGTACACAAAAGTTGACAAGTACTGAAATTGCAACGTTTGTCCTGTCTTGACTTTGTGGAATCTCAAATTTAATTTTTAGATAAACTATAAATAAATTTTATATTATGGAGCTCATTATAAATGTATATTTAAATTATCAAAAATTTCAAATATATATTTAAATTATACGACTATTTAAATTTAATTACCTCCATCAAATTTTCCATCTATTTCATCAAATTTTCCATCTATTTCACCGTGAAAATGTCGTACCTAACAAATTTTGCCCCGTCAACAAATAATGTGACAAAACATAGAGGGATATTTTTGGAATTCTAGAAAGACAAATAAGACTCCAAATTTGAAACCCTAAAATCCAAATTAAATTCCCAGCCCCCCATTACGACTTCATCTTCACCACCAATCTTCATCCTCACCACCAATCTTCATATTCACCATCCATCTTCATCTTCATTGTCGATGGAGCCAAAATCCAAGAACTCGAACTCAAATAACGCAAGCCCACAACCCATTATTTATGGGGATGCAAGTCTCGAGGACATTGCACAGACTCGCCTTTGTCCCCTTCGGAGTCCAAACCATGGAATAAGGAAACAGAAATGCAACAAATCAATATACTCCATTTGTATCAACTCACCGGTTCCAATCAAGCCTACGTTTTGCTTCACAATATTCAAAAACAAAAATGCAAGTAGCTATGAATAAAAAAGGTAGGAAAAGAAATAAAAAGGAGACATCTTGTAGCTGCGAGAGCATGATCCGGCAACAAAGGAAGAGGAAAATCTCGAGAACAAGCTGATGAAGCAGCTTCCATGGAGGAGATTGAGGGCTTTGCCCAGTTCCGACATGAGGTTAAGAGAAATGGGAGGAGATTGAGGGCTTTGCCCGGAACATGAGGTTAAGAGAAATGGGGAAGAGTAAGGTTAGGACGAAGCCGAGACCAGAGGAGGGTGGAATCCATCTCCATCAATGGACATCGTCGCCATTGCCATCAATGGATACCGTTGTCGTCAAGGTCACCAGCATCATCATCGCTGGCCATCGAACTTAGATGTCATTCATCCACGTCTTCCTCGTTGTTCCCGTCGTTGATGAATCACAAATCTCGCTCCAGGTCGAGAATCTAGCAGATCCGGTGAGTCCATATTCACCCACTCTCTCATAAACCCCTCTCTCTCATAGACAACCATGGAGGAGGATAACGATGATACTGAAGAGTGGCCCTATTGTCGTACACTGGTCCTTCACAGCCAACGACAGATTCAACCCACGAATTTGCTGGGTTTGTTGGCTATCTCAATGGTAGTATGGTACCCTTTTTTTCGATTTGAAAATTAGGGGTGGGATTTGGGAATTTCGAACAATAAAGGAGCAGCAGGCAAGATGAAGATGAAGATCGATGGTGAAGATGAAGATCGAGGGGGGGAGGGGGGGGGGGGGGGGGGGGGGGGGGGGGGGGGGGGGTGGGGTGGAGGAGGAGGTGGGCTGGGAATTGGATTTGGGTTTTAGGGTGGTAAATATTGGGTCTTATTTGTTTTTTTACAATTCTGAATATGTCCCTCTATTTTCTGCCCCGTTTGTGAAGAACCTATAATTTAGGGTCCTATTTGTAGTTGTTCCCAAATTTTTTGTTACTAAGTGCAATAAGCCATTAATGAAAATCTTGGTGTTACTTTTTTTGCTTATATTTTGATATGTTGGAATGGAAGGTTTGAAATCCTTCTCAAATGTAAAAAGAAAAATTTACAAAATTTTTGAAAGAAGTTTGAGTTTTTTTGAATAATTTGCCAATAAAGGTAAATAACACAATCAAAAATTCAGATAAACACCATCAAAAAAGTCCTTTTTAGATGCTTTTCGCCTAAATTTTCCGTCGCGAAAGGTGTTCCCACCTTTAGTGAGGAAATGTTCACAAAAACTCACTATTCCTAAAAGAATTCCAGAAAATTAATAAAACTATCAAAATATAATCCGAGTTTGAGATAGATAATAGACATATGAGATTATTATTGCTATAATCTAAAGTCTTTTTTCTTTAATTTATCCACATTTTTTACATTCTTCTCTCTCTCTCTCTCTCTCTCTCTCTCCCTCTCTCCTAATTCTTCCATTCAATAACCCATTTAGTATTATTATCTTAGTTTGTTGCTTTCTGTTTTTTTTGAAATAGATTAGTTTCAAAATTCATGGAAAACAAATTCATTTTAATAATTTAAAATTAATTTATTATTATTTTTGTCAAATTGCGCCTACTTGTCATTAATTTAAATCTCATTTTGTTCACATAAGTATTTAACAAAAATCTTAACAGAATAGTTAAGATATGGACCATACTACCACAATTTACAAATTTTAAGGAGATAATTGTAACATTTGAAAGTTCATGTGTGAATCTATTATAAATTGCACACTACATGATAGTAAAGTATAATTTACCATAGAAGGACATGAGAAGAGATGGAAAACAAATGTAGAAAAAAATATTGAACAAAATGAAAGCTAAAAGTCAAAGCCAAAATATATTTTGGGTGGATTTCACATACTTGTTCATTTTTTGCATTATTCTTTGATTATTTCTTAATTTTTCATACCACCATTCTTGTTCATCTTTTCTACTCTTCGTATACTTTCTCCAAAGTCTTATGCACAAAAAGTAAGAAATAAAAAGGAAAAAATAAATAAAAATTGTATCAAACAGCCCATACATATCAAATTTTAATTTTAATACACTTGATTAAAAATCGTCATTGATACCGATGTAATTAGAAACAATATTATATATGGAGATGTGTGAAATAAGAAATGGGATCGAGTTGACTCACCAAGGTCTTAGATAAAACGTATGCATAAAATAAAAAACTAGTTGGAATAGAGAATATGGTGTATGAGCTTATAGAGTTGACTCACCATCCAAGAGAGGCGAGTGCAACAGGCAGTAAAAGAGCCTGGAATCCGATTCCGGAACAGATCAAATGGAAGGTAGCAGAAAAGGTATTCCCATTCCTGGATTCTGTAAGAGGCAGCCAATCATCTTGGGGGTTGATGAGCTCATGAACATCATCACTGGCCAAATTTGCGGCCATATAATTTGTCCCATCTCCTTCACTTGTGGGACTGGTAGTTGTGATGGGAATCACCTGAGCAGATTCTGACCTTCTACTCATGGAATGGGCTCTCTCTGTGCTCCACTTTGGCTCATGAACATCCACTTCTTCCATGGCTGAAGCAGCTGCCGTGTATTGTATGGTTTTCTTAATTTGCTCTCTATAAATTATACATCCATGTTAATAGCTTTGTGCCTTGTGGCCTGTATAATTGCAGTGTATATATATTATATATAAATATATAATATTATGTGTGCAAAGTCGACTGCGTGTTTCTGTGTTGTTTGACAATTTAGTACTACTTGTTGACTAACATAGCATACTAGCTGGCACCTGAAGTTGATTGATAGCATGGACTACTTGCTCGGCGATTGGCCCATCCCATTTACTATCATCACTCCTTTTATATTACACTGTTAATCAGTCACAATTAAATATTAAATATTAAATTAAACAATAATAATGTCTTCTGAAGGCATGCTTAATTGCTTATGGGGTCAATGTAAAAAGCGCTTTACAGCTTCAGCCCTTGTATTAACAATATTATTTTGTGAATTAACATGACTTTTATTACTAAGAGTCTTTACATTATTTTAAATTCTTTTTTTTTTTTAAATCTTCCATCGTTCAATTCAATCACTATTATCTGTATTCTTGTTTCACACTTCAATTTAGTCCCTAATTAATTTTTTGTTTTTTTTTTTGTTTTTATCAAAGGAGAATCTTGTTAGAGACAAATAGAAAGATTTACATTCTCCGCTAAATTATTAAATAAACAAAAAGATTGTAGACCATTCCAACGATGAAGGCCTTCATGACGTACGTCCAACGAAGGCTACAACATCATGAGCAGCTTTGTTAGACACCCAAAGAAGAACGTAGCTAACTCAAACTAAGTTCTTAGGACCACGACATCATGAATCTGCCCTTCAATATTACTATCAACCATTTGTCCACTTACAATTGTCGACACCAGGAGTTAGAATCCGACTCAAACTGAACTTGATTGAATCCTTGTAAGGACCCGTCTCGAATCTACGGAATTAATTAAGGTTAGAAACAGATTATCGAGAATTAATTAAGGACTAATCGAGATTAGTCAATGATTATCGAACGATTTGGGGTAAAATGACAATTTTACCCTTATAAAGGGTAAAAAATTAACTTTTGACATGGGAGGTCAAATGGATGTGGACCAAGAACCATTTCATGGATCGACACGATACAAGTCCGTTGTAACGACCCGTCCCGGGAACTGGGGTTAAAGAAGTGTTTAAGATGAGATTAGTGAATTTAATTGGGGGTTAGTTGGCTCCGATAAGGTCGTTAGTCTAGAATGACGATTTTGCCCCTAATTCGGGCAAAAAGGTTGACTTTTAATTCGAGTGGTGCAATGGACTTTGACCGGTGACCAGGACGTAGTTTAGGACGTCACGAATCCGTAGGCAGGTGGCACGCCTGATTCCGACATCCGATGAGGAAGTTATGATATTCGGAAGGTTGAGGGCACTTTCGTAATTTGGGTAAATAGGAGAAAAAGTTGACTTTTTGTACGATCGGGTTTTGACTTGTTGACCTAGGACTGTTAGATAGATCTCGTCGTCCTGAGTTCGATGACAGGCGACACGTATACATCGGACTTACGATGTGTGAGTTACGAGTCTAGAAAGGTAGTGGCACAATCGTAATTTTGGGTTAGAAGAAAGGGTATTTTGGTCTTTTGGTTGTCTGGGGATTTGTGCACGGAGAGGAAATTAGATGGCTGAGATTGGGCCACTTGTGAGAGGAAGGGTAGGATGGTGACACGTGGGCTTGATTAGAGGATTCCAGGATTGTGTGCACGGGTCCAATAATAGTGTGTGTGCCCGTGTGTGCCCGTGGGTGTTCTTCGAACCAGGAGAAACAGAGAGGGAGATTGAGAGAAAATCGAGAGACGATGGTGAGTGTTGGTGTATTCTGGTGAGTGAGGAGTGTTCTAGTGAGTGAGGATTGTTCAGAGGGTGGAAGAGTGAACTGGTGAGTGTTTGGGGGAGTGGAATCGTGCAAGAACACGGTGGTCGGGGCAGTCGGTTTTCAGAGAAAACAGAGAAGAAGTGGAAGATCGTGGTGGTGGTGTGGTCGTGTGTTGGTGTAATTGGACTCGATAAGAAACAAGGACTACTCTGTGGACTTCAGGGAGTACGGTGGAGAGCACGGCGGCGCTCGACGGCAGGTAATTCCTCCTCCCTGTGTAAGTACTCTGCTTTGCCGTCGATTTTCAAATCGAAAATCGTGGCTTTAGGGGTTGAATCGAGAAGTCTAGTGAGGTTTAGGGGACTCAGTAGGGTCCTAGGTAACTGCTGGTTGTGAAGCTGTGACGGGGAAGTGCACGGTGGAGGCTGGAATGACGGAGAGTACCCGCCGTTCTCTGCTTTTCCGTTTTGCTTCAGACGTAGAGTTGTGGGTTTGGAGTATGAGTCGAGGGTTTTGGTTGGCCCTAGTCGACTTCTTAGGCCCTTAGGAACCTTTTACGGTGGTTGTCGTGGCGGGGGATGACCTGGTTGGATGGGAGGAAGAACAGGGGTTTATCGGGTTTTGGTTTCGAGTTTGAGTCGACGAGTTGTATTCTGAGTCGAGGTGTTTGAGTAAGGGGACTGGATTGCTAAGGATGGGACGATGAAGATGGTGAAGAGAGGAGTTGATCTGGTGGCGGAACGGCGGTGAACCGCTCACGCCGGTTCGGATTGCAAGGACTGTGTCGAACCGGGTCTACCAGAGGTTGCTGGTGACACAGTAGCTGGCGCGTGCGGCGGCTGGGAAAACGGTCAACCTGGTTTTTGGTCTAGGAGTTGTGACGAGTCTAATGGAATTGGTTTCGGGTTGTTCGGACGTCGTTTGAAGTTAGTTCCGCAAGGGTGAAGGTTTAGGGTTCCGATTTGTTACATTTAGGACCCGGGGATTTTTGGGGAAAATTAGGTGGACCTTTGTAGATCTGTTAGTAACGTACTTTGGTGGTTGTTGACAGGATCGGGACTTCCCGAGGAAGCAGAGGAACGTACGAGATGTTCGGGACTCAATTGAGGGCTTGGTACTGTGAGTGGACCCTTTCCTTAAACTCGAGCATGCATAACTGTTTTTCTATAATTGTTTTATGGTTTTAATCATGCTTCTATGTTCATCGAATATGCTTTGGTGCTTTTACATAATTATACGTTTTTCGGAAAGTTCGGTTTTCAGCACGTTTTTCGAGGAAAGGTTGGATTCTGATTTCGATGCCCTGAATTTGGGATTTCAAACGATAAGTGATTTTCAATGGTTATAAAGGGGATTTGAGACATGATTGATAATCGAGGTTTTCGGTTTTAAAATCGGACTTTGGAAACGGAATTTGGTTTTAAAGTTGGGAAGTGGATTCCGGATTTGGGTTCAAAATGACGGTTTTGGATGCCGGAAGGGCATCAGACCGGTGATTTCGGATTCGAGTTTGGATGTGGATTGAGAAATGATTTTCAAACGGTTTTGGATTGGATTTGCTGGATCTGGTTATTGGGTTAAAAAACCCGGATATTGATTGATGAGGGACGGGCCCGGATTGAGTTTAAAGACTCGGGAGTTTAAAGACTCGGGAGTTTAAAGACTCGGATATATTGATATTTCCCCCGTAGGCCTGTTGAGTTTAAAGACTCGGGAGTTTAAAGACTCGGATATTATTGAGGTCTGGATTGAGTTTAAATACTCGGGAGTTTAAAGACTCGGATAGGTCCAGCAGGTTTGATCGGAGAATGATGACTCGGTATTTATGTTTTATGATACGGTTTTATAACGTTGATGCTATGCTTTCTACAACCTGTTTTATAGTGTTTCTGTTTTTATGATGCGATGTATAACTGTTTGATAACTAGGTTATGCATGTGGTTTCAAAACGGAGGGCTAAACCCGGTTTTCTCATAAATGGTTTTAGAAACTTTTCTATTATTTATGGTCCACTCACACCTTCTGTTTTTAATTGCCCTCCAGGTTGTGGAGCTAGGGTTTCGGCGTCGAGGCAGCATCTGAGGCATAGAAGTCACGAGAGGGATCCCGAAGTGTTTTAAATTTTTCGTGTGCGTGTACTCTTTGTATAGATTTTTCCTTTCTTTTGTATGTAGAACTATGCTCTGTACACCTTCATTTCAGAATATTTTGTTTAGTTTCTCCTGCGTCTGACTGAGTACTTTGGCAGTTTAGAGTGAATTTACTTTTGTGTGTGTCAGGGTATCAGACGGGAGCAGGATTTACCTCGGTTTTCGGGGTGAAACCGGGGTGGGTCCTGACATCCGTAAACAGGCGGCATGTCGGAATCGAACATCGTACGGGAAACGAAAGGTTCTGGAAACTATCACGGTTGTATAGTTTTTAACTGGGTTGTCTTTAGTGGGACCCAAAATATTTTGTGGGGACCAACAGATCAGTGACAGGTGTCACTCATCCATTGATTCCCACACACACATACATGCATCATCCTCATTTTCATTCATCTTCTTCATTTTTCCTTCCAAAACCGAAACCTACCCCTAAACCTTCATCATCATTTTCTTCAGCTGAACCACACAGAGAGAGGGATTATGGTGAGTAAGAGATAGGGAGATGGCGAGGAATGAGGCAGAGCCGCTATGGAAGACGGAGGAAACCAGAAAAAGGTAAAACCTGAAACCCGTTTATGTTTGAAAATTCAAAATTGGGTTTTGGATGTTTGGGGTGTATTTTGATGCCATGGTTGGCTTTTCTTAGCTCATACGAGCTAGTAGGGACCAAAACGGATGAGATGGACGGCGAAATCTCCCTGGAAGGAGGTTTGAAATTGGACCGTGAAGATCGAGCTTGGACAAGTAAATTCTAGACCCTTTCTTGTGGTTTTAAGGTCATAGATCGATTCATGGGTTAGAGACGCGTCGATAGGAAGAAAAATGGAAGTAAATAGTGGGCGGACGGTCGAGAAATCAAAGGGTCAGGGTCGCGGGTCAAACGATCCGTTATAGTGGTTCGGGTAGACCCGACTAGAGGTTGACGATGATGACTTGGTAGTCCATGTCATCATCTGTCAAATCTGTTAGGCCACGTGGCCAACCAGAGAGTAACACGTGGCCAGGTGTAAGGTCCAATCAGCAGTGACGTGGCAGTGTCATGTTAGACATGCTAGACCACGTGGACTAGTGGGTTGTGCCACGTGGCAACCTGTCAGAGGGTGTCAGATGACGTGGCAGCGAACCTGGCATGTTAACGTCAGCATTGTCAAACCACGTGGACCAACGAGGTGGTACCATGTGGAAGGGTATCAGGTTGTTAGAGCTATCGTGTTATTGATCACGTTAGCAGATGACATCATCACATGATGTGGCAGTGTTAGAGGGTGACACGTGGCACCAATTTGGGTGTGCCACATGACAGATTATCAGACCTGACAGGTGTCAGACCTGTGAGGATGACGTCAGCATGACATTAGCGTTGACCGTTTACCAGCGTCAATCGAAACTTTAACCCGCGCATGGGGGCACGTGGACCCGAATTTCGAGGTAAAACCATTCTTATTCGAAAAGTTTTGCAATCTGAATCCAATGGTGATGGTTTCAAGTCGATCGGAGTTCGTTTGATAGGTCGTTTAGAGGTTTTTAATCTCGGGAAGCGTGTTTGAGATACGTTGACCGTTCTGGGATGAGTGAGGGCTTTGATATGGATCTGTATAGGTTGATAGTTATATTTGAGTATGATTTGGACAGGTCCGGACGTCCCGAAGAGTATGGATTAGCCCTAGAGTGGCTTACGGTGCGGGTTTCGGAGCGTGCAGTACAAACAGTATGTGAGTAGACTTTGTCTTATGAAATATGATGCATGCATAACTGTTTTATATGTCTTATGAACATGATTTGAGATGCCTTGAATACATTTGATTTAAATGTTTTATATCGCATTTTCTACGATATTGCACGTAATTCGAGATTTATGTTTTTATATGATATTTGGGCTTAGGCCAAATATACTACGTGCATGTGATTATATGATTTGACGGTTTCACGGAGAGGCGTTAAATCTAGGATTTGATTTATGGTTTTGAAGGATTTCACGGAGATGCGTGAAATCAAGACTTGGGCATGACTCCCAGTTGAAAATCCCCTTTAATTATTTGAATTTGAAAAATGATTTGAATAATGAAATGGTTTCGAATTTAGAAATATCTTTCGAGCGTATGAGCTAGTTGATTTATAATTTGACTTAGAGTATAGTCAAATGTGAAATATATCGGGCTGTGACCCAATTATGAGATTATGAAAGATATTTCGAGCATGAGACCCAATTGTGGATTTGATAGGATTCGAGGAATCCCGAGTTTATGAAGTGTTGATTGACACTGTTTTCAATGATGGTTTTGTGGAAACAGATTTGATGAAACTATATTTCGGGCGTGGACCTTGTTGAGATGATTTATGAGAAATAATTGTTTTGATTTGAGTTATAACAGTTATGAAAATTTTTCCACTGTTTTAAAATGATGATTATGATTTTGAGTTTAAATACTTGGGAGTTGAAAGACTCGGATAGGGCCTCCTGTTGTGAATATGATTCCCCGGAGAGCACCCTAGAGATAATGCTCACCTCTAAGGTACGAAGAGGTCACGATGCGCCTGCTATCGAGCAACTGAGAGAGGCGGGAGCTGAGGGAGACTCGACTTAAGAGTACGGTATATGAGATCAATCGATGATATGTTCACGGTGATCTGGAGATTGTCAGCTGGTGATGTGTTCACGGCGACATGCTTAGGACCAGAACAGTCATTGAGCTTATGGGTACGCGTTGCTGGGATTGGAATCGTGACAGATGATGATGGGTTGAGATCCCACATGGTTTGATATTTGGGCTGAGATCCCACATGATTTAATTTGGGTTGAGACCATGTATGATTTGGGTTTGGGCTGAGTCCTTATTACGGAAATGGCTTTGATTGAGAAGTATTTTTCACTGTGTTTTGTTTTGAAAAGAAAAATGATTTTCTTTTAAGAAAAGTATTTGAAATACTTGTTTTCTGATGTATGCATGCAAGCTTTTACGTGAAGGGTATAAATGTCATTTTGATAAATTATTTTTATAACTGTTATTTTTGTCCACTCATAGGTTTTATGGGTTTTGATACCCTTCAGGTTGATCGCGGATGCGGGCTGTAGCAGATACTGAGACATCACATGCTGATGCGTAACTCCATAGATATTGGCGCACTCTGGTAACCCCGAGCGGGTTACGGTTTTATCCCTTGTCTGACACGCGTTGTCAGATGGGAGTAGACACATCCCACGATAATTCAAGGGGATTGAGATGGGTTCTGTCAATCTTTCTTCTAGACTTTTCATCACGGCTTCCCGCAATGCCATGGCCTCTGCTTGTAAGCTCGGTGTTGATACCATATTGACCAACCAGACTCCATATAAAAAACACAACCACCAGTCGACAGTCAGACGTCAGTCGACAATCAGTACAGGACGCCAATCGGCAGGCAAACCAGTGCACCCCACTAGGCAAACATGAGTTCTACGCCACTCGGCTAGTGTGATCGGCACCCTTGGTATGACCAAGTCAACTGTCGACACCAACTCCCTAACACACCAAACCCCTGACACCAAGAGGTTGGTTTCTACCTGGCAATTATTCCAGATATGCAGGACACGTGGCTGCACCCCCAGCCACAACTTGGAACCTGCTCCTAAATAGTGCTCAACCACCACATTCATGGCTACTATAAATGCCCCCAGAGCTTTCATAAAGGTAACACTCTCTCATCACTTCTCTATCTAGAAGCACACACAAGCTCTATTCGACATGTAACGACCCGTCCCGAATAAGAGGGATTAATTAAGGATTAATGAGGGATTAGCGAGACTAATCGGGGATTAGACGAGGATTAACGAACGTTGAGGGCGAAATGACGATTTTGCCCATAGAATGGGCGAAACGTTGACTTTTCGTTCAGGCGGTCAAATGGCCTTTGGTCAATCACTGTGACTTAGTTCGGGACGTCACAAGTTCAGAGACAGGTGGTACGTTCGATTCCGACATTCGAGGAATAAGTTATGACGATCGGAAGTTCGAGGGCATTTTGGTAATTTGGTTGAATAAGGGCCAACAGTTGACTTTTGACCCAGGAGGTCAGATGGCCGAGGGCCAAGTACCGTTACGTAGATCAGGACTATACGAATTCGTAAACAGGCGACACGTCGAATTCGGACGTTCGACTGAGAAGTTACGGTGCACAGAAATTCGAATGTATTATTGCACGTTTTACGAGACGAGGGCAACTCGAACCAAAGGTATCGATTTTAACCGATTTTCCCCATTTTTCAATTTTAATAAACCTGTTATTAATGATTAGGATGGATTTATTGGGTTTGTAGGAGTGTAATTGGATGATTTTGGTGACGGTTGGAGGTTGAGGAACCCCTGGGGAAGTATTGGAAAAACTGAACCGTGGAGGGAAGTTTGGACCAGTTGGATTTTATAGGTTTTAGGGTTTTTGGTTCATAGATTTAGGTTCCTAGGACCAAAATAAGAAGTTTAGAATCGATTAGGAAGAGAAAGGATGAAAATTGGACCGTGTAGGAGCTTGAACCGGTCACGCTGGTCTAAGTTGCATGGGAGAACGGAACCGGCCGGTCGGACCGGTCGGCTGAAGGAAGAAGATGACCCTGTGCAGTGGCGCGTGAGGCCCACGCGCAGGGCCATCCTAGGGCACGTGACGGCGCGTGGTGAAGAATTTGGGGGAAGTTCCAACATGTGAAATCATCTATTCGATGTAATGAACATTTTGGGACTGGTTTCGAGTCGATCGGAAATCGTCTCGATATAGTTTGGGTTGTCCGAAGGTTTCGGTGCGCGTTTAAAAATAGTTAAAAATCGTGAAAAATTAAGGGGCTTTAGTGAAGGGTTAATTAAGTAGTTAGTAACCCTCTAAAGTGATTTGGATAGGTTTGGGAACCCCGGAGACGACGGTTGACCCTGGAGGTGTACGATGCGCGAATCGAGGCGGCAGAGCGAACGGCCTGTGAGTGGACTTTCTTTCTGAAATCAATGCATGCATAAATGTTTTATATATGTTTTAATATGTGTTTTGGGATGCCTTGAGGGAATTTTGTGTGTGTGTTTACGTATGGACACGTACTTCGGGGTTTCTGGGTTTTATACGTACTTATACGCGCTTATGCTTTCGATTTTCGTGAAATGATTTTGAAAGGGTAAAACTGGGCATGAGATCCGTTTGGATTTTATTTTGACTCGAGTATGAGACCATATTGATGATCTACGGGTCTAGGTGGTGGTCACGACGAGTGCTGTGTGCACGGCGATGGACAATGTGACGCTCCCCTCCGAATTGAGATGCGTTCCTTCTGGAGAGGTCACGATGCACGTCCCGTTTTCGAGCAGCCACTGGAGGCTCGACTTCAGAGTACTGATGGTTTAAAGGATCTATCGGTGACGTGTGCACCATGTTCAAGAGATGGTTGCGGCAGTGATGTGTTCACATCGACATACCAAGATTGAGAGCAGTCTTGGATTGATGGTTGCACACATCGCTATGATCGGAATCGTGACTGACCCTGAGATATCGGGCTCGATGCCCCATTGATTTACTAGATCGGGCGTGATGCCCAGTTCATTATGAAATCGAGCTAGAGACCCTGTTGAGTCCTATGTTCGGGCTGGAAGCCCAGTTGCTTTATGTTATCGGGCGTGAGTCCCGTTTTATGGTTTTGTATACTAGTATGTATATACCCTCCTTATGAGCTTATTGTTTGGTCTCCTCCAGACGTCGACCTGGAGAGTCACGATCCACAGACCAGAGTGGGTATCCCCATAGGGATCCCGTTCTAGGAATGAGCGTTATGATGTGGTCCCAGACCAGATTCCGGAGAGATGATCGGACTAGGTCCGAAGATAGAGCCTCCCAGATGGAGAATTTCTAGGAGAAGACTCGGAGTGAGACCCCGAGTAGTATGCATACTTATATATATATATTGAGACATCGCGACATATATCGGGTATGTGTTCCCTAGGGGTTGTGTGCCCCGAGTTGGCATCTTCTCCGGAAGTGCCTAGGATGGGTTATATATGTATATATGTATATGTGTATGAGTTTTCACTGAGATGACGTTGGGTTGAGACCCACGCGTATTGGTTTTAGGCTGAGACCCATATGAGATGGCTTTGGGATGAGTTCCCACGTGTTTTGGTCTGGGCTGAGGTCCCATGTATTGATTTAATGATTTCGGGCCAAGGCCCAAATGGTTTTATGGTTCATGACGGTTTATGGGGACTGGGCATGAACTCTAGAAATGGTTTTCGAATGCATGCATATGTTTTTAATGAAGGGCATAAAGGTTTTTTATGAAATGTTTTTATAAAATATTTGTTTTGTCCACTCACAGCTTTTGTGTTTTGAATGCCCTTCAGGTTGATCACGGATGCGGCTGTAGCAGAGATGAGACATTCACATTCCTCTTTCGGATCCTGGCGCCCTCTGATAGCCCGGTTGGGCAAAGTATGGAGATATCCTTGGTTTGACACTTCGTGTCAGACGGGAGCAGGCACGTCCCACGCTAATCCCGAGGGATTTGGGACGGGTCCTGTCAATCTGTCAGGACCCGACCCTCCTCGGTTAGGACCCGACTCTAGCACGATATGGTCCGCTTTGGGCCTCCTTGCCCTTACCCTCACGGTTTTGTTTTTGGGAGTTCACGGTGCAACTTCCCAAGGGGTCACCCATCATTGAATTACACAAGCCTCAACTCGCTTAACTTTGGAGTTCCAACCGAACCCAAAGCCAATGAGCTCCCAAAAGGCTTCATTTAGATCAGAGTTGCGCAGCGGCCCACTCTATCTAACACGATATTATCCCAGCCTAGCTCGTCATTGGGAAACTCCCTCCAATGCTTGTCCGCTGGGTTTTGACCCCAAGAGCTCACGCCTCGGATAACACCTAGACCAGCGCGGCCAAGGGAGGCCTTGTGCTAGATGGGTGTGTGCCTACAACTTTAAGGCACACCAGCATTCCCTTCCCAGACCATTCCCCTCGCAAGAATGTAGGATTGTTCACCGTTCCCTCCAAGACACGGGTCTTACACAGCACCCCACCAGTATCTAGTGTTTCCTCTCTCTTTACAGGTCACTCATCGAGTAGAAGTAGGAGATCAATTAGCACCCCCCAACAGGTCCAAACACCCCTCAGTGGGTCCTAGATCCCCCAACGGGTCTCATCATGTTAGGTCCACTTTGGGATCAAACAATTGGCGTCGTCTGTGAGAAGCTGACTAAGTTCGTCCCTTCATTTCACATACCTCCACTCCATCCCCCTACTGATTGAAATGTCTGCCGAATGGGATGATGGTAAGCTCAATAACTCCTCAAGGAGATCGCAACCGAACAAGAACCGACATACCTTCCGAGGACATGACCGAGATCTTGACCCTCCGCTTGGAGGTGGCTGAACTTAGGAAAAGAAATTCCATTATTGAGAGCAGGAACTATGTGTGGGAAGACCAACATCAAAGAACCCTCTCTATCCTCTAATCCACGCGAAATGAAGTGAATGAGTAGCGAGCGGTGAGCCAACAGGCCCTAGCTGCCGCCGCCGATCGGTAGGCAGTCGACCCCTGCCGACTAGAAACCACCAGAACCTGCCAACCGGAAGCCTCTAGACACATGCTCTTCTACCAGACAGACTTGTCTGAGCCTTCAGGAACGATGATCTTCTGTGACGCCTGCAAACTACTTGACAGGCGACCAACACAAGCCCAGGGTGCTCGGTTGACCTACCCTCCGAATGATCCCAGAATCCAGGAGTAGCCACCCCTGCACCTCCTATCACATGTCACTGCCAATCAATCCACACCACTTGGATGATGATGCTGATTCAACAACTGCCATGTCTAGCAGAAGATCAAACCAACCTGAACAGCCCGGGAAGAACACCAGTAATTCGAGTCGTCGACCCGTCACCGACGGACTCGAACCATCATCCAAACCTCCCCAGATAGACAACATGGTCCATGAGCTTCTTAGCGCATCTATGAATTGGAGAGTGACAATGTAACGACCCGTCTCGAATTCTGGGATTAGATTAGTAACTAATTGTGATTAGAGGGGTTGATCGGTGATTAGTTGGGCGAAATCGGAGAACGATGCAAAATGACCGTTTTGCCCCTAGTCGTGGGCAAAATGTTGACTTTTTTATCGAGCGGTCAAGCGAACTTTGACCAATGACCGTGACGTAGTTCAGGACATCACGAGTTCATAGACAGGTGACACGTTCGATTCCGACATTCGAGGAAGAAGTTATGACGTACGGAAGTTTAGGGGCATTTGGGTAATTTTGGTTAAAAGGGGCCAAATGTTGACTTTTGACTCGAGAGGTCCAATGGACGAGGGCCAAGGACCGTTACATAGAGCGATTCGATACGAATCCATAAACAGGCGGCACGCCGAAATCAGACTTCGTACGAGGAAGTTATGGTCTGGAACGTGAAATCGGTGAAGTTTACGTCTCGGTAATCGTGTCGATTAGTTTATTTTGATATAGTGGTTGGAGGACACTTGGATGAGTGACAAGTGTCACTCATCCATTGGCTAGATTGGATCAAGCTCCACTAAGGTAATTAAATAGGAATAAAACCACCTTTTAATCCCAGCCATCCATCTAAAATACCCCAGATTTCATCTAAAGCCTTGATCTCATTTCCAAGGATTAATCTGGACCCTTGGATGTCCCCTACATTCCCTAAAACCAGGATCTTTTTGGCCATTGGATTAATTAATTCATTTTCTCTCCTGAAATCCTCACCATTCATTTTAAAACTCAGACTAAATCCTAGCCGTTGATCTCATCTCCCCTTTGTTCTTAAACCATCAGATCACTCACACTCTCATTTTCATTTTCCTCTCAAAACCGTGAACACTCTTCCTCTCTGCAAAAACACACCATCACCTCTCAGCCTCACTCCACATCCAAGCAACCTCTAGACAACCCCCAGCCACCTTCAGACAGCCACCACCACCACCACGGTCGGCTGCACCACCCGAATACCTCCCAGACCCGAGAAGGAAACAAAACGGCCCAAAACATCCAACCGTCCAAACCACCTCACCAGGACTCGAACCAACCTAGGGCTAGGTTAACTGAGACATTAGGAAGACTCAGACGTGGACGAGGCACCCCACGGCGGCGACGTGGCGACGGTAAGTCCAGAAACCCGAGAAGGCTCGATTTCCTTCCTTGTTTCCAAACGTTTATTTTTTACGTTGGGATTCTTTGTTTACCTCTGAGACATGCCCTAGGGACCTAGACGACCATTGTAGACCGAAGCTTGTGGCCGGAATCTCGACGAGTCACGGGAGAAGACGACCTGAGCTTGCAGCCAACCTTCCCTTTGATTTTCAAGTAACTTACTCAGCCTAAAAACTAGTTTTGATTTCACAGAACCGTAGAGGAGATTGTGACGAGTCCATAGGGCCAAACCTCACCAAAAATGGTGGTCGGAAACTTGAACTGTCATCGGGTCAAACCGTGGGTCAACGGTGACCCGGTTTCAGACCCGGTTACTGTAGCATGACGTCAGTAGTGTTGACCAGAACGTTGACCAGGCGCGTGGGGGCGCGTGTAAGGTATTTTGGGGAAACTTCCAACATGACTTTTAATCTATTCGATGTAACGAACATTTTGGGATTGGTTTCGTGTCGATCGGACACCGTTTCAATATTGTTCGGGACGTCCGAAGGTTTTAAATCGAGTTTAAAAATAGTTAAAAATTCGGGAAAATTACGTGATTTTAATAGGAGGTTAATGATGAGGTTAGTGACCCTCTAATGTGATTTGGACAGGATTAGGAGTCCCGGTGATAGTGGTGTGGCCCGGGAAGGCCTATGTCACGCGTATCGAGGCGTATCGTTGAACGGTCTGTGAGTGGACTTTGGTTTTATAAATTCTATGCATGCTTAACTGTTTTGTATGGATTATGATTGTGATTGTATGATGTTGATGGGGATATTGGTAAATTATACGGTTTCACGTATTTCGAAGCGATTTACGTGCTTGCACGTAAATCGAGGTTTTTCCTGTTTTACACTAATTTCCATGCTTATGGTTTTGAATATGATTTCATGAAATCCTTTTAAAATTAGAAAGATGAACTCGGGCTTGAGGCCCAATTGTTTTGGAAACCTCAGACCTGGGGTCCATTTGAGTTACGTAATCGGGTCGGGGGCCCAGTTTCTTTATATTATCGGGCCAGGGGTCCAGTTGTTACGAATTCGGGCCATGGGCCCAGTGGTTCATAAAATCGGGCATGAGGCCCAGTTGGGTTATAAATGTGATTTCGGGTCGGGGACCCTAAATGGAATTGTATTGTTTTATGGAGATTTTGGGCAGGGCCCATTGAGATGTTGTGAAATGATTTAATTAAACTGTTTTCCATATACCATCTTGATACGAGGATATGTGATAATCTCCTCCAGGTGTCTGGGACACTGGGGAAGTCACGGTGCATTGCCTGCGAGGGGTCATTGTACGGAGCTACCGAACCGTATAGTGACTCAGGAGTAGGATTGCTATGATTGACGTCTGGGACGTCAGACATCTGTGATGTCAAAGATATTGACCCGGAGAGACCCCAAGCAGCACGCGTTGCTTATTATACCGTGAGATATGACGTCTAGGACATCGAGCGTCTGGGACGCTAGGCATCTAGGATGCCGAAGATGGTAATGTGGTAAATTTGGACTAATGGATTTATGAAATGGTTTTTCGGTTGAATTTATGTTTATGGTTTTTGGGCGGTGGCCCACATGGTTTTGTATGTATGGATATGGGATTCCACAGTTTTGGGCTGAGTTCCCACACTTGGTTTGAGTTACGGTTTTTTTTTTGGGCTAAGGCCCTAATGGCTTGGTTGAGCAACATTTTGATTATTGGTTTTCGTGGCATGCATACAATTTTATTGGAGGGTATAAATGTTTTATAAATGTGTATAATAAACTTGTTCATTTTCGTCCACTCACAGCTTTTATTGGTTTTAATGCCCTTCAGGTTGATCACGGATGCGACTGCAGCAGAGACTGGGACATTGCACGCCTCCTCCATCGATCCTGGCGCACTCCGGAAGCCCCTTTTGGGCAGTGACTTTTGGTTATCCCTTGTCTGACACCTCTTGTTGGACGGGAGCAGGGCACATTCCACGGTAATCCCGGGGGGATTGGGATGGGTCCTGTCAGACAAAATCAAGACTAAAACTCCCATGAAGATCAGGGCCAACATTGGCCTCTTTGTGAATCGCATCATGCATTACAAGCACTAGACGGATGTCAAACCCCTCAAGATTGCCTTATATAATGCAAGAGGAGCCCTCACACTCACATAAACAACTACAACTCCGCCGTGGAATTCAGAAGCTTCTTTGATGAAACCCAATGCAAAATTAAAGACCCAACTCTTTAAAGGTCCATCCCAATATACGCTGGCTCGCTTGAGAACATAGGTAAGTGGGAGCTTAAAAGAAGGAAAATTTATCTGTCGAGCAAAAACTGGGAGAAGAACGCGACAAGGTCATTACAAGGAAGTCCACAGGGAAGTCTATGTAGCAAAGTAAGTTCATCCTCAACAACCTATAAAAGGAGAAGAAATCCTCTTATCAAAGGACAACCAATCAATCGAATAAAGAAAAAAATTGATCAAACCCAATCAATTTCAAAACAACTGCAAACCCTAAAAAAATTCTTTGTTCAAAAGCTCGTCTCTTTAGACACAACATGTTTCTTTCAGCAAGATTCAATTTTCTTCTCAATCTCTCTCAGTTCTTAAACCAGGAACAAGCAAGTTTTCCTTCATCCCAATCTTGCATCCCAACTTAGCTTTGAAAGCTCCCCAACAATCATTTTTATCTTGAATTGGTTTTATAGCTAGTTTTGAAGATCAGCAAGCAGTAAACTCATCCCTACTGTTGCTTAAATCAGTCTTTGAGACATCCAAACATGCACTCAACTCGTGACGTCACAATATCATACTCTGCCAAACTATGGCATGATTCCAACTGATGTTCATCTAGTTGATGATTTCTAGATTATCATGCCTCCTTAAGGCTTGATTGCAAAATATATAGCTTACTTTTATCAATTATAATTTGCTTTCTACTTTCCATACTCAAGCATTTACTTTCTAAGTGTTTGTATTTCCCTCCATTATAATACGTACATTTCTTTATGTTTGATCAAGATATTCGGGATATACCAGCCAATGTGTTTTTTAATTGATTCTACATCATAAAACCATCATCTTGTTTTGGTCTGATATCGTCATTCTGACTTAAAGAAAGTTGCTTGTCTAATTATCACCTAATTAAATAACATGCTACTAATATGGACATTTTGAACATAACATAAGCTGAACCGAAACTAAATTGGAAAGAAAATTTATTAAATTCATTGGATACATCAAGAATAAGGCATAGAAAAGAACAAAACAATCAATTTGGTCGCACTCGCCTTTAATTAGTGTTTAAACACCCAGAAAAAGCATGAACATCTCAATTAGCCTTTTTAGAATTCAAAAAATTTGAGATTTTTAATACCATATATACCAAATACATACACATGTTCGCAACATAAGTTTTGCTAGATGTCTTCAGCTTCATCAAATTGCAATTACATATTCATAAGCATGTTTTTCTATTTAAAACTAGGTACAAAAGCATGGTGGTCATCGGTGAAACACAAAATCATCTAATCTATTGTCAAACAAAAGCATTGTCAATTATCAAATAGAATGCACTTCAAAGACACACACAAAATGTCCTTCCTGTGCCAAAAAAAAAACTAATACAAATGATATAGAGATATATGATTGCATTTACTATTTGATGCATAACCGCATTCAATATAAATGAAGCAATAATGTTTTAAGTAGAAAGAAACGGATAAGGCATTCAAGTATAAACAATGAACTCTTAGCACTGTAAACTTCAGATTAGGCCGAAATTTCAAGATTCATGTATAAATATATGAATTCATATATTTATTTGTATTATTTTAAATTTCTTCGGGCTAAGCTCAGTCGGATAACCACCAATTTCTTGTAGTGATGGCACTCAACACTCTTATTATCACTATGACCAACTTATTATCACTCACTATGGTCATCAATCTCCATAACCAGAAACGATGCCATCCCTTTCATTTCCCCACTGCCGCCCTAAATGTCTTCCTACTCTCAATCGTTTTCCAGCAGGACACTGGCCGGAATCTTTGCTAGAGCACGAGTTGCTTCCTGGACGATTTAATTTACAACTGTCTGAATCTGGTAATTTAAGTATGGCTAGGGTATAATTTTATCCATGATTTTGTGAATGCATAGTGAAGGACCACAGTGCAACTTTTGTTGGTGATCAGCAGCAAGATGATGCTTCAGGTAATCTTCTTGAATCCTTCTCTTCTAACACGCACACACTAGCCTGAATTGAATTGGATAGGTTGATCACGTTTAGAAGAGAATTTTGATAAGATAATCTTGTTTCTGAATAAGATTGCTGGTTGTAGGATTGAACTCTGCTATGATTTCTCACAATGCACACAATGTGTTCGACAAAATGCCTATGAGCAGGGAATTAGGGATTTCTCTGTTTTCTTTGTTTCAATCCCATGTGTGTTACATTTCTTTTCCTTTTGATTGCTATATATGAGACTTGTACAGATTTTTTGTTAGTTAGGGAGGCTGTTACAACTTTAACAGCTCATCCAATTACAAAGAGACACCTAGCCTAAGTCTAGAAGCATGTAACAACTAGCACTCTTATTCTCCAAGTAATTTCACCTCACACCCCACGTGATGGATGCTCCCCTAACCGTTTTAACTCCCACACACAACTCACACACACTCATACTGATCAGTGCAATAGCTTAGGGTCCAACACTCCCCTCTAAGCTATGTACTGATCTAACTCCGAAAATTCCTCTTAGATAGACAAACCTTCCTTTCGCCAGTGCCTTAGTAAAAACATCTGCCAAATGTTCTTCTGTCTTACAGTAGAATAGTTCCACCTCACCAGCTTGGATTGCATCCTTAATGAAGTGAAACCGTCTATGTATGTGTTTACTTCTTTGTTGAAACACAGGATTTTTAGACATGGAAATTGCTGATGTATTGTCATATAGGATAGGAGTAGGGCCAGTTTGTTCCTCTCCAAAGTCTTCCAACACAAACCTGAGCCACTTTGCTTGTGTGGTGGCTTCACTTGCACTTACATACTCTGCTTCTGCATTAGACAGTGCCACACTGTTTTGCTTTACAGAAGTCCATGAGAAAATCCCACTGCCAAAAGAGAAAGCATACCCAGAAGTGCTTTTCATATAATCCAAACTGCCACTCCAATCTGAATCATAGTACCCAATTAGTGTAGCCTGCTTTCCTTTCACATACTCAAGTCCAAAATCCAATGTGCCCTGAATGTACCTCAGGACTCTTTTAGCGGTTCCATAATCCTTCTTAGGAGGACCATGCATATACCTAGATAGCAAACTGGCAGCAAACATGATGTCTGGCCTAGTTGTTGTTAAGTAGAACAAACTACCCACAATCTGTCTAAAAACACCTTCATCTGCAGCCTCTGAACCATCATTTCTGCACAGCCTATCATTTGTTGCAAGTGGTGTGCTTAGAGGCTTGCATTCCTTTATTCCAAACTTCTCAAGAAGTGTCTGAGCATACTTCTTCTGATGTATGAATGTAGACTTGTCAGTTTGGATCACTCCCATCCCTAGGAAGTGATGTAATAATCCCAAATCAGACATCTCATACTTCATCATCATTTCCTTCTTCATCCGGGAACGGCGTAAGTGCGCGCTTATCGAGCCGACGTCGGAATGGTCTGTGAGTAGACTTTTCTTTCAAACTTATGATGCATGCATACATGTTTTTATATGTTTTCTATATGTGATTCTATGATGTGATTTATGATTTTGATGATTTACGATTTCGCACGATTTTCCAGATATTTACGAAAGTGCGCGTTTTACGGGATTTCGATCAATGTTGTGATTTGACTATGGTTTTAAATGATTTGATTTCGGAATTTGAAACATGATTTGATTTCAAGGATTTGAAATGGATTTCGAAAAAGTGATTTCGGACTTGGAGCCCTGTTCATGAGCTTTCGGTTTTGAAATTGGATTTCGGAAATGAGATGTCGGATTTGGTTTTGAGACTTGGAAAGGAAGTCTGGATTTGTGTTCTAGATGATGGTTCCGGATGCTAGCTTACGGAATCATTGTTGCGAATTTGGAGAAGGATTACTGTGGTTTTTCACTGTTGATTGAAAAAAGGTTTTGGGTTTAAAGACCCGGAAAAGAAAAAGAAAACCCACTGGATCTAGTTTTGAGTTTAAAGACTCGGATTGATTGACGGGGGGAGGGCCTTGGATTGATATGTTTTGAATTTAAAGACTCAGTATATGTTTTGAGTTTAAAGACTCGGTGATTGTGATACACCTCGATGCCTTTGATTGTGTTTTGAGTTTAAAGACTCGTTGATATCCCGGGAAGACCTGGTTATTGCGCATGGTTTTGAGTTTAAAAACTCGGGCGCACTTGAGATCTAGTAAACTTGTATAATTGATATTTTCACTGGTTTTTCACTGGTTTCCGATATTTTGGACAGTGGCCCGGATCAATTGGATTTGATGAGTTTTGGGACTGAGTTCCCGTATTTGAGATTGCTTTGTGATTTGAGGCTGAGGCCTGGATTTGAATAACGAATTTGATACGGGTTTTCGATAATGGTTTTCATTGATGGTTTTGATATGAATGGTTTCATAACGTGAATTGATATGCATGCATTGGTTTTTAATTGGAGGGTATAAATGTATTTGTTTTCTGATAACTGTTTTCTGAACTTATTCCTTATTTTTGTCCACTCACAGTCTTTTCGCGTTTTCGATACCCTCAAGGTTGTTGCGGTTCGGGCTGTCGATCGAGAGAAACGGAGACAACACACACGCGATCCACAGTAGAGTTTGCGTGCTTTGGGAGGTCCAGTACGGTTGAACGGTTCGTTTTGGAAATCCCTTGTCTGACTTACGTGTCACATGGAAGTTGGACTTAGGTTTAGCCTTCGTGTCATGCGTAAGTTAGACGGGAGAAGGACTTAGCCCTTAATCCCAGGGATTTGGGGTGGGTCCTGACAATTGGTATCAGAGCCAGGTTTCGTGTGTTCTGCGCGAGGTTTAGTTCCCAGAGTTGTTGGTTTGTCGACTTGGGTGGTGTGATGCTACTGTGGATGTGATGTCTCGACGCGGAACAGCCCTTCAGCAACCTGGATGTGATAGTGATAGTACGTTCGTAGTGGTTAGTTAGTAGCGGTTATTAGTGTTAGGATGATAGTCGCTCGATACACGGTACGAGGTATGACGTAAGTCGGCTTAAGGCCGGAACGGTTAGTGCGTTGGCGCTGGTTTTGCTTGAAGGATGGACCATAGGGTTGGAGATATGCCAGCAGGATGAACCTGTATGGTAGCCGGTGAGCTACAGATGAGTAGGTTGGTCGGCATGTGGGGCCTGATTGTAGCATGTTTGAGTTAGTGGTACCGGTGGGCCGAGGAGGCTAGTTGTTGATGGCTTGTCAGGCCGGATGATCTTTGGTGACCTTGAGTAGCCGGATGCCTCGAGTGGCAGGGTTTAGAAACGACTTTGAGGTCTGAGAGATTTCCCCCTAGCGAGGGTTACTGGTCGACGGTTGCGACTACCTGAGTGGTGAGGTTGTTCGGAGCTATTGGAGGCCGAGGGTTTGGATAACCCAAGTAAGGAAAAGGATTTAAGGAACTTTGTTGAGATGACTCGTTAGGACCGTATGTATCTTTGTGAGGAACCCGAGAGTAAGTGTTTTGATTAGAAAATTATTATGGTTGGGCCGACTTACAGCCGGATTGGAAATGATGCTGCTAGGTGCAGCCAAGGTAATGATTGGTTGGTGGACGACTCTGGACGAGTCCAGTGTTGGGTACTTAGAGTATTGGACTCTGAGGGAGGTTAGTTTCCCAGACCCGAGCGAAGGTTAAGGGTTCGGCTCGGTAGGAGCAAAGGTTCGAGACTGATGTACTGAGACCGTTAATCGAGCCGAGAGATTTGATAACCAGTGGTAGGTCATGTATCAGGACGAACAGCCAGGATGTCGTTGGTTGATCAGAGTAGCGCAGCGGAAGCGCGGTGGACCTAGGCTTCGTGTTGGATCGGGCTAGGTTTGAATGGTCGGGGTTGTTCGTGAGGTTGGTACTAGTAGACTTTTCCCTGGCATGTTGGTGTATATCAGCCGGTGCCAAGGATGACACTGAGTAAGTGGCGACTTCGAGAGTGGTAACTAGGGAGCTCGAGGTCAGTGATTAATGATTGAGGATGCCGAGAGTTGGTGACTCGTATCCTAGTAGGTGCTTGGAGTGGAACCTCGGGAAGGAGGTGATGCGATCATCAGAAGGAGTAATGATTGATACCCTTTTCTGGATGTGCATACACGGTGTTAACCGAAATGTGAGTTGGTGGGTGAGTTGGTTTGGGGACGGACACGTGGTCGTCCTAAGGATAGTGGAGTTGACGTTTGGACGGTTTGTCCAATGGTGGTATTCATGTTGCAGATTGAGTTTCATGGTTGGGAAAAGGTGGACATACTTCCAACCTGGTTGGAATCTCGAAATCAGGAGATGATGAGGTACTGTGGTTGGTTCCGAGTTAGAAATTTGGTTGTGTGGTGGATGCTCTAGAGTTGAGTTGGGGGAACTCGTGGTTGAAATGCTAGGATTTGTAAACCCCCATTTTCAGTGTGGAAATTTGTGTTGTGTTCAGGAGTAGAAAAGTACTTGGTGACGCCGAGTGTAGCAAGTGTTAGGAGATGGTGTTAAGATGGATTCTAGTCGTTGTGATGGCATGGTTGAGGACCATTGTGAGTTCAGTTGAAGGATGACGGAAGGAAATGGAACATGAGTGACTATAACTGATCAATATGAGGTTATTGAAGAGAACCCACAATCTAAATGTGCGGTATAGAAGATCGATTGGATTGGATGCAGTGGTTTGAAACTTAGGCAGTATGATCCACTTAGGGGTGAGTGGATCAAGACTGGAGTGTTCTCGACTCAGGATTGAATATGATGGATCAGGAGGATAAGATGACAAGACAAAGGTTGGATATTGGACTCAGATCTAGTGTTGGGTCTGCCCTATGTACGTGGTTGAGTTTGTGAATGATTTCATATTGGTCGAGAGACCCAGGAGATCGGGAGTTTTGGAAGGGATTTGAGTTGGACATTTCCGGGAGATAGGTAGTTCAGTTTAGAGGTTGGAGTGACCGATGGGCTTCAAAGTGAAGCGTGTTTAATTTGAGATGACCCCAGTGCGATTGGGACGATCTTCCGATGAACTAAAAGTCGGTTGAGTAAGATGAGGTGACAGTTTGGGTACTGTTAGGATATTTTGGATTGGCAAGTGCTGGACACCGGGTAGGAGACCCAGGTGTGAGACCAGTTAGACTTCCCCAATGAGTTACGGAAGTACGAGATTCGGAATTTCAGGGACAAAATTCTTTAAGGTGGGTAGATTGTAATGACCCGTCCCGGGAATCAGGATTAGATTAGTTTTTAATGACGGATTAGTGAAGTTAATCGGTGATTAGTTGGGAAATTGCGGATGGATGGTGCGAAATGACGATTTTGCCCCTAGAATGGGCAAAATGTTAACTTTTAGTTCGGACGGTCAAATGGACTTTGACCGATGACCGGTAGTTCGGGACGTCACGAGTCAGTAGACAAGTGCCACGTCCGATTCCGACATCCGAGGAGGAAGTTATGATGTTCGGAAGGTCGAGGGCATTTTTGTAATTAGGTTAAAAAAGGGCAATTTGTTGACTTTTTGCACGACAAGTTTTCTTCACGCAATTCAAGGACCGTTAGGTAGGTCTTGATGTCCTGAGTACAACGACAGGCAGCACGCCGCCATCGGACATCAGACGGATAAGATATGGGTCTAGGAAGTGAAGGGTAAAATGGTAATTTTGACATTTAGGGGCAATTTGGTCTTTCAGCACATTGGGATTTGTGTGCAACAGGATAAGGACACCTGGGCAAAGATAATTGGATATTTGAGAGAGCTGGACCACAGGTTGGAGGACACTTGGCCTATTCTTAGAGGTTTCTACCCTAATCGGTCGTGCATTTTAAGTTTTAAACGTTTGGTTTAAATCGATCAACTGAGGAAACAGAGATAGAGTGATCAATTGATTGTCCATATTTTGTGTGAAAGCCGAGTGAGATCAAGTGGTGTTAGGGCGTGATTGATCAGAGTGCAAGACTGAGTGAAAGACTGAGTCAAGGCCATTTGATCAGAGTGCAAGACTGAGTCAAGGCCATTTGATCAGAGTGCAAGACAGTGCCACACTGTTTTGCTTTACAGAAGCCCATGAGAAAATCCCACTGCCAAAAGAGAAAGCATACCCAGAAGTGCTTTTCATATAATCCAAACTGCCACTCCAATCTGAATCATAGTACCCAATTAGTGCAGCCTGCTTTCCTTTCACATACTCAAGTCCAAAATCCAATGTGCCCTGAATGTACCTCAGGACTCTTTTAGCAATTCCATAATGCTTCTTAGAAGGACCATGCATATACCTAGATAACAAACTGGCAGCAAACATGATGTCTGGCCTAGTTGTTGTTAAGTAGAACAAACTACCCACAATCTGTCTATAAACACCTTCATCTGCAGCCTCTGAACCATCATTTATGCATAGCCTATCATTTGTTGCAAGTGGTGTGCTTAGAGGCTTGCATTCCTTTATTCCAAACTTCTCAAGAAGTGTCTGAGCATACTTCTTCTGATGTATGAATATAGACTTGTCAGTTTGGATCACTCCCATCCCTAGGAAGTGATGTAATAATCCCAAATCAGACATCTCATACTTCATTATCATTTCCTTTTTCATCCGAGAACGGCGTAAGTGCGCGCGTATCGAGCCGACGTCGGAATGGTCTGTGAGTGGACTTTTCTTTCAAACATATGATGCATGCATATATGTTTTTATATGTTTTCTATATGTGATTCTATGATGTGATTTATGATTTTGCTGATTTACGATTTCGCACGATTTTCCAGATATTTACAAAAGTGTGTGTTTTACGGAATTTTGATCAATGTTGTGATTTTACTATGCTTTTAAATGATTTGATTTCGGAATTTGAAACATGATTTGATTTCAAGGATTTGAAATGGATTTCGAAAAAGTGATTTCGGGCTTGGAGCCCTGTTCAAGAGCTTTCGGTTTTGAAATTGGATTTCGGAAATCAGATATCGGATTTGGTTTTGAGACTTGGAAATGAAGTCTGGATTTGGGTCCGGGATGATGGTTCCGGATGTTAGCTTACGAAATCATTGTTGCGAATTCGAAGAAGGATTTCTGTGGTTTTTCACTGTTGATTGAAAAATGGTTTTGGGTTTAAAGACCCGGAGAAGAAAAAGAAAAACCCGCTGGATCTGGTTTTGAGTTTAAAGACTCAGATTGATTGACGGGGGGAGGGCCTTGGATTGATATGTTTTGAATTTAAAGAGTCGGTATATGTTTTGAGTTTAAAGACTCGGTGATTGTGATACCCCCCGAGGCTTGTGATTGTGTTTTGAGTTTAAAGACTCGTTGATATCCCGGGAAGGCCTGGTTATTGCGCATGGTTTTGAGTTTAAAGACTCGATCGCACTTGAGATCTAGTAAACTTGTATAATTGATATATTCACTGGTTTTCACTAGTTTTCCAATATTTTGGGCAGTGGCCCAGATGAATTGGATTTGATGAGTTTTTGGACTGAGTTCCTGTATTCGAGATTGCTTTGTGATTTGAGGCTGAGGCCTGGATTTGAATAACGAATTTGATTCGGGTTTTCGATAATGGTTTTCATTGATGGTTTTGATATGAATGGTTTCATAACGTGAATTGATATGCATGCATTGGTTTTTAATTGGAGGGTATAAATGTACTTGTTTTCTGATAACTGTTTTCTGAACTTATTCCTTATTTTTGTCCACTCACAGTCTTTACGTGTTTTCGATACCCTCAAGGTTGTTGCGGTGCGGGCTGTCGGTCGAGAGAGACGGAGACGTCACACACGCGATCCACAGTAGAGTCTGCGAGCTCTGGGAGGTCCGGTACAGTTGAACGGTTCGTTTTGGAAATCTCTTGTCTGACTTACGTGTCACATGGAGGTTGGACTTAGGTTTAGCCCTTAATCCCAGGGATTTAGGGGTAGGTCCTGACAACCTCTATCACTCCTCAACTTCATTATTTTTTAGCCACTTTGCAATTCCACCATAGACTTAAACTTCTTGAATACATTAAAGACCCTTGACTTGTACCCCAAGAAGTAAGTCCAACACATTCTAGACAGATCATCAATAATTGTCACAAAGTACCTGTTTCCTCCCATTGTTTCTGTCTGCATATGGCCACATACATCTGTATATATGAGTTCCAAGGGACTTGAAGCTCTCCATGACTTTCCTTTATCAAAACTTTCTACATGCTGTTTCCCTGCAATGCAGCCTTCACAAGTTTCTGTGTAATCTGACAACCTACACAGATCCCAGACCATTTCTTGTTTCTGCAGTGTCATCAAACTGGAATAGTTTAGATGACCATACCTTCTATGCCATAGCCAGACATTTCCTGCAGCTGTGGCCTTTCTTGCCACTGCATTGACACAATCCAGGGAAAGAGAAAAACATATGTTCCCAAGCATTGGAACTGTGGCAATCATCTGAGTAAAACCTCCATCTTCATAGATATTCACCTTCCTGTTCCCAAAGGTCAAATGGCACCCGTGTTCAACCATTTGGCCTACACTGAGTAGATTTGCATCAAGTGCAGGAACCAACATTACTTCATGAATATGCTTCTTGTCATTTCTGGTGTTAATCTCAAGAGTGCCCTTTCTTGTCGCTTGTACCAATTCTCTTGTCCCCATTTTAACTTTAGCTGTCAAAGATTTATCCACATTAACCAACAATGACTCATGTGAAGTCATGCGGTTACTACATGCACTGTCAACATACCAGTCACCAACTCCTTTTGATACTGAGGCTGTATTAGATGCATAGAACATCACAGTATCCTTCTCCTCTATAAGTCTAGCATGGTGAACTTCTGGTTTAGGAATTGTCTCTGTCTGCTTCTCAAAACAGTTTCTTGCTAAGTGTCTAGGCCTATTACACTTGAAGCATTTTTTCATTTTGAACCAGTAGTGTCCGCAGTGACTCTTCTCACAAATCTTGCATTTAGGGGTACTGGACTCTGTCTTTCCTCCCTCTGTGTTTTGATGACCTGGTCTTCCAGAATTGGTCTACTAATTCTTGAAGTTCGTATGGTTCTTCTTCAATTTCCCTGATTTTCACTTCCCTGCCTCTGAAACCAAAAAATTGTGCAGAAAATGCTTTGTCAACATTTACATTTTCTGTTTCATGCATCTCTAATCTTTGGTTAAATGCTCTAATATAAGCCACTATGTCTTCTACTACAATGTTATCAAGATCTCTAGTCTCTTCAATGATGGAAACAATAGAATCATAGGACCTTGTCAAACTTATAAGTATTTTATGTGCTAGACGTTTTTCAGGGATATCTTCACCATATGTTTTCATCTGGTTTACTACATCATATAGTCTAGACAGATATGAGCTTAAAGATTCATTGTCTTTCATTCTTGTATACTCAATCCCTTCTTAAGGACTGAAGTTTGACAGCCCTTACCTTTGTATCCCCTCTGTACTCTCTCCTCAGCAGATCCTAGGCAGACTTTGCTTTGTCTTCATTTCTGATCTTGGAGAAGATTGTATCAGCCACAGAGGTCTTGATCAATACAAGAGCCCGAGCATCCTTAATGAAATCAGTCCTTGTTGGTTGACTGATCACAGCACCTGCTTCATTCTTCACTTCATTGAGGCATGTCACCACATATTCCCAGAGATCATCTTGAGCCCTCAGGATTGTTCTCATTTTTATGCTCCAGAATTCATAATTGTTCCCATCGAACACAAGAGCCCGTAGCTCCCTTCCAGCAACTCCAGAACCAGCCATATTAGCTTCTTCCTCAAGTCACGTCCCAATTACAAGATCAGAGATCGTCACAGCTTTGATACCATGTTGGTGATCAGCAACAGGATGATGCTTCAGGTAATCTTCTTGAATCCTTCTCTTCTAACACGCACACACTAGCTTGAATTGAATTGGATAGGTTAATCACGTTTAGAAGATAGGTTTGATCTTGTAATCTTGTTTCTAAATTAGATTGCTGGTTGTAGGATTGAACTCTGCTATGATTTCTCACAATGCACACAATGTGTTCGACAAAATGCCTATGAGCAGATAATTAGGGATTTCTCAGTTTTCTTTCTTTCAATCCGTGTGTGTTACATTTCTTTTCCTTTTGATTGCTATATATGAGACTTGTACAGATTGTTAGTTAGTTAGGGAGACTGTTACAACTTTAACAGCTAATCCAATTACAAAGAGACACCTAGCCTAAGTCTAGAAGCATGTGACAACTAGCACTCTTATTCTCCAAGTAATTCCACCTCACACCCCACGTGATGGATGCTCCCCTAACCGTTTTAACTCCCACACACAGCTCACACACACTCATACTGATCAGTGCAATAGCTTAGGGTCCAACAGCTTTAACTCGTGTTTAGGTTCCACCAAAACAAGCAAAGCATCTTCAAGAATCTCATTTAGGTATGCTTGGACACTCAGAAAAAAGAAACAGAACTCCCAGCTAAAGTTTCATCTTTTTTAGAGCATTCCTTCCAACAACCTTACCTTAGAAATAGAACCAAATAAAGTGACTCCACACCAATCGTCCCCTCTCAATTTCAGGCTCCTGAAAATGAAAATTTTAGTCAACCTTAGTTCGGTCCAATCCTATTGACTCAAACAATATGAAAAGCTAGATAAATCTTTTGATCTTCATTGTTGATCAAGTGTGATAAACATATGTGTGTGTAGGGTGTGAGGGAGAGACACAAGTTGTGTCCCTCTTTGTGTACATTTATCTATTAAGAATTTTGGTTGCAGCTGGAGTGCCCACATGCTCCCTCTGAAGCAGATTATTGAAATTTGGATCTATCAAGACTGAACCTGAACCCACATTTGAGACTTAAAAGTTTTCCGTGAAAACAAAAAACGGTTGGGTGGGTAGTAATAACAATATAAGCTAGTAAACGGTTCCATGAAAGCTTTGGAGTAATCTCCATAGTAATTAGAAATCATCAAAATAACAATATGAGCTTTTGAGTGGTCTTCTAGCGGTTGCTAACAATTGTAGCTTTTGAGTGGACTTAACCAAAAAGTCTAAGAATAATCTATAGATATCCATATCCAATATGCCTCATACATCCAGTAACAATTATATCATGCATACCCTCAAAAGATATAAAAATATATGAAATGACGTAGCAAACAATTCCATTCAAATTCAATCCATTAACTAAATTATATATCCAATTCCTCCGAGCACACACGTATAATTTTTATCACAAATTTACTTAAACTCAGATCCAATAGAAGCATAGATTTCAACATATTATATAAGTTAGCAAATCAACTTCAGTCAATTACTAAAACCCATTATGAAGCAACAAAAAGACTTCCATCAATTACTAAAACCCATTATGAAACAAAAAAATAATTAGGATGTATTTAATCATTGACTAATTGCATATCCAAATCTGGGAGGAGTAATTGAAATCAGAACTCACTTGATGTATGAATACGGCAGAGAGAGAGGAGAGTCTGGTTGTTGACTCGACAGTGTCCAAAAGAGGTGTTAGGGCTGCTGTTGCGTTGAGGGGAATCAAAATGAATCAAGCCTAGAAATTCCAATCTGAAACAAACCCAGAAGTCAACACCCAAAGGGGAATCAAAGTGAAGAAGAAGGGAATTTATCAGACAATAACTAAGCAAATTATAAGTATACTTGAATTAAAAAATTACCGGCAGGACTTCAGTACCAGCGAATTCAAGCACCCAAAAGGAAATAGAAAACAGTGGAGGGTCCGAGTCGGGTTTGGTGGCAAAGAAGATGGGTTTTATGGCGGAGATCGATAATTCAGCTCCTTCTGAGTCGGTGAAGGAGGTAGTGAGTCGATTCGGAGGACTCGGTTCCTTCTCACCGATGTCCCATGATTTGTGTGTGTTTTTTAGTGTGGGTTTTCTATGAATTCATGATTGAGCGTGCTTGTTTTTTGAGAGGAAGGAGGCTGAGTGTGGGTTTGCTAGGAATTCAGGATGTTGAGCGTGTTTGTTTTTTTGAGAGGAAGGAGGCACACGAACTTGTCTAGCTTGGCAGGTTTAGAAATTTGCTTGTGAGGGAATTGAAAATTTTGAGGTTCCACATCTAATTTTTTTTTTCCTTTGAAGGGCACTCAGAAGCACGCATTAAAGCCCATCTTTTATGTCACGGATTGTACATCCTAAAAATTAACTTTTTAAGTTATACATTCAAAGTTCCCCTTAGATAGTTATAAAAAAAGGCATACCGATATTGCACGCCCTAAATAATATAAGAATATGCTCTTTTATGGCATACAAATATGCACGCACTAAAAGTATCCTTTTAAGGCCTGAAAAATATCATTTTAAGGCGTGCATTTTTGCACGCCCATAGAACAACTGCTGTTATTTTAAAATCATAATTCAGTAAACATTTTGCGCATTTAAGCCAATAGTAAAGAAAACTCTCGTTTTTTTAAAAAAAAATGTCTCGTTGCTTCCAATTTAGGTGGCATTATGGCAATTGGCAAGTGTATTATTCATATATCTGTTACTTAAAGAGTGATTTTAAAACGACCTTCTCCCTTAACTAGGGTCTTAATTAACACAAATTCATTTTATTTTGTTTAATTTGATATGTACGCACTATGCTCTGTCAAGGAGAATAAGATCAGAGCCATCCAATTAAGAATCGTGAAGTGATGAAGCCGCTTGGGAATTGATGGTGAATTTAGGGCCAATATCTTTTCAGCATTATGGTTCCAGTGCCAGAGGCTGTATGTCGTTGGTTGAGGAAGGCAGGATTCCAGTGCCGGTTGATATTCTAGAGATTGGGACGATAATGGAGGCCGGTTGATATTCTTGGGACGATAAAGGAGGTTAGGGCTTACCGATGAATAGAATGTGACGCAAAATTAAAAAATTGAGTAAATATATGAATGATATGGTACATGACAAGGATTGCCACCTTATATGCCACATAAGTTGGTATCTAAATATTAGTACACAAGTTGGTGCCTGTAATATTATTATTTATATATTTATATGAATTATAGAGTTTTTCATTTTAAGATATCAATTTTTTTTATTTTCTTATAATAAAATTTAAATTCGCTTGTTTTGTTGTATTGTGTAATCCATTAAATTTAAACAGCTATTGAATCTTTGAAGTTGTAGTCAGTGGTGTAGTTGAGATTTTATTTATGTGGAGGTGCTTCATAAATAGCATATCATATGTTACTAATTCATTACAATCATAGTTGTTCTCGACGAGTTTTTCATTTTTTGAAATCGTTGCATAATAACTTCGGTGTCTATACTCTTAAAAATATCTATCTCTATATATGAAATCAAGCAATCAGTCATCCACAAATCCCCCATTCAGTTATGTAAATCATTTTTCACATAATATATATCATACAATATGCGCTCTACACTTGTAGTAGAATTAGTGTTCGAGTCAAAAGTAAGTACACTAACGGGTATGTCAGATTTTTTTTGTCTCAACCATCTTTTTTACAAAAGTAAGTACACTAAATTTGGATCGCCTTCCGATAGAAAAAAAATATCATCCGTGTTAGGAATCTGAATACGATGTTTACCACAAAAGGAAAAAACTTCATCGAGTAAAGAAACCCAACCACTATCTCTCATAATTTGCAGCCTTCGTTTGCATATCTTGACCAAGTTCACAGCATTGACAATATCTTAATCCTTCTTTTGTAGTGCCTGTGACAAATCATCAGTGATTCCCAACACTTTTTTTATGCAGACTAAAAATGAAGCTAAATGATTTCATAAAAGTCAGCAGAACTTTTGCTTCAAACTTTTATTCAGAACCTAATCTATCTGTTCTTACAACCTTAAGAACCTCTATCACCGATGAGAACATATTATCCAAACTGAGTAAACAATTATAGTGAGAGCTCTATCGAGTATCACTAGGCCGCATCAGAGTAGTTCCTTGGTTTATACCATGTCCATTTGAGTTCTCATTATTTTTTAGTGCCCCAAGAACTGCATCAGTGTGTTTCAATCTAACGATGTCACGATGCTTAGATGATGCAACCACAACATTCACAACTTTAGAAACCATATTATAAAGATAAAAAATGTCAGAATGTTTCTTTGCCACAGCTACTAGAGCTAACTGAAGTTGATGAGCGAAGCAATGGATATAAAAGCTGAATTATTCTCTTTTAAAATCAGTTTTTTAAGACCATTGTACTCACTCTGCATATTTGTAATGACTCATCCCGAATTTAAGAGATTATCGAGAATTAATTCAGGATTAATTGGGGATTAATCGAGGATTATTGGGTGATCGGTGATAGGACCCGTCCTGATCCCCCTAGGACCACCCCGGGACGTGCCCTGCTCCCATCTGACACACAGCCTTAGAATACCAATTTTACCCTTAAAAGGTTCAAATGCATAAATATCCATAATTAAGTCATACAAATAGTCTGAAATTAAAATAGTGTCATACAAGGGAAAGTTTAAAACAAATATTGAGCACGACTCCTAAGGACTCCCCACGTGCCAACCTACCTAGAAGTGAGGTTCAGGTGCGCAACGTCAATCTATGCCTCTACCTCGGGATCCTCGTCCACCTCAGTAGCACGGTCTAGAAGGGTCAATAAAATAATTAAAGTGAGTGGGCTAGAAACATAAAGTTTATAAAACAGTTTAAGCCATAAAGTAAACATACGGTTTTACTCCTCCGTTTTTCAAAACATGCATGCATCAGAATCGTAAACCATAGTAGTATGTCATATAAGCATAATAGAGTAATATTTTCATAATCATAACATCAGCTGCTGCACTGTACATCTTAACCCGGACATCGCAGATGTCTGACGTCCCAAACGTCTAATAAGGTCACAGTCCCAAGGCTACGCGTGCGACCTGGGGTCTCAATCCCGAGTCCAAATCCCGAACCCAGTCCGGGTATTACATCCCAGATGCTTGACGTCCTAGACGTCCAATTATAGCAATCCTGCTCCTGAATCACTCTGCGGTCCAGTCCCTTCGTAGAATGACCCCTCGTAGGCAATGCACCGTGACCACTCCGGGGTACCAACATCCGGAGGAGACAATATCACTAGGGTAGGTCTATACAGTGCATAATTAAAGACAATCATCGAAATCCGTATATATATATATATAACTCAAAACAGTGCATAACTAACCAGACGGGTCTCATGCCCAAACCTCGTAATACATGCAAGAATAATGACACAAGATAATCAAATACTTTGATTCAATCATATATATATATAGTAATTAAAATAGTTATGCATGCATGAGTTTAAACGAAATCAAAGGCCCACTCACAGTCCGGTCCCACCGCTAACTAAACGTATAAACCTGTCTCGGTGCTAACGTACAATCCCTGTCATGTCCATAGTACATATAAAGGTCACTATAGATCCCTACATCTCAATCTTGAACCCCTAGAATGAAACCGGCTCGGGAAAGTCGTCCGAACACGCTTCTCGAGGCATTAAATCCTAATTTGACCAACTTAACAATCTCCGATCGACATGAAACCACTGACATTGGATTTGTATCGTCGAAACCTTAAAAATGGTACTCGTCCTACCAAAAATACTATTCACACGTGCCCCCACTCGCCTAGTCAAGCACTGGTCAACCCTACTACAGTACCTGATGACATCAACATGACGTCATCCCTGACAGGTGTCAGATAACACGTGTCACTCCCTGGTTGGTCACTGGTCTGACATGTCTGACATGATGATGTCATCATGACATCAGCATGATGACATCATCATCCCTGAAATTTGGTCGGGTCCTACCAAAAACCTACAATCGGGTCACCAATGACCCGCGGCTTGACCCGATTGGAACTCTCATTTTCGGCCACCATTTTCAGTGCAGCTTGATCCTATGAACTCGTCTAAGCCTACACTACATGTCTGTGGACTCAAAACTAGAAGAAAAAGGTAAGATAGCTACTTCTAGGTCGAAAGTTCACGACCCAGTTTTTTCGATCGTCTTCTTCGTCACATCAGGTTGCGTCTAGCCTCGAAACCGATCACCAGAGACTCGTCACAGTCCCTAGAACGCGACTCAATAGATAAGGTCATCCCAAACATGTCAAGCTTAAGATTTCGAAAATGGGAATAGAATAGAGGAGGTTTTGGGTTTTTCCGGCTTACCTCCGCCGTGTTGCCGTCGTGCGTCTCCCGTCAGCTCCTCAGATGTCCAGACGTCCTAACGGTCCTAACCTTGGTGTTGGTTCAAAGTGTGGCTGTGTGGTTGAACAGTTTGGATTTTTGGGCTAGTTCGTCCTTCACGGGTCTAGGGTGGTGTTCAGGTCACAACACATAGAAGATGATGATGGTGGCTGGTGATGTTGGTGATGATGGTGATGATGATGATGATGAAGAGGACGAAGATGTTGAGCTGAGGTGGGAAATGAAATTTTAGGGACGGTGAGGGGTTATACTACGTGAGGGAAGGGTTTGTTCTTCACGGGTAAAGAGAAAAATGAGAGTGGGAGAGGGAGAGAGATATGTCTTATCTAAATAAATAGGGGAAGCAGAAGATGGAATAAAAGGTGTAGATAGTTTTGTTGGGATGAGATGGACGATTGGGGTTTGTTGAGAGGGAATAAAATATACTTTAATTAACCAATGAGGGCAAGATCCCCATATTAGGGAAAAAGTGAGTGTGGGATGAGTGACACTTGTCACTTATCCAAGGGTCCAGATTAATTCCAGGGTTAAATCAGATTTTAATATTTTAATATTATTTTAATTTCGTTCTCGGTTTGTAAATTTAATTGATTTCGCTCCCGTAACCATAACTTTTCCTTCGAACGTTCGTTTTCGACGTGCCGCCTTCCTACGGACTCGTGACGTCTCGATCTACGTCACGGTCATTGGTCAAAGTCCTAAATATGTCCCGGGTCAAAAGTCAACTTTTTCCCCTCAAGGTAAAATGGTCATTTTTTAATAAAATATTATTTATGAAAGTTCGGGTCGTTACAATCGGGGTAAAATGATGATCTTGCCCTTAGACGGGTGAAAATGTTGACTTTTGACCCGAGAGGTCATTGGCATTTGGACCGAGGTACGTTATGTAGATCAAGACGATATGAGTTTGTAGATAGACGACACGTCTAGATCGGACATTGTACGGGGGAGTTACGGGTCTAGAACCATTTTTCATATTATTCATAATTGCACGTTTTATGAAGAGTTGATTTTTGGGTTTGTCTTGAGTGGGCCCAAAATATCAGTTTTGGACCAATAGATGAGTGGCAAGTCCATTGATCCTCATCTTCATACATGCATCTCACCTCCTTTCTCTCATTTTTATTCACCCAAACTGAAACCCCCTTTCCCCAATTCATCCTCTCCATCTAGTGTCAGTTGAGGACCACAGAGAGTGGTTGAGAGAGGTCGTGAGAGAAGGAAGGACGGCGGAGCCGTTGTGGTGGTGACCTGAAACTCGTGAAACCTAGGTAAGCCAGGAACCCATTTATGATTGAAATTAAAATTTGGTTTTAGGACGTTTTAGATAGGATCTGAAGCCCTGGTTGTGCTCCTCAAGTTGGGACGAGTTCACAGAGCCAAGAACGAAAGAAAATGGACTTCTAGACAGCCTTGGAAGGACAGTTGTAGGTGACCCGTGAGGATTCAAGGTTGACCAGCCGTTTACAGGTATAGTTTCTTGGTTTTGAGGTTGTAAATTGCTTCCTGGGGGTGAGATGAGTGTGTAGGAAGAAATTGGAGGAAAATGGTGGTCGAATGGCGGAGATATGGTCGGGTCAGTGTCGCGGGTCAAACTACCCATTACAGGGTCGCAGGTTGACTTGGCTGAGGGTTGACGATGATGATGTGGCATGCCACATCATCATGTCAGGCCACGTGGCCAATTAGAGGGTGACACGTGGCTAGGTGTCAGTCCAGTCAGCAGGTAACATGGCAGTGACTCGTCAAACTTGTCAGACCACATGGAATAGTTAAATTGTGCCATGTGGCATGGTGTCAGGACTTTCCAAGTGATGTGTCAGTCCATGTCAGACATGTCAGACCACGTGGATCAGTGAGGTGGTGCCACATGGCATGGTGTGAAAGAGATGTCAGATTTGTCAGTCACACGTGGTAGTGATGACGTCAGCATGTGACATCACCATGTGATGTGGAAGTTTCAGAGGCTAACATGTGGTACCAGTCACGGTGTGTCATGTGGCAAGTTGTCAGACTGTTAGATGTCAGGCATGTCAAGCTGACGTCAGCTAGGGCTGACGTTAGCGTTAACCAAGCGCGTGTGAGGTTTAACCGACACGTGAGGGTGTGTGAATATGAATTTCGAGGTCAAACTTGTCTTGTTTGAAAGGTTTTGACGATCTGAATCCAATGGTGGTGGTTTCAGGTCTGTCAGGACCCACCCCGGTTTCACCCTGAAACCCGAGGTAAATCCCGCTCCCGTCTGACTTCCCGACGCCACACCTAAGTAGAACTCACTCAAACCCAGTCAGACGCAGGAGTAATTAGACAACACTATCCCAAAGTTATCGTTTACAGAGCATAGTACGAAAATACAAGAAAAAAATATAAAAACTAATAAAGTACACGCACAAGCCTCCCTGCAACCTCCTGAACGTCCCACAGTCGTGGTTTGAACCGCCTCACGGCGTAGCCACCACCTCGAACTCTCAGGCTCCCTGTTTCCCCCAAACCTTCTCCGCACCTCCACCGTGCCGCCGTGCACGATTGCACCACCAATTCACGACCACCAGCCTCCCTTCAGTCTCTTGTTCCTCCCTCACTCACCAGAACTCATCACCAGCCACGATCACTCCTCAATTCCTCCTCACAAGCTCACTCTGTTTCTCTGTGTATCGAAGAACTGCACGGGTTGCACGAGTGCACCCCAATTATTTGGGCTGAGACCACACAGGATTCTCCCAGAATCCTCTAGCCCCCTGCCATGTGTCACCATCCACTCCACTCCTTATCCCACTTGGTTAAACTCCAGCCGTCCATCTCCTTTCTCTCTGCACAAATCCCCAGAAACCAAAAAGACCAAAATACCCTCCTGTTTTACACATTTTTTACAGTTTTACCAAAACTTCCTAGACCCGTAACTCTCGCCTCGTAAGTCCGATGAGTACGTGCCGCCTGTCATCGAACTCGGGACGTCGAAAGCTACCTAACCATCCTAGGTCAACCTACCAAAATTCGATTATTCAAAAAGTCAACTATTTTTCCCAAATTACGGTTATGCCCTCGACCTTCCGAACATCACAATTTCCTCCTCGGATGTCGGAATTAGGCGTGCCACCTGCCTATGGATTCGTGACGTCCTAAACTACGTCCTGGTCACTGGTCAACCCTCATTTGACCACCCGAACTAAAAGTCAACTATTTTGCCCAAACCAGGGGCAAAATCGTTATTTTTATCGGGACCAACTAACCACGGATTAATCTCACTAATCACACCTTAATCACTATATTAATCCCGGCTCTCGGGACGGGTTGTTACAATCTACCCACCTAAAAAGAATTTTGTCCCCGAAATTCCACAGCTAGTTCCCGACACCTAGGGTCTCCTACCCGGTAATCAACACTCGGTCAACAACAACCTCTCCTGGGTTTCCTGTCTATCATCTCCACCTTGGGTATTGCACACCATCCCCAACTATGGTTACCACGGTCAACCCTAGCTATGTAACAGCTGCATGGTGTACGCAAGGGAAACTCTATGAACAGAAAACAAAGGTATTAGAAAATACCTTATTTCACACAGTACCCGACAGAAGTCATAGAGTACATCCTCGTATACAACCACCCGACCTTCCCAAACCAACTCGACTACTAACCCAGACAATCGAACACCTAACTCCCTCGACTGCTAATTCGGCCAATATCGGAAGAAATCTACAAAGTCCTAAAGGCAAACTCTAGCTTGTGGGTTCTCTCCATCAATAACCTCATATCGATCAGTTGTAGTCACTCATTTCCTATACCTTCCGTCACCCTCCTACGGAACTCACTGTACCACCCAAGTCCTCTAGGAAAACTCCTAGACTCTACCCTGAGATCCAACAATCAAACCGACAGCACAACCAAAAGTAAAACAAGTACCTGTCCCCACATCTGGTGTCGACTGATCCTCCTGCTGAGTCATCGAGAACACCCGGGCCTGAGATCCCGACACTCTACCACGTCCCCTCGAACTACTCGTGGCTGTGCCACCACCTCTTCTCGGGCTTGCTGTCCCTGACGCTGTACTCTGCCCGGACTCCGCTACTCCTCTGCCTACACCACCTTCCTGTGGTAACAGTGGACACTCACGTCGGAAATGACCTCGCTCCCCGCAGTAGAAACACACATTCCAACCCGGTCCACTGCTCGGTCTCCCCGTAGACGCTACCGACGTCGCACTCGCTCCTCCGGCGGACAATGCATCACCGCAAAAATCCGCTCCAGTCTGGTAATCCACCTCTGGGCTTCCTCAGGATCAGCCCCGCCACTAAAAGTAGTAGCCCCGAGCCGCTGGGCTCGCTCAATCGTGGCACTCTCCGTCTCTCTTGCTACTTCTTCAGGTTGTGGAGAGGGTCTACGTCTCGGAGGCATCGTCAACCGCACGCTGAAAGAGGCATAGAAGTAGTCAAACAACTAAAACACAACCTCACAAACCAACAAACCCCACAAACTCGACAAACCTATGCTCTGATACCAATTGTCAGGACCCACCCCGGTTTCACCCCGAAACCCGAGGTAAATCCCGCTCCCGTCTAACTTCCCGACGCCACACCTAAGTAGAACTCACTCAAACCCAGTCAAACGCAGGAGTAATTAGACAACACTATCCCAAAGTTATCGTTTACAGAGCATAGTACGAAAATACAAGAAAAAAATATAAAAACTAATAAAGTACACGCACACGGAAGACTTTAAGCTATTCCGGGATCCCTCACGTCACTTCTATGCCTCAGACACTGCCTCGACGTCAAGACCCCGCTCTCGCTCCACAACCTGGAGGGCAATTTAAAACAGAAGGTGTGAGTGGACCAAACAGTACAAGAGTTCAAAACCATTTTACACGAAAATCGAGTTTAACCCTCCGTTTTGAAAACCACATGCATAACCAATATTTATGAACACAGTTATAAATCAATTTACCATAAACCGCATCATAAGAAACAGAAACACTATAAAACATTTAGAAAAACCACAGCATGTGAATCATAAAACCATATCAGAAATCATAGCATCACATCAGCATTTTCCTGATCAAACCTGCTGGACCTATCCGAGTCTTTAAACTCCCGAGTCTTTAAACTCAATCCATGCCTTAATCATATCCGAGTCTTTAAACTCAAGGCCTACGGGGGAAATATCAATATATCCGAGTCTTTAAACTCCCGAGTTTTTAAACTCAATCCGGGTCTTTAAACCCAATCCGGCCGGTCCCCCGTCACATATATCCGGGTCTTTAAACCCAATATCCAGATCCAGCAAATCCAATCCCAAAATCATTTGTAAAACCATTTAACAATCCACATCCAAACCCGAATCCGAAATCACTAGTCCGGTGCCTTTCCGGCATCCAGAACCGTCATTCCGAACCCAAATCCGGAATCCACTTTCAACTTTAAAACCAAAGTCCGATTATTGAAATCCGATTCTAAAACCGAAAACCTTGATCAGCGAAATCATGTTCCAAAATCCCTTAAAATCATTGAAAACCATTTATTGTTTGAAATTCCAAAACCATAGCATCATAATCAGAAATCAAGCCTTTCTCGTAAAACGTGCTGAAACCATCTTTTCTCGAAAAACGTGCAACAGTGTAAAACCAACAAAACATATTCAATAAACATAGAATCATAATCAAAACCACAAAAAAATTATGGAAAACAGTTATGCATGCTCGAAAGAAAGAAAAAGTCCACTCACAGTACTGAGCCCTACTCGCGTCCCGAACGTCCTGCCCGTTCCTCGGCTTCTTCGGCTTTCTCGGGAAATCTCGATCCTGTCAACCACCGTCAAATTACGTCACTAACACGTCTACAAACACTTACCTAAATTCCCTCAAAAATCCCCGAATCGAAGACCTAGAACCCGGGACCCTAAACATTCACCCTCGCGGAACTACACTCAAACGACTTCCGATTGACTCGAAACCAACTCCATTGAACTCACCATAACTTCTAGACCAAAAGTCATGTTGATCGTTTTCCCCATCGCCGCCGCACGCGCCCCCACGCGCCGCCAAAAGTGGCTGCGCGTGGCCCTCACGCGCCAGCTACAGTGTATCAGCTACCTCGAGCCAACCCAGTTCGCCACAGTCACCTGCAACTCAGACCGGCGTTAGCGGTTCAACGCCGTGCCTGCCCTATTTCCTTCCCTTTCTTCACCAATCTCATCGTCCAGTTCCAAGCTATCCATTCCCCAACTCCTCAGGCCTCGACACCGTCCCTAGCCCGTCGACTAAAGCTCGAACCAAACAACCCAAAAACCCCTGTTTTCCTTCCCGGCCACCCACAACTTCCCCCTTCTCGGTGGCTACACCAACCTCTTCCTAGGACTCTACTGAACCTCAACCAACCCTCCTGGACTGTCGACTCAGCCCTAAGCTCGACGACTCGCCGTTTGAAACCCACGGCCAAAACAGAGCACCAGAGTGCTCATCTTTGCCTGAGCCCCGCCGTGTACGGCCCCGTCACGGCGACCATCCTAGTCGACACTTAGGACCCTCCTGAACATAACCCTGACCTTCAATTCTCTCGACTCTCAGCCAAACCTCATGACTTTCCAAATGAAATTTCACGGGAAAACAGAGCAAGGAAGCTTACCCTTCGATTGCAGCTCCGCCGTGCGCACCGCCGCCTACCACGGTGCTCGTTGGCCTCCCTGCAACCTCCTGAACGTCCCACAGTCGTGGTTTGAACCGCCTCACGGCGTAGCCACCACCTCGAACTCTCAGGCTCCCTGTTTCCCCTAAACCTTCTCCGCACCTCCACCGTGCCGCCGTGCACGATTGTACCACCAATTCACGACCACCAGCCTCCCTTCAGTCTCTTGTTCCTCCCTCACTCACCAGAACTCATCACCAGCCACGATCACTCCTCAATTCCTCCTCACAAGCTCACTCTGTTTCTCTGTGTATCGAAGAACTGCACGGGTTGCACGAGTGCACCCCAATTATTTGGGCTGAGACCACACAGGATTCTCCCAGAATCCTCTAGCCCCCTGCCATGTGTCACCATCCACTCCACTCCTTATCCCACTTGGTTAAACTCCAGCCGTCCATCTCCTTTCTCTCTGCACAAATCCCCAGAAACCAAAAAGACCAAAATACCCTCCTGTTTTACACATTTTTTACAGTTTTACCAAAACTTCCTAGACCCGTAACTCTCGCCTCGTAAGTCCGATGAGTACGTGCCGCCTGTCATCGAACTCAGGACGTCGAAAGCTACCTAACCATCCTAGGTCAACCTACCAAAATTCGATTATTCAAAAAGTCAACTATTTTGCCCAAATTACGGTTATGACCTCGACCTTCCGAACATCACAATTTCCTCCTCGGATGTCGGAATTAGGCGTGCCACCTGCCTATGGATTCGTGACGTCCTAAACTACGTCCTGGTCACTGGTCAACCCTCATTTGACCACCCGAACTAAAAGTCAACTATTTTGCCCAAACCAGGGGCAAAATCGTCATTTTTATCGGGACCAACTAACCACGGATTAATCTCACTAATCACACCTTAATCACTATCTTAATCCCGGCTCTCGGGACGGGTTGTTACAGGTCAATCGGAGATCGTTTGATATGTCATTTGGAGATTTTTAGCCTCGAGAGGCGTGTTCGGGACATGTTTACTATTTCGGGAGTTTTGAGGCTTTATAGTTTAGACTTTTATAGGTTGATAGTGACCTTTAGGTATGATTTGGACAAGCATGGATGTTTCGGAGACGTTGGATTAACCTCGGAGTGGCTTATAACGTGTATTATGAGCTTGCAGCATGGACAATCTGTGAGTGCACATTTGATTTATAAATATGATGCATGCATAAATGTTTTAAATGTCTGATGATCATGATTTGAAATGCAATGATTGCATAATGATTTTTTTATGATTATTGAACATTTTTGTGGAAAATGTTATTGTGCACGTATTTCGATATTTGTGTTTTATATGATACTTTGGGTTTAGGCCGAGTTTTCTATGTGTTTGTGATTTCATTGATTTGAATAATATTTTGATTATCGGTTTTGAATGATTTTACAGAGATACATGAAATGCTATTTCAGGCTTGAGACCCAGTTGGATATTAACTTTGACTTGGATTATAGTCAAAGGTGATTTTAAACAGTGATTTGAATAGTGAAATGGTTTTGGGATTTGGAAATGATATTTCGGGCTTGTGACCCTATTGGAAAGATATGGATTTCGTGTATGAGTCCATATGTATTTGACATCCATGTTTTGGGTAAAGATCCTATGTGCTTTGCTTTTGGGGAAGAGACCCTATGTGATTTGGTTTTGGGCTGAGACCTTATACGAGAAATTGGATTTGATTTGATAAATGTTTTCACTGAGACCATCCTCTTGAGATTGATATGACTTCAGTGTGAATATGTTTCCCCAGATAGGTCCTGATAGTTGTTGTTTGCCTCTAGGATGCGCTGTGTCCCCCCTGGAGAGGTCACGATGCACTGCCCTTGTCAAGCAGCCGTGGGAGGCTCGACTTAGGAGTGCTAATGATATTTGGCATCGTTTGTTGGTTTGTTCACGACGATTTGGAACATCGGCCGTTGTTATGTTCTTGGCGACGTGCTCGGACCTGAATAGTCCTGGAGATTATTTGCATGTGTTGCATGGATGACGTGACTGATGATAATATGATATGACGGTATTTAACTGATGTGGGATACGAGGATTGATCATGTTTTCGATGATTGCTTATTGTACAGATGTTTCACTGTTTATTGATTTGAAAAGCAAAATAATTTGATTTTAAGAAAGTATTTGAGATACTCATTTTCTGATGGATGTATGTTTTTAATTCAAGGGTATAAATGCCATTTATGTTTAAATAGTTTTACCAACTGTTTATTTTGTCCACTCACAGTTTTAATGGTTTTTGATACCTTCAATTTGATCGCGGATGCGGGCTGTAGTAGAGCCCGAGACATCACACAAAGCTGCATACTCTGGAACCCCGAGTGGGTTACGGTTTTATCCCTAGTCTAACACGCGGTGTTAGATGGGAGTAAGATATTCTGAGTAGATCTTGAAGGATTAGGGATGGGTCTTGTCAATATTACACGCCCCATCATAACCATGTCCACGCAATCTCGAGATGCTTAATCTATGTCTTGAAAAAAAAAATTATCAATGTCTAATTTTAGGGAGCAAGCTTTAGTATCTGTTAAATGCTCAATGCCTACAAATCTCTCAATTACATGACCCTTATCCGCATAACGTAGAACAATTGCCATTTGCTCTTTTATAGATACGTCACGTGATTCATCAATAAGAACAGACAATAATGAGTCACCAATACTTCTAGTGATTGTGTTGACAATCTCAGTTGAAATTGCATTTGTAATATCCTTCTGAATATCAGGTGACGTTAATTTATGATTTTTAGGAGCTTTTTTTAGCGTTACAGCTTTAATATCCTCATTAAAACCACAGATCCACTGCAAAACTTCAAGAAATTTCCTTTGTTGGTTGAATTTTCAGATTCATCACAATCGCGAAATGGAAAACCTTGGTGCAAAAGAAGCCTACAAACACTAATTGATGCACCCAAACGAATTCAATAATTAGATCGAGCTTGATCTGAATGTTTTAACATAACTGTTTCAATATGTTGTTTTTGGTTTAACAAGACCTCACAATTTCTCCTAGCTTTATTATAGGTACTATTAGGTCCCCCAATCTGAGTGTGCAACCCCTCCTTTTTCTTCCAATTCAAAAATTCATTACCAATAAAAGAGTCACTACCAGATTGGTCTCCAATGTCAAGTTTAAAGAGATAACGACATAAAAAAAAAGCAACATCTTTTTCTATGTTGTACTCCAACCAAGTAGGAAACTCACTAAACAAAGCAAGATTGAAATGTCTTCGTCAATTCCCAAAATTATGATAAGGGAAATCATGAGCTCGAGGTTGGCATGGACCTTTTAGAAGATAAGCTCTTCGAATTTGGTCTCGAACATTTGGATGATAACTTATCATTTGATTAGGATCAGCAAGGAGATTTTCTAAATCAACTTCCACAATAATTTCTTTTAAACTATTTTCATCTGTATTTTTATTTTTTTTTGTTGGTGACGATGAATCTGATACATCAATATTTGATTTTCTTTTGTAATATCTTTTCACAGTTGGAAGATATATTGAGCAAACTTAATTGATATTTACTTATATATTAAAACTATATTCATAGCCTTTTTATAGTGTGTGTGATTGAAATTCTTCTCATTTTTTATTTACTAAGAAATGTATTAATCTTTCATAAAAGAAAAGGAATTGTATTTTTTTAAATAAGGAATGTGCAATCTTCCTACATAAAGCAAAATAATAAAAATTAATTAAAAAGTCTCCTGAAAATATTTGAACTATTCGCGACCTGAGACTTCATATATTTGAATTGTTCAAAGAGAATTCATAATTCAAATACTAATTAATTAACACTAATATTTTCATGTCAATGGGGACTGTAGCAGACATTCCATTATATATATTTGAATCTTATATATATATATATATATATATAAGACCGACACAATTTATTTGGATCGACACAACACCATTTATTTGGACCGACATTCATGCGAAGACAAGGACCGACATAATTTATTTAAATCTTATATATATATATAATCTTGGAGAAGCAAATGTTAACTGGGGCAGAGGCCCTCTCTGAGCTCTGCCTCCCTCTGCCGCTTGGTTGTAGTATTAAACCAGGAAATGAGCCTACGCTTTGCTGTGGGTTTAAAAAATGTTATGAAAATAAGTCTATTCTGAATTTTTGCAGCTTGTTTCACTAATGGAACACGTGTACCTACATTTGCCACAATGAAATAAAACAAAAAAAAACCAATTAATTTCTTTTAAATTTCAATAACAGTAAAAACTTAAACATTAACAGCAAATTGCACATCATATTCAATTTCATTCAACAATAGAACCAACTCGAGAATAGAAAGTCTTAGGAGAGTAAAAATTTTATAAATATCTAGTCCACATTTGAATTAATAAACAGAACCACGTCAGTTTTCTAATTAAAGAAGTAGATTTGGATAAACATCTACTCCACATTTGATGTTATTTGTGAATGCACTGAAACTAACTTACATTCACTAATTTACATCCCACGATGATAAATTCAATGTAACCAATGTACAAACTTCTAATGAAAAGATCAACTAAATAATCTCAGTTACATTCCAAAATTACAACAATTTTTTCCATGTTGTATTAAATTGGTCAAACCAATAAAAATGATTGACACGATGTTATTTATCAAATTAGAAAATTTATCGCAATGATCCCTGAACTTTACATTAATTTGAGAAAATGTTCATAAACTTGTTCTTTTAGATTTAAATGTCCCTAAACTTGTTCAAAATAATAGTAAACGTCCTTCTGTTGCAGATTCCATAAAAAAAATGGCACTTGCAATGCACATACGTGAATAGTTAAGTGCAACAAAGACATTCAACCTCTAAATAAAAAAAACATTATATTTTCTCCATCCAATTATTTTTCTTAGTTCTTCGGCTCCTTCATTCTCCTCCCCCTCTCTTTCATTTCATATATTCTACTCTCTTCTTCTTCCTCTCATCTATCTCTTCAATCTTTTTATCTCTGTCCATTTCTTGTGCCTTTCATCTTCATGTCTCTTACCCATGTTCCCAAAACCCTGAGACGAATCGAAAGTCGAATCTCATCCCATCCATCAAAGTAATTTACAAAACTATTGAACTCTACTCTCATCTTCATCTTTGTCACACACAAATCCATCCTCATTTCTCTGTCCATTTTTTTCGTCGATGGTCTCTTCATTCTAAGAAGTTTGGTCTCCAAATTCGGATCCAACCTCAACCACATTCATGGAACCTTCTATTGAATTTCAAAAGGTTGAATTGTATTTCTCTCATATGATCCTTACAATTTGTACAACTATATATAGGCTTAGGGAAGCTAATTAACAACTCCTTGAATTAAGGGAATTGACAACAATTCCTTGAATTAAGGAACAACTCCCTTGAATTAAGAGATTTCCTTGAATTAAGGGAATTGGCAGCAATTCCTTGAATTAAGGAACAACTCCCTTGAATTAAGGGAGATGACAACAACTCCTTGAATTAAGGGAGTTGACAACAACTCCTTGAATTAAGGGTTCCAATAAAGGAACTACTCCTTGAATTAAGGGAGTTGACAACAACTCCTTGAATTAAGGGAGGTGACAACAACTCCTTGAATTAAGGGTTCCAATAACTCCTTGAATTAAGGGTTCCAATACTCTCCCTCAAGCTGGATCCAGAAGGTTGATGGATCCAAGCTTGGACAGAAGTCGTTGAAACTGATGAGAAGCTAAGGGCTTTGTGAAAATGTCGGCCAATTGGTCGGAACTTCTTGTGTAGTGTGTCTGAATTACTTGCGACTGCACCTGTTCACGAATGTAATGACAGTCAACCTCAATATGTTTCGTTCGCTCGTGAAACACGGGGTTGGATGCTATATGCATGGAGGCCTGGTTGTCACAGAATAGGGACATAGGAAGGGTTGCAGAAAACCCTAAATCACACAGAAGACCCTTGAGCCAGATCAACTCACACGCTGTTGAAGCCATTGCACGGTACTCAGCTTCGGCACTGGATCTGGCGATGACAGTTTGCTTCTTACTTTTCCAAGTGACCAAGTTTCCACCAACAAATGTGCAGTAACCACTTGTGGACTTTCGATCGATAGCATTTCCTGCCCAATCTACATCGCAGTACCCTATGATGTGAGTGTGGTCGTTCTTCGTCATGAGAATACCACGACCAACAGACCCTTTTAAGTAACGTAAGATCCTTTTTACAAGGTTCAGATGCTCGATGGTGGGAGAATGCATGAATTGACTGGCAATACTCACTGAATATGAGATGTTTGGTCTGGTGGTCATTAGGTAGATCAATTTACCAACAAGCCTCTGATAAGAGCTGATATCCGAGAGTGGAGTGCCTCCCAAGTCAAGTTTGAGCTTGCTATCGAGAGGAGTAAGGGCAAGCTTAGCATCACTCATATTAGCATCCTGGAGTAGGTCCATGACGTATTTCTGTTGATTAAGAAATAAACCCTTATGAGAAGATGCCATTTCGATCCCAAAAAAATACTTTAACACCCCAAGGTCTTTAATCGCAAATCTTTGTTGAAGTGACTGTTTGAGTTTGGAGATCTCTGCAGCATTATCACCTGTAATTATTAAGTCATCCACATATATCAACACAACTAATTTCCCACCAGCTCCAGTACGAACGAATAATGATGAATCAGCACCATTCCTTTTGAAACCAACACTATGAAGAACTGAACTTAGTTTAGCATACCAAGCACGAGGCGATTGCTTCAGTCCATAAATTGACTTATGTAACTTACACACCAAATCAGGGTCCTGGCTTTGAGGATGTCCAGGAGGCAAGCGCATGTAGACTTCTTCTTCAAGATCACCATGTAGAAAGGCGTTCTTCACGTCCATTTGGTACAGTGACCAACCCTTATTGACATCCACGGACAATAAAACCCTAACTGAGTTCATTTTTGCAACAGGAGCAAATGTTTCTTTGTAGTCCACCTCAAATGTTTGAGTGAATCCGCGAGCAACTAGCCTGGCTTTATACCTCTCAATTGAACCATCTGAATTAAACTTGATCTTATAGATCCATTTGCAACCCTCTGCCTTTTTTCCTTTTGGAAGTTTGGTGATGCTCCAGGTGTTGTGTTGGTCTAAAGCTTTTAGTTCATCTTGCATTGCTTTTTGCCACACAACATGGTTATTAGCCTCATGGAAGTTTTGGGGCTCACTGTAACTGGAGATGGTGTTAAGGAAGGCAGCATGAGATGGAGTCACCTTTTGATATGATACATAATTTGATATTGGATGCCTCAGTTTTTATGTTTCAAAATCTTGAAACCTTGTGGGAGGCTGCCTATCACGTTGAGGATTGCGTCGAGGTTTTGGGAGAGTTGGCTCACTCTCGTTCAAATTATCAGCCACACTTTGAAGGTTTTCTTGGTTTCCGCTGCCATCATCATGCATAGAACCATCAGGATGAGTGCCTTCATGGTTATCTTCATTGAGAGAAGCATCAGTGTTGGCATGATTGAGCTCACGTTGTTGCGGACCCTCGTATTCAATTCTTGGTAATGGGAACAAGTCCAAGATGCCATCCCCTTGATCTGTGAATTCACTTGTCTTGCCAAAAAAAGGGTTAGTCTCATGAAATCGAACATCTTTGGACACAATCAATCTTCTTAGTTGGGAATTATAACACTTATATCCCTTTTGAATAGAGGAGTAACCAAGGAAGATGCATTTAGTAGCTCTAGGGTCTAATTTATCTCGGTGATGAGATTGAACATGAACAAAACAGATGCAACCAAACACTCTAAGATGTGAGAGATCAATTTTCCTTCCTTTCATGACCTCTAGGGGAGACTTGAATTCCAAGACTTGGCTAGGTTACCTATTGATGATATAAGCAGCTGTCATAACACCTTAGGACCAAAATTTCTTTGGTACACTCATTTGCAGCATTAATGCTCTTGTTTTCTCAAGTAGGTCACCATTTTTACGTTCGGCTACCCCATTTTGTTGAGGGGTTCCAACGAAACTTGTTTGATGCATGATGCCATGAGTGCTCAAATATTGTTTCATGATATGGGACATGTATTCAGTGCCATTGTCAGATCGTAAGGTTTAAATTTGAGATGAGAAATGGTTTTTAACAAGGTTATGGAAATCCTTAAACACTTCTATCATTTCATTCTTAGACTTTAGGAGATACAACCATGTGACTCGAGAGAAATCATCCACAAAAATCACAAAATACTTGTAGCCATCAAAAGATTCCCTAATTGGTCCCCATACATCTGAATGAACTAGTTCAAAACACTTACTAGTCCTAGATAAAGAAGAGTTAAAAGGTAATCTAGTGGCTTTAGAAAAGTGGCATGTTTCACAAAAAATAGCATCCTTACCTAATTTTGGAAATAAAGATGACAAAATGGGTGAGGAAGGGTGAGCTAAACGTTGATGCCACAATTGATTATCTTGAATGGGGTTGAACTTGGCTTGACACCCTCTGGGATTGCTCTTTGACATGTAATAGAGACCATCTAAATAAAACCCTTCACCAATCGTCTTCTTGGTGACACAATCCTGAAAGATCACTTTGTGAGGAGAAAAAATGGCTATGCAATTCAAGGTATTTATGATCCTTCCCACAGATAGAAGTTGAAATGGAAAGGAAGGAACATACAAAGCTATTGATTCAATTTCATTAGACATCAACTTTATCTTTTATTTTCCTAAAACCTTTACATGCTCTCCATTTGCAATTGAAACTTGAGAAGGTTTTGTCAATTTTTCAAAATTTTGAGATTTAGACACATGTTTGGTCATATGATCTGTGGCACTTAAATCTACAACCCAAAAATCATGCAACATATTTAATTTAAGAGCAGTTTTAAAGGCTTTCATGATACCTTGCATATCTTCTTGGGGTACAGGTTTCGTGTCGGCCAAGAAACCTGCAAACTTGCCGAGCAATGCTGTTGAGGTCCCTTCTTCCATGCTATCTGCACGGTCAATTCCAGCCCCTCATTTCTTGCCTTGCATGTACAACATAAACTCAGTCATGAGTTCTGTTGGGTTTGCTGTGAAGTTCTTGAATGGATCTGACCTATTGGAGATGGAGGTAGATGCATGATTTGCTCGATGTGGAGTATGGTTCACCTTTTGTACGCCCTTGTTGTCCTTCATGAAGTTAGGTTTTAACTCTGGATGTAAAATCCAGCATGTGTCTTTAACATGACCTATATTGTTGCAGTGTTGACACTTCAAGTGCGGATGCTTTCCTTTGTACTTTCTCTCGTTGGTCATATATGCCCTAGCCACAGGTACGTTAGTCATTGTACTCAGGTTCATGACTTTCCTCCTTACTTCTTCACGTTGAATCGTTGCACACACACTGGTGAAGGAAGGAAGTTCAGTGTTCATGAGTATGTGACATCGTAGATCTTCATATGTTGAGTCAAGACTGGACAAGAGTTGAAATATCTTGTCTTCTTCTGCTCTCTTTCGTAGCAGTGCTGCATCAGTTGTATGAGGACGATAAATTTCCAACTCATTCCACATGTTTTTCATGCTTCCTAGGAGTTGCACAAACGGCTTGCCATCTTGTTGCAGATCAGAGATGTCCTTCTTTAATTGGAAAACACGGGCATCATTATTCTGGTTGCCATACATTTCCTTGACCGCTTCCCATAGCTGGTACGAGGATTCTGAATAGCTGAATATTTCAGCTAACTTTCGTTCCATGGAATTCAAAAGCCATGACATAACTAGCTGATCCTTGCTAATCCAAGATTCATAGTTTGGTGAGGAAGCATCAGGTACTTTGATGCTTCCATTTATGAACCCTAACTTGGATCTCCTACCCAGCGCCAAAGATACAGCTCTTGACCACGACAAGTAATTAAACTCATTCAGTACGACTGAGCTTGACCTTTGATTTGGGTTGACGTCCACCTCATGCGCATTCACGGAGGAAAGCTCCCGGGAACTATCAGCTTCTAATGCTAAAGGATTCTCTTCAGACATTTTGGAGAGTGAATACTCTCGGATAGCAGTATAGCAGAAGCAGGTTAATTTCCCTGCTCTGATACCATATTGAATTTCAAAGGTTGAATTGTATTTCTCTCATATGATCCTTACAATTTGTACAACTGTATATAGGCTTAGGGAAGCTAATTAACAACTCCGTGAATTAAGGGAATTAACAACAATTCCTTGAATTAAGGAACAACTCCCTTGAATTAAGAGAGATCCTTGAATTAAGGGAATTGACAACAATTCCTTGAATTAAGGAACAACTCCCTTGAATTAAGGGAGATGACAACAACTCCTTGAATTAAGGGAGTTGACAACAACTCCTTGAATTAAGGGTTCCAATAAAGGAACTACTCCTTGAATTAAGGGAGGTGACAACAACTCCTTGAATTAAGGGTTCCAATACCTTCGTATGAAAATTTCCCTTGGCATTGCTAAGGTCTAGTATTCCTTCACAGTGATGAGGCAAAAGTCATATATCAAACCTGGCGAGCACTCCGAGTGGTGAGAATTTGAACCTGGCGAGCCGAATCTCACTACGAGGATTCAAATCTTACTCTAGATATGGATTCAAATTCACACCTGGCCGCAATGGAAGCCCAATTTTTTGCGGAGAGAGATTTGGCTGCATCCAACTCTAAAACCCAAATAGAGAGCTAGAGAGGCAAAGCAGATGAACACATGTGGCAACCCATCAATGAAATTTCAGTGAAACTCTAAAACCCATCAATGAGAGCTGAGGGATGTTTAGGAACTAGTTATCTGAATGGAAGGTTTTCATTTTTATGTGGGTAGCCATGTGGAGAACTGAGGGATAGAGTGAAGCTCGTAGTGAGGCGCACAAGATCTGGGTTCAAAGATGGAGTGGCAGTGAGCAATGAGAGGTTTTAGGGTTTTGGGAATCAGAAAGATTAGGAAGAGAAGAATGAGGTGGCATCGGAAGATGAAGCGAGTGAAGAAAGGGCAATTCATGGTACATTGCTTTGAATTACCATTAAGAAAGGGAAATCCAGATTATGACCATAGAAAACGTCCCAGTTGAGGGTTTGAGTCAATTAGCCTCTCGGGTCGATGAATTGTGCTAAGATTGGGCTAAAATGGGCATGGGAGAGTGTGGGTTTCTTGGGAGAGAGAGAGGGAGAGAGATTGGCAATCGAGATTCCATCCAGCCAACGCCGCCTTATCCCTTCCCTAGCTACACAACAACCCCTCTCATTCCCACCACGACACTCCTCGTCAATGCGCAAGTGAACAAAGTGAGGAGACAAAGACGATGATTGTGGTCATCTAATGATAGAGTTCATCCATGTTGGCTCAGCATTGATGTTATCAACCTCCTGGTCAGTAACTCGACTGGGTCGACTTGTCGTCTGATCTTATAATCGATGAAGGATGCTAGGCATGCAAGGTCATCAATGTGGCTATTCTCCAATCAAGGCACCTTCACTAATTCATAGGTCTGGAAAAACCGAAGTAGTGATCTGAATTTTTCGAGGTAAACGGCCATGTTGACTTCCTTGGCATTCTAATTGTTGTTGCCTAACTAACGACTAGCTGGGAGTCACTGAATATCTAGATCTAGTTTTCTCCCAAGTCCTTTGGAAGATGGTGTCCGGTAAGAAGGGTTTCATACTCTCCATAATTTTTGGAGGCTTTGAATATGAAGCTTATAGTGTATTCAAGCTTGGCGTGGTCTAGAGTGGTGACGACGAGGCTGGCACCGAAGGTAGAGTGGCATGCTGGTCCATCTACATATAGAGTCCAAACTAGTTTGGATCGGTCGATGGGACTATGTTTAACCTCTACGCCACATCTAGAAGCTGACTCTCGAGTGAGAGGAAGAGGATCTTCCGGGATGTACTGGGTTTTCTCATAGGTGAATTCTGAGAGGAGATCGACAATGGCTTGGCCTTTCACGAATGTTCATGGAGCATAAGTATGACAAACTCACTATGTTTGATGTCCCATTTGGTGAGTCTTCATGAAGTGTCAAGTCATTGCAGCACTTGCTGGAGGGGCTTGTTGTTGAGGACCATAATAGAGTGAGCATGGAAGTCTGGCCAGAGTCGCCTTGTAGTGATAATAAAAGTAAGAGCTAGTTTTTCTAAAACAGTGTACCTAGTTTTGGCATCCTAGAATTCCTTGATGATGTAGTAACCATAGTGCTCTGCTTCGTTGGTTCTCTTGATAAGGACTGATGTCACAACCCGACTCCCCTAGCACGATATTGTCTGTTTTGGGCCCACAACTTCATAACATTTTTTTTTGGGAACTCATGTGCAACTTTCTAGTGGGTCACCCATCATGAGATTGCTCAAACCCAATCTCTCTTAACTTTGGAGTTCCAACCAAACTCAAAGCTAGTGAGCTCCCAAACGTTTTGTGCTAGATAGATAGGTGCCCACACATATAATGCACTTCACCTTTCCCTCCCCGAGCGATGTGGGATTATTCACCGTTTTCCCCAAGACACGGGTCTTACAACTAAATTGATCACTAAGTGGGAGACCAAAAGGTAGACCATGAGTTGTTCTCCCGTGTCTAGCAGGGCGAGCAGGGGAGCTTTTGACATATATGCTTTGAGATCAGCGCAAGATTGCTCACATTCGGGTGTCCACTTGATTGTTCCTCCCTTCGTCTTAAGGGACTTGATGAATGGTAGGCATTTGTCGATGGCTTGGGAGATGAAGCGGGTGAGGGCAGCTACTCGCTCTGTGAGGCTCTGGACTTCCTTGAAGGATCGAGGGAGCTACATATCAAGGATGACCTTGATCTTCTCGGGTTGGCTTTGAAATCTCTCTGCTAATCATGTAGCCGAGAAATTTTCCAAAACTGACTCTGAAAATGCAATTGGCAGGGTTAAGCCACATTCTGTGTAACTTAATCACTTCGAACATCAAAGAGAGATTGTGGACATGGTCGGTCGATGTTTTTCTCTTGACTAGCATGTCATCAATGTATACTTCCATAGTCTTCCCAATTTGGTCAGCAAGCATGAATTTGGCTAAGTGTTGATAAGTCGCTCCTGCGTTCTTGAGGCCAAATGGCATCACAATGTAGCAATAGACACTATGGTTGATGTGGAAGCTTTTGTAGATTTGATCGTCCAAATATATATGGATTTGATTATACCAAGAGTAGGCATCCATGAAGCTAAGTAGTTCATCCCAGCTGTTGTCTTCAATAAGATATCAATTTTGGGGAGAGAAAAAATGTCCTTAGGGCACGCTTGATTAAGGTTAGTGAAATCAGTGCACATTCTCTATGCCCTGGAAAGTTTCTGAACTAGAACCGCATTGGCGATCCAAGCCGCGTAAACAGCCTCCCGTACGAAGTGGATCGTGCTTAGGTTGGTGATTTCCTTCTGCATAATTAATTGTTGCTCACCATCATAGGTGTTGCTTCTGGGTGATAGGCTTGAAAGAAGGATCAATGGTAAGCATGTGGCAAATGAAAGTTATGAATATACCGGGCATATCAGCGTAAGACCAAGTGAACAACTTGATGTTTTCCCTAAGCAAACGGATATGTTCATCTCGATTCTCCTGCTATAATGAGGTGCCGATTCGAACCATTCAATGTGGGTAAGCAGGGTGAAGAAATATCGGCTCAATTTTTCTTAACTGATTGAGAAGTTTAGGTAGTAGACAGGTCGTGTGGGTCATCTAGAGGACTAGCTTGAGATTTGTTGCAAGAGCTCCAGATTGATTAAGTCGGCCTCATTTTCTTGTTCAATGAAAACTAGTGTTTCTTTACTAGTGCACTGATTTACCTTGGTGAGAGCTGATTGGTAGCAGGTGAGTGTCAAAATTTGATCTCCCTGAACATGGTCCATGCATATGATAGTGGGGAACTTCATGAGGAGAAGGCGGGTAGAGCAGACTGCGTTGATCTGGTACAGTAGCCCCCTACTAAGGATGATATTGTAGCTCGTGGGGAAATCAACCACGAGGAAGGTGACGATGGCAGTGGCGACAAGAGGCATGGTGCATAGCGAGACAGTGCCGATCAACATGACTAAGTATCCTGAGAAACTCTGCAGTGGAGTGACTACCTCATTTAAATCCTTGTCAGGTATCGTCGAGAATCTGTCCAATGTCAAAGTTTGAGATATGGGCTCGAATGATTAAAGGGTTGTCATGGGGGAAGACAATACCCTATTCTTCCTCTTCGAAGATGGTGTTCAGTTCTCAACCTACCTTGTTGATTTTTTGTGCTCTTCTAGATTTAATGTTGAAGAGCTAGTGATTGGATTGGGCAGCTCGGATAAAGTCCTTCTTTCCTGATTGGAAGTGTAGGCAGAGGAGATCGTAGGTCTACCACTGATGGTGTTAATCTGTGGGTTTGTTGCTGGCCATGAGGCGTTCTACAAGAACTTATTGATCTTCCCATCATGAGCTAATCCTTCCACAATGTTGTGGAATGCCACACACTCGCCAATGGAGTTGTCATTGAACTTGTGGTATTGGTAGTATAGATTGGGTGAAGAGTTGGTCGGGGACTGGTGGGTCGAGCCTTTGGTTTCTCAATCATGTTCTTCACATTTAACAATACATTCTCCAAGGAGATATTAAGAATGATGTAAGTTTCGTACCTGGAAATTGGACCATGCGGGTGATCTCCCATGGGAGCCTGGTTGTCGTACAGTCGATCCTTCCTTCCCTTGTGATTGTTATCATAAAGGTCCTTCTGCTTACTTGAGTAAGAGTTGTGCTCGTATGACCGGTCATGTTGATTGGCCTCGTAGGAGGCTTGCTTGGCTAATTGAGTTGGGACCCTATGTAGGTGGAGCCAGCGTGCTATTTTAGCTCCTTGGTGAGGTTTTGACAAATTCTGCCTTTGCTTGGATGGTAACTTGCTCCATGAGCTCATTGTAGTCTTCCTAGTCTATGGTGAAGGCCTAATATTTGAATGGCGACTCTTTGAGGTCGCTACAAAATTCTCAGAAGGTCACTTTGTCGTTAGTCTTTTGACAGTAGTCATGGATCTTGAATTGATTCACGAAGACCATGTGTAACTCGTCGAAGGAGTTGAGGGTGCCTGGTTGGAGTTGGTAAAACTAATTGAGGACAACTTTTGTAAGGGTTAAGCTGAAGATCAAGCACTGCACCTTGTCGAATAGGTTCTTAAAGGAGACTACCGACTGATAGTTGTCCATGTGTGTGACTAGGTCACCTTTCCCCGAGCAAAGGGCAGTAAATGCGCCAGAACCTTAATGAATTAAGGACTAGCCAATTTCTTAGGTGTTGCATTGTGTCCCAAGATGTTGGATGGATGGTAGTGATTTTGTAGAGGGTACATCTGTATTTTTACCGCTGGGGTAGGTAATTATTCGCTGGTGCTAACCATGATGCTTGGGGATACAAATCGGCAGTCCTTGAGAAAGGTTAGTTGGCCCACCTTCATTCAGCGAGTGAGTGATCCTTGTTGACAGGCTGCTGAACAAGTCGCCATGGCACTTTGCGGGAGTTTCTGGGCGGCTCCCTAGTGGTTAGTCAGAACGATATAAACACAATACATCCTATTTAGGGTTTCAAGTTTATTTAGTTCAAATGTATTGAAGCCTTTAGTGAAAATTACTCTTCCTTTAATCATCTTTTCGATCCTACGACATGCCGAAATTCTTAGTTTTATTACTATACTGTATTTTGTTGTTATTGTTATTTTAATGCTTGTTGTTGGTGTTGTTATTCTTGTGGTTGTTGATAATGTTTGACCTGAGAAAACACCACTTTGGTTGGAGTCTGTCCTCGCCAAAATTGTAATTGGTCATATTTTAACTTAATCTAAGTTAGTTTTTATGTGTTTTTTTTTTACTATAATTAGACGTTTTTATAAAAAAAATTTGACATTTCTTAATTTGATCGGTAAATATTTTTGACTATTTTTTTAAAAAAATATCTCTCTACCATCATCTTAAATTTACGTTTTAAGCTACAAAGGTAATGTTAAGGAATATATTAATTTTTATCAAATTATTTAGAAATCCATTAAATCCAAAACAGACTGTTAATGAATATATTAATTTTTATTAATTTATAAATCTATTATTAATACAAAGTAAAAATAATAAAAATATAAAGATACCCATATTTATTCAGATAAATACATGTATACCCAGATAAGAGTATAATAAAAGATTATGAAGTGGTAATGTTTATTTGATAAATTTTAATACAGTGATAATGTTTGCAATCCAATCTTCTACAATCTTAATATATAAATTTTTGAGTATTGATTATTCTATTGTTTTTTTATATTCTTACCTTTTATTTTTAATATCCTTACTTTTTTTTATGCCTAAACAGTTTCAAACCATTTCGATTCAAACCGAACCGTTAATAACTGTTTGAATTGAAACGGTTTTATTTCTAATTTTAGAAAATTCAAACCGTATTGAACTGTCAAAGTTTTAACGATTTCAATTTGAATGTTGTTAATATCCGTGTCGAACGAAATTGTACCCACCTCTAATATTCGATAGCATGTTGATGCTTCTATAGCAAGTTATAGTTTATCATTGAAGAAAGAGTCAAAACTTAGAAGCAACTGCTTTGCAAAAAGTGTGTGTACTGTGTACTCCCCGTACTTTTGCTAATTGGAGATGGTTGTATCACATAATCATGGTAAGCGCAGTTTTAATAGTCAAAACAGACCTAGATAGTCAATTTCCTACCAGGCTATGATTTATGATTTATCCTTGCAGGTTGGTATAAAGGCTGCCTGTGATTTGCAAACGATTGAATGTTAACGCACGCAATGCTAATTTTCTATGCAGTTGTGTCCACATCTTGATTTAATGTCCAATATAAATGAAAAGATAAAATAAATTAGGTTAGGTTTTTTAAGTGTATATATCTAAAGGGAAAATTTAGAGCAATAGTCCCTGAATTTTATTCTAATGTTAGAAATTCTCATTAAATTTTAATATTTATTTTACTTTTGTACATAAACTACCATAATGGTTGATTTAACCTCTCTGTTAAAATTAAGTGCAAAATCGTATATTCCAATTGTTCATACCATATCTGCCCAGGCCGAGCATGAAGCCCAGACCGACTGGAGGCTCGGCCCATTACCAGAATGGCGATCAAACCAGCCCAATCTTGGAGGCCCAGCCCTCCGCCAGCTCGGCATGTCGGCCCCGACCGACCCAGAGGCCCAGCCCTCTTCCAACACTATGCCACTGGCCGACTCTGGAGGCCCAGCCTCTGTCGGTCGGTGCGTCGACCTAGACCTATCCGACGGCCCAAAACCTCTGTCCAACACAAGCCCAAGGGGCCCAGGCCGGCTCAGACAAAGAAAGCCTTAACGTGGACGACTCCTACACGTGTTGGCCCCAGAACAACTGAAATTTGTCCCACATTGGGAGAATGTATTTATTATACTCACCACACCCATACAAAAGGGGTCCATTTGACGTATAAAGGTAACTAAGCATTTACTATCCACAACTACTTTTACAATACACACTTTACCACTTACCCTATACCTTAGACCGACCACTGACTTGGGCGTTGGAGTACCGTTGGGCTAGTACCACACCGGTGCCTATACTCTGACCGACCGACCAGTTTCATTCCCTTTCAGGTATACAAAGAGCATGTGGTAGAACATCATTTGCTCCTTAAGTTGGCACATTTCGTGCATCAACAGTTTGGCGTCGGCTGTGGGAAATTGACTAAGTTTGCCCTCCACTCTATCGAGCCTAAAACACCGTTACCCTCCCATCATCCGGCATGTTGGACAACGTCGATGGCGAAGTCACACCCGCGCCCAGCCGATGGCTAAAGGACACCTCTTCCGAGGTGCTCCAGGCATTGGAAAATTACAACGCGACATGGCTGAAATCAGGGCCAATGGCTCTTAGGCCCAGGTACGCTATACCGAGCTCAATGGACAGTACACCGAGGTTGTAGCCCAGTTGCAGGCTGCTCAAGTTGAGCTGAACGCTCACCTCGCTCAGGACGAGACTCGCCAGGACGGCCTCTTGGTGGCCGAATGTGCAGAGCAAGCCGAGAGGATCCGGCGAACCACCAACAAGAGCAAGGCCACAACCACGGCCGTACCAACCGAGAAGGGCCAGAAACTCCTGGTCATTTCTGGAAAGGGCGCTCAAGGGACTAGGATCTACTGCGATACTCGCGAAGCCCTGAGTAGCACCTCCAGACTGGAGCGCAGGCAATTCAGCCCGATCTACTTCGAATTCCCCGCAGACAAAGATCTACGGGCAATGGAGCAGACCGGTCGGACATGACTTGAGGCTGGTCCGCGCTAGCACTCTCGTAGCAGGAACCCCTCTATTTTTGTAACCGAGCGAGAGGATTCTTCCTAGGAGATCCTCAGCGCCCGACGGTCCGAGCGTCCCTCACGCAGGACCAGGTCTCGAAGAAATCGAGGGAACTCATCTCGATGGGACACACCATTGCCTCTCCATGGCACCAAATACCCTTGCCCAAATAAGGCCCCCAGCGCCGACCCAATGGTCCAGCAGCTCCTCGATAGCGTGAGATGCCTAGAGGCCGAGAAAGGGACACCACAGACACATACTTGGGACAGACCTAGCTTGGGACCATTCGTGGACCGAATCAACTTCTTCTAGCATAGCAGCGCAATCAAACCGCTGAAGATCCCCTTCTACACTGATCAGACCAACCCGATCAACCACCTCAACAACTTCAGGTCGGTCGTCTCCTTCTCGAGCCTGACCGACAAGGCCCGCTGTTTGGTTTTCAGTTCCACCCTCACCGACGCTGCAATAAACTGGTTCTACCGACTAAAGCCTGGCTCTGTCGACTCCTTTGCACAGCTCACCAAGGTCATTCTGAATCAGTTCATGATCCAGACCGATAGACTCTTCTCCGTCAAGGATCTCTTCCTCCTGAAGAAAGGAGAAACGGAGACGCTACGTGCGTACGCTGCTCGGTTCAGCCTGGAATACCATCGCGACCACTCTACCACACCACACCCTCAGCCGATCGAGGAGGTAGAGGAGGTCATCCTCTCACACGACTTCACCGACCAGAAGATCACGATTGGTACTACACTGAGTCCAGCTCTACGCACCGACCTGATCAAGTTCCTACGCTATAACACAGAGGTATTCGCGTGGTCTTATATGGACATGTCCGGCATCTCGACCGACGTCATCTGCCACCGACTGAGCATCAGCCCGAACTTCAAACCAGGGGAGAAAAAGCGCCGCATCTACGATGCCGAGCTAACCGAGGCCATGAAAGCTAAAATTGTCAAGATCAGCACCATCCACTTCGTTCGTAAGGCCGTATATGTCGTCTGGGTGGCTAACGTGGTTTTGGTTAAGAATCCCTGGGGGTGTGTCCTATGTGCATCGACTTCACCGACCTGAACAAGGCATGCCCCAAGGACAGCTTCCCATTTCCTAAGATCGATCAACTGGTCGACGCCACTGTCGGGCACGAACTCCTCAGCTTCATGGATGCTTACTTGGGGTACAACCAGATATTCATCGCATCCCGAGCCGACTCAGCTTCCGCCTTCAGCAGATGCTCATTCTTCAGTGACTCCCGAGCAGTAGTAGCAACTTGCTCCTTTAGCTGCTTCTTTTCTTCCTCCGCGGAAGCCGCTCGGTACAGAGCATCGGAGTAGCTGACAAACAACCGACCGAGAGACTGCACCAACAAATACACGAGTTAATGCAAGCACAAAAAAATAGAACTCAAGTGCAAGCAAGGTTACACCGAGAACCTTACATGTGAGGTAGCAACAAGGGACCTGAACAACCGCAACTCCCTGGAAGCGCCTGCTGCCATATTATCCACGATCGACTGCATCCACTCGCGCACTGAGGTAGAAGTGTCCTCCCACTGGTCTCCTCAGGCAAGAGGGCCGCCCCGACTCAATTGCTACTGAGACGACGGCTTTGCAAGCAGAATAGCCTCAGAAGAGCGCGGCGAGATCGACCGTGAGTGCTCGATCCCCCTCGGACACACCTTCTACTAAAGAGGCACGCCTCGGGGCAGGGGGCTGGTCGTTGGCGTCTGCAAGGGTAGTGACACGCCTAGAAAGGTAAACGGCGACTCCAGGATGACCATCTAAGTCGGATTGGGAACAGTAGCCCGAGCTCTCACTTCCTCGGTAGTCTTGGCGAGCGAGTTCCAGACTTGCCTCTCCCGCTCGGCCTCACTCTTCGTGACCACGATGCTAACCGGTGTGTCAAACCGAACCACCGGCTCAGGATCCTTTCGACCTTCCTCCAGATCGATCACTGGAGTAACCGCCGATGGCTCGATACATTGGGGATTTGAAGTCGGTACAGCAGGGATGGCCACCGACACGGACTGGGGACTCTTCAACTGGCTCTTCCTTCTTTTCTTCCGCTCGTCCACACCGAACAGTCAACAAAGCCTTTTGGTCACTCGCGGATTGAAATTGGGCGTTCTTTGGGCTCCCGAGCTAGCGTCCGGGGCTTGTTTCCTTTTTTGGGTGGAGCTGGCCACCCCGTCTACTTTCCTTTGCTCCTCCGACCTAGATATTTTCTGCTCTACCTTTTCCTCCTCAGTCACTCGGTCAATCCGCTTCTTGACGTCTTTTGCTATCTCTGTCACACATCGTAACACTACGAACAGGGAGTAAAAAACAAACACCTATGTTTGGACAACGACCACTATTTTACGAAGATTGAACCCTGTGTTCGAACCCTAGTTCATCCACCAGAAATGGGGAAAATATGAAAACCAAGTCAAAAGAAAGGAAGGCCGGAGGTCATACCTGATGGTTCACAAAAGAACTGCCCTCGTTGGAGTTTGTACCACCGTGAATGTTATCGGGATTACTCGCCGGAAATCGCCTCAACACAAACAAAGAACACACCATAAAAAATACGGGAAAGTAAAAGGGGTTAAAAAATAAAATGCTTTTTAACCCACTATTTATAGGCTAAGGTTAGTAGTCGAAGCGTCGCCTCATTCCCCATGACATTTATTACCACTTCCAGCTGTCCTCCACGGGCCACCCGTGCCCTCGAATTACCCGCTGACAACCAACGGTCGGGAATTCCAACCGTCCACCGACTAACACGCGACACAGACAGCTCCTCGATTCCTCCAACGGTCATGTTCGCTGACCCATGGCGTAGGTGGCTACTCGACTTCCACACCTGCTGACGTCGACTTCTCCCGCCCACGCCGACCGACTCACATCCTCTCGGTCTACCCTCCCCCTATCACCACCGACTTCTCCGTTGGGTTCAATACCTCTCCTGGGGGACTGGAGGTGTAACGCCCCGAAAATTCGAGAAATGTAAAATTGTAAAATAATAAATGAAATGACGTTTTTAACCCTGTGAATAGTATGATCGATTTGTTGACTTTTTGATTGGTAGGTCAAACGGACGTTGACCATTGATCGTGACGTAGTTCGGGACGTCACGAGTCCATAGACAGGTGGCACGTCCAATTCCGACGATCAGGGAAAAAGTTAAGACGTTCGGAAGTCCAAGGGCATTTTTGTAATTTGGACGAAAAGGGGGAAAATGTTGACTTTTTGATTGACAACTGATTTTCACACGATTCGAGGACCGTTGGGTAGGTCTCGATGCCCTGAGTCCGTAGACAGGCGGCACGCTGAAAACGGACATCGGACGGTTGGGTTACGGGTCTAAGAAGTGAAGGGCATTTTGGTAATTTTTGAACAGAGGGGTAAAATAGTAATTTTGCAGGGTTACTATTCGGAAACCGTGAGAATCAGGCCTGCACCACCGTGCTTGGTGGTTCTGAGCAACCCATTAGTTTAAACGATTAGTGGACTGGACAGGAGAATTGTTTATGGCCTTTGAGGCAGTGCAGTGTGGGTTGAAGCAAGGTACATGCACGGGCACCATTGTTTAATGGTTTTAGGACCGTTGCGGGAGGCATTTCTCAGAGGAACCAGGAGGATTCCCACGGGCTGTTGGGTGGCACGATGTGATTAACTAAGTTGAATTAGGAGTGAGGGTCATTATGCTGAAGGTAGGGCTGAGAGTTAGAGAGAAAAACCAGAGAAAACTGAAATTCTGGAAATTGGAGGGAAAATCGTTTTTTAATTTTTGAGGCTTGTTGGACTAAATCACGGACTTGTTTAGTCTCCTGGGACCATTTGGAACTCAACCACGTCGAGTTTGAAGGGAATCAAGCACTGATTGGCCAAGAACAGAAGCCCCTGGTTCTAAGAAATTTCAGGGCTAAGGACGACGACTTCCAGGCGAGTGTTTGTTCAATTGGTTGTGCATTTTGGTCCGTATTAATCCTAGTTAACTCTCTGTTAAGTTAATTTGAAGATGATATGGGAATCAGTGAGTTATGGTGATCGACCCGTTTGGTTGATCACGGGTCGAAGGGCTGATATAGGAACTGTTAATGTCAATTGATGACTCAGACCTTAAATTAACATGTTAAGGAAGATGTTAGGATCAAAAATGAAGGAAATCGAGTGGGAATTGAGGGTTAATTGGCCGGGTCGAGTCGCGGGTTGAAGACCCGTTTAACAGATGAAGGGGTGAAAAAGATGACACTGTAGCTACAGTGTCAGGCGCGTGGCTTTCACGCGCAGCCACTTTGGGCGGCGCGTGAGGGCACGTGAAGCCTCATCTCCGATCACGGTCAACTAGAGTTTTCATCCTTTAAGTGTTTTGAACATTTTGGGTTTAATAATCAAGCCAATCGAGGATCGTTATGTTAGTCAGAATAGGGCCGGTTGTCTCGAGAAGCGTGTTCGGGCGGTTTTCCCCTGTCGGTTTTAGTTTAGGAATTCTTGGTTGACTGTTAAGAACTTGTGGTGACCTTACGTGTGATTTTGGACTGACAGGAATCGTACGGTAGTTCCGGGACAAGGTTTTACGCGTAGTTTCGCAGCGGGATTGTACCGTGAGTGGGCCCGATTTCCTTAAACCCTTGCATGTGTAACTGTTTACACCTTTATATATATATACATGGTGGAATCAAGTAATGGTTTTGATTATTTTGAAATTAAGGTTATGTCACGATTTACGATGTTTGGGCTTGAGACTCGTCTGGTGAAATTTAAGTATGGTTTTGGATTTCATATATACATATATATATATATATGCATGTGGATATCGATAACTATCTTCGTTACTACACTGTATAGATCCACCGTGTGATACTGTCTCCTCCGGATGTGGTACCCCGGAGTGGTCACGGCGCATTGCCTGCGAAGGGTCATTCTACGGAGGTACCGGACCGTAGGATGATTCAGGAGCAGGATTGCTATGATTGGACGTCTGGGACGTCGTGCGTCTGGGACGCTAAGCATCTGGGATGCCGTACCCGGACTGGGTTCGGGGATTGGACTCGAGATTGAGACCCCGAGTGGCACTCGTAGCCTTGGGACTGTGACCTTATTGGACGTCAGGGACGTCGGACATCTAGGATGTCAGGATTGGAGTGTATAGTGCAGTGACTGTGGTTATATATTTGTGGTTTTATTATATAACTTGTGCTATCTTATATGATTTTATGGTTTTAAATACTAATGCATGCATGTTTGGAAAACGGAGGGGTAAAAGTATATGTTTTAATTATTAAACTGTTTTATAAACTTTGAGTTTCGGCCCACTCACCGTTAATGTTTTGGTGACCCCTCCAGGCCATGCTACTGAGGTAGAAGAGGATCCTGAGGTTGAGGCATAGATCTACACTGATCACCTGAACCCCTGTTGGGTAGGTTAACCCGCAGGATAACTTAGAGTCGTGCTCGGAATTTGTATTTTGGACTTTATCCTTTGTCTGACATCTTTTGAATTCGGATTGTATGTATAACTTTATTTCGGATATTTATGCATTTGAAATTTTTAAGGTTAAATTTGGAATGTTGGTTCGGGTGTCAAACAGGAGCAGGGCACGTCCCCTTGTGGTCCCCGGGGGATTGGGGCGGGTCCTGTCAGGAGGTATATACAACCGGTCTAGGGCATTCTCTTTACAAGTACCCAACCGAGAAATTCCACCTCGGTCACGAACTTGGGGGACTTCTGTTCATACCATATCTGCCCAGACCGACTGGAGCCCCGGCCCATTACTAGAATGTTGATCAATCCAGCCCAATCTTGGAGGCCCAGCCCTCCGTCAGCTCGGCATGTCGGCCCCGACAGACCCTGAGGCCCAGCCTTCTTCCGACACCATGCCATCAGTCGACTTTGGAGGCCCTGCCTCTGTCACCAAGTGCGTCAACCCAGACCAATCTGACGGCCCAACACCTCCGCCCAACACAAGCCCAAGGGGCCCATGCCCGTTTAGACAAAGCAAGCCTTAATAGGGCCTGGCCAACACCAACACGTGGACGACTCCTACACGTGTTGGCCCCACAAAAACTGACATTTGTCCCACATCGGGAGAAAGTATTTATTATACTCACCATACCCATACAAAAGGGGTTCATTTGGCATATAAAGGTAACTAAGCATTTACTGTCCACAACTACTTTTACAATACACATTTTACCACTCACCCTATACCTTAGACCGACCACTAACTTGGGCGTCGGAGTACCGTTGTGCCGGTACCACACTGGTGCCTATACTCTGACCGACTGACCAGTTTCATTCCCTTTCAGGTATACACAGGGCACGTGGCAGAACAACATTTGCTCTCTAAGTTGGCACATTTCGTGCATCAACACCTATAAATGTTATTTTTTAAGTTTAATAAAAACTTATCAAAATTAAAACAAAATATATAATAGGTAATGGGTACCTGTTCTTTCCATTCCCAGCTCTTTTATTGAGGGAGATTTAACCTCCACAGGAGCATCCTTTACATCACGGTTTCACTGGAGCACCACGAAGGCTTAATGTCGCTAAAATAAATTTGGTGGATATAGATGATTATGGCTCTCATTCAATTTGTCAAGCTAGTGGAGGGGACTTTAAAGCTTAATTATTATGCTACGGTTAGTACGGACACCCTCAAACCTATAAGGGTGGGGTGCTCAGGGATTCAGTTGGTGTGCTGGTGGCTAGCTTCTCAAGGCCAGGGCCATCGGGTGGATATGTGGTTGCCATTGAGGTTGAGGCAATCCTGTGTGATCTTTTGTAGCTACAGTGGTTGGGAATTCAAAATGTGGTGGTGGAGATCGATTTTTTGGAGGATGTTTGTGCCATTAAGTCTGCCCAGTTTCTTTGGATGTCGATGGGTCTATTTACTCTCGAAGTTCTATCTTTAATGACTGCCATCCAGATCCCACTGGGGGGTGGGGTGTACTCTTTTTCCCTTATCAAATTTCTTTCGAGCTAGCTGAATTTTATGATGAGAGTTTTAATAAGGCCCCAAGTACTGGCTGTGGTACACCCACTCAGTGTACTTTCTCCATATTCCTCTTTTTAATGAAGTGCTCCTTTTAATTTTAAAAAAATGAAGATCTCAATAATGGACAGTAAAACAGTCCATTAACCACATAATATTAAACATCTATATGAACAAAAATATGTAGGCTTTATAGTGCTACTTGTGATGACTTAGTAATTTGTTGAGCCTAGCGCATTGAATGGGTGACATGTGTCACCACAAAAGAAGGACACTCAAGCCTCCACCGTTTAATCAAAGATGTACATTCAAATGGAGGAGGAGGAGGAAGATATGAAGATGATGAGGGCACAATTGTTTAGAGGAGAGGGTTTCTCTTGTTCTTACTCTCTGTCTAGGCTCGGTTGAAGGGGCTGGAAAAGTGGAAACCTCTTGTAGAGGAAAAACATGGAAAGGAAATGAACTTTCACTAGATATTAGTGGGAAAGTATTGAAAATCCAGAGGTCCATCACCTTCGTCATTCGACGATATGGTAGATTGCGAGACCAGATGTAGATTGTTCATATCGATTCGCTAACAAAATTTTGGACTACCTGGAGTGTTTTCGAAGACCGTGTAAGATGAATCTGGGAGTGGTTCGTTGGGGAATATTGCTTCCCAAGAAAGGGGGAAGAGCTAATGTTTGAATCAATGGAAGCCAAGGCTAGGAAAGTGATCCTTGTAGCCCTGCGACTTGATTTAGGTTATCTCCAAGGTAGAGGACTCAAGTGGTTAGGTAGTTGAAGCTCAGCGGCGACATCAAAACTCCACAAATGTATTGCGACCAAACCTGATATGGTATGAGGTTCTCGATTCATAAGTCAATCCTTGGTGTTGCTAGATGAATTTTGATGAAGAAATAGGGGAAAATAATTGAGGAAAGAAGGTATTGGAACCGGGTTTGATCATCTAAGTCGAGACCTGATTATAATGTTTCAGGTCAACCCGCGAGAAGTTGATGATGACCTGGGCACATATGGCACGTGCGTATGGGGAAGCGATGCCCAACTGTCCACCGACACGTGGTTGAGTTCCTAAGGATTCAGTCAACATGAAAGTTACTCCTTTTGAAATTATGGATCCAATGGTACGATTTTGAAGGATATTGGATATTTATAAGGGTAGTTTCATACGTCCGAAGTGATAGTCTTGCTAGTTGACATACATATGGATCTCCCTAGGTTGTGGGAGATTGGATATGGATTCCTTATATGATTGGAATGTCAGTACAGAACTCCGAAAGAGTTGTGATATTGTCCTAAAGTTCATAAGGAGCTGAAATATCGGGTTCCACTATTTTTCGAGATCAATGGATTGATGTGGCTAGTGACCCTTGGAGAACGAATTATGTTTGGTTAGTATATCGAGATAATAATTCTAACATGGTCCATGTACATCCCTTGTCTGACGGGTTCTCCAGTTGTGTGAGACTTGTCATGTCCCAAGAGTAATTATGAACTAAGATTTGGTTGTCAAATGGGACTAGGACCAACCACGCTTATCAAAGTGATTTCAAGAAAGGACATGTTACTATTCATGGAATAGTGCATAAACAGTGCATTCCCGCTAATGCCCTTTGGCATGTGATTGATGATTTTGACCCTCTTTTTTCTTGCTTTCTTTTGTTATGAATACTAAACTGTCAATTTTTTTCTTTCTTTCTTACACATTTCTTCGTTTTCTTCTCTTCACTTCGAACATCTCATTGAAAATTTTCATTTCCTTCACCAGAGGCTTCATTTCAGTCATCAACATCTATCATTCACGTTGCCCTTTTCTTTGATTTTCTTTTGACATCCTTGCTCTCGAGTCTCTTCTTCTATATACTGTTTTTAGTTTTCAATGATTTAGTGGATATAAATTATTCAAAGCCTTGGATTGTTTATGATTCATTTCAAACTGTAAAAACTCTCCCTTTTTTTTCATGAATTTTGTGTCCTTTTTAAAGGATATATCATGAAATTTCTTAGTTTTTTTTTTTTTGGATTCTTATGCTTTACCTTGGGCAATATGTATCTGAATTTGTATGCTGATATTTGATTGGTTTTTTCCTTAAGTTTTGAGCAACTAATTGATGGCTTTCATGTTAATTTTTTTTTTAAGGATAAAGAACAAATTATCCAGATCTCAAGCTTTGTTCTCATCTCAAAAGTTTTTCACTTCCTCGCCTTGAATTGAAGATGGATTTTCTGGATTTAAGAATGAGTGTTCATATTTATTTCCAAATTGGTCATTGATTGGTTTAATTTTTAGAAAGAAAAAAAAAATCATATTTCTCTAACGAGTGTTCAATCTGTTATTTAATAATGTGGGTGTTAATAATAATTCTGAAGAAAAATTCAAATTGGTCATTGATTGGTTTAATTTTTAGAAAGAAAAAAATTCATATTTCTCTAACGGGTGTTCAATCTGTTATTTTTAAATATGGGTGTTAATAATTTGAGATGGGTTATCTGGATTGTAGAAAAATTCATATTTCTTTAACGGGTGTTCAATTTTTTAATTTTAAATGTGGGTGTTAATAATTTGAGATAGGTTTTTTGAATTGTAGGATGGGTGTTTATAAACCCTAAATTCAGTGGCTACCATATGTGGCCGTTGGTTATTGTTTTTTGTTTTTTTCCTGAAAATTCATCTTTAATTAAAGGCGAATAGAAACACTAATATTTTTTGCGAGAAGGTTAAACAACCAAGTCGACTCAAAATCGAGCCAAACATGACACCCTCTCTTACACTTGACATGATGAGCTACAATATGAGCTACCATATTACACGCACTAGGGGTAAATTGGAATGTTACCGACGAAATCGACTCACAAAGTACATGAATATCATGAAAGATATTGGTTATAGTACGATCATTACCTTTCTGACATAAGATTTGAATAAATTGGAATGAGTCTGATTCCACCACAATTATATTGTGCCCAGCCGTCACACAAGCCTCCACACTTGAACGAACTGCCAAAGCCTCAGCTTGAAGGGCAGACAAACAACCTACCCTACCAGCACCACTAGCCCCTTCAAAGGACCCTAGCTAGGAATGTGAAACCTGACCGTAGGCCCCTCTATGTCTTTCATTAGACCAAGCTCCATCACAATTGATTTTGAGTGCACCAAGGCTAGGTCGGTGCCAACCCCTAGCCCTCACCTCCTCATAATTTGATCTCGTATCTCCCATCACAACCTGTCCAACCACATTCCCGACTTTCTTTGTCTCTGAGAACTCTGCTAACTGTCCTAATAACATATCAATGGCAGTTACAGAAGACAAAAAAGTATCTTGGAAAGATCGCTCATTACGACCTTTCCAAATCCTCCACGTCGTTGGTTGTTGTTCGGTTGTATAAGTATATAGATTTTCTTTTATTTTATTTTTGATCGTGCATGAGATTTGAGGAATTCTTAGCTTGAAATATAATTGTTAGTCCCTTTGTTAGTCCTTTTTCTTGGATTGAAACTGTTTTCTTATTCTCAAAGAAATTTCGCTAATTGATTATTCTTGGCTGACCACCATCATCATCTTTGTTGATCAAGCTCGTTCGACAAGAAATTGGTGGGTTTTCATCAAATTTTAAGGTCAAGCTTTCTTCTTCAATCTATTAACTTTCTTGCTAAGAATCTCCGAAAAGTCCCCAAGGTGTTGTATCGCGTTTTGGATATCGATACCAGTATGAGACACTTAGGATATGCCCCGATATGACCTGATACGCCCCGATACGCCCCGATATGCTATCCCCAAACCGAGTTCGAATTTCTCCCTTTAATCGCCTCGTCTCCTTCGCGGCTTTGATTGCCTCAAAGAAAGTGATGGAGTCGATCTCTTGTTCCTGGCCTCTTCGATCTTGTACCACTTCGATCTTTTTGGGTAGGATTAGCCTCTTCCATCATTTGGAGGAGCAACTAAAATCACTTTGATCTTTCCAAAGTGTCTTGAAGAGGTTGTTTATTATTTTTTGATGCAAGTGTCTTCAAACGTGTAGACCTCCTTTTAACACAAATATAAATCTTGTGTACTGCAGCCATTAGTACTATAATTTATTATATTATGTGTTTATTATCTTTTGATTATAGTATCATTGGGGCGTGTGGACCTCCTTTTAAGTCAAAATAGAAATCTTTTGTCCTGCATGTCTGCATCAATTATTATTATTATTATTATTTATTTTTAAGATTTATTATTTTTAAGCGGTTGTATTTGTTTAGATTTGGATCTTCGAAATAGATTGGATTTCGATTTGTAAACAAATTGAGTCTGAGTCTTCTAAAAACTCTAGGTTTAGATTATTGCAATATCTATTAATAAAAAGAAGAATCTCTCATTTTGGATTATTGCAATATTTTTAAGAGGTTGTGTTTGTTTATATTTGAATTTTAATGTATTATTTATTTTTCGTATTCTTTTCGTATTGTATCTTTTGATTTTTTGATTTTGGCATATCAGAATATCGCATCGTATCGTATCTAAGGATGAACATATCGATATCGACGGATATATCGCTAGTCAAATTTACGGATATCTCGTCCCAAATTTCGATATCGATATCGTTTAAGGTCAACAAAAATGAAGGAAATTCGATCTAAAAGCCTTTGAGAAAAATTTAATTACCCAATGATGGTTATATAGGACTAATAAAAACTATAAAATGACTTTGATATAATAAAATATATGATGAATAATATGATACAATAGGGTTCTACCGATGACTAATAATATAAAATTTTAAACATAAACATAAATTGAAGTGAATTACTATAATTGGATGTTAATATAATTAAAAAAAAAACATAACAATAAGCGCTAAAAAATTCAATGGAAGAAAAATTATAAAATGAGAAACATATTTAAAATTGGAAAAAAACAAGGATGAAAAAATAGAGCCAATCTTTGTTCAAAAATTGGAAAGAATTCATATATTTAAAATTGGAAAAAAAATGGCGAACATTATTGAAAATTTGGAAAAAACGAATAAAAAAATAAAAAAAATTAAACAAAGGGTGCATCTTGGGATTCGATCCTAGGAATTGAGACTAAGGGCATAAGTGCACAACCAACTCAGCTAGCCCAAACTAATTAAAATTATGAGCAACGTAAAATATATAAAGTATACAAACTAACACTCTTAACAGTTATCTTCTTCCTCCCGCGGGTCTGCGATTCGGATTTTTCGACTCGGCGGCATGACCCGATTGGAAATTACTTGTTTTACGTCAGATTTTCATGAAATTTAGCCCTATCTCGATCTTTTTAATCAAATAATGAGATCTATGGGGTCAAAATTTCGCTCAATTCCCCCCCCCCCCCCCCCCCCCCCCCCCCCCCGCCCCTTCCCTTCTTATGTGCCTCCGGCCAATTTTAGCGAAATTTCGCAGATAATTACCGATTTTTTCATCCATAATTGTATTCTCGTATTCATATCCGTTAAAGTACTACCTAGCTTTTTGGGCTTTTATGTCTTTAAAGCAAGTTTCTAATTGCATGTTCTTCAAACACTGAAGGGCTTGACACAACACAAATAAAGATAAAATTTGTAGCTAATTTCTTCTGTATATAAACAACTTGGTTTCAGAAGTTTAATTGGAGTTCATGGAGGAATGTGAGAATTTTGGTAATGGGAACTTAAAGAATTTGTGTCTGGTTATAAAATGGAAAAGCTAGATTTGAGAGACTCAAGAAGCCAGATCAAAATCATGGGCACCCTGGTATCAATCTCAGGAGCATTGATCGTTATCCTCTACAAGGGTGCTCCAATTTTAGAATTTATGTTGATTATAAGATAACTAAATTTAAGCTAATTGATTTGTAATTCTATTTTGGTAATGAGTTTGTTGATGCTTGGATGATGATGGTCTATGAGTGAAATTAAGATGACTAATGATCATGTTTGTGTATCCCTAGTGCAAGAATTGTAAATATATAGAAGCTATTGAATTAGATTCTTGGTTAAATATGTGTTTTCTATCTTGGTAATATGATGTTGGTTACAAATCTGTTAAAATCATGCTCATGGTTTGATTTTGTTTTGGATTTTTAGTCATTAGCAGGATTGTTTTGTTAAAATCGTGTTCATGTAATTTTTTAGATGTCTGATATGCATAACTGAATTGGAAAACCTGTAAGGATATCTGTATAAATATGTTAAAAATGTAGGTTGGAACAAGGAGTAATAGTCATTGTCTATGACTACTGGGAGCTTGCTTCTGCTTTATTTACGAAGTAAACTTTTTTAGGAAGACCATGTTACAGCGTTTCTATTCATCTCCTAGTTATTCAGTGATAAGCCTATATTTGATCGTTATTTTATATTATTTTATACCATGTATGCTTAACCTTTAATGCAAAAATGTCAAACAATAGGAAAACAATATATATTTTGAGACAAATGTGCAGAATTGGATAGACCTCGTCATTATGAGAATTTTAGTTAATGAATCGTCTCAATCGGAGTTTTATAGAAAAAGTTATGATCGAAATAAGGGAAGCCACCAAAAATGTAACACCCCGGAAATTCGTGGATTTTAATATTGTGATTTAATGTGGGAATTGACGCTTTTACCCTTGTGATTGGTGTGACCAATTGTTGACATTTTGATTTATGAATTAAATGGACTTTGACCTATGACTGTGACGTAGTTCGGGACGTCACGAGTTCATAGACAGGTGGCACGTCCATTTCGGACGATCAGGGAAAAAGTTATGACTATCGGAAGTTTAGGGGCATCACCGTAATTTTGACGGTTGGGGCGAAAATGTTGACTTTTCATTTGACAATTAATTTTCATGCGACTCAAGGACCGATGGGTAGGTCTCGACGTCCTGAGTCCGTAGACAGGCGGCACGCCGAAATCGGACTTCGTATGGCTGAGTTACGGGTCTAGGAAGTGAGGGGTATTTTGGTAATTATTGAACCAGGGGCATTTTGGTTTTTTTGCCCTGGTTACTGTAGCAGACCGCGGGGGACATGGGCGGCACCACCATGTGCGGTGGTTCAACCGTGCAATTGGCTGTGTAATTGTGTGCTGGAAAGTTGGGAATGTCTGATGCTTTAGAACGTGGTCTGTTGCATCCACCGTGCACGACCCCATTATTAATTCAAGTTTGAAGCTTTTCGGGGGACATTTTTCAGTGGACAATTGGGCACCCACGAGCCTCTGGGACAGCTTGAAATTAATTAAAACTGATTATATAGTGTGTGAGCTTCACTCTGGTATTGAAAGGACTGAAAATAAGAGTGGAACCAGAGAGAAACCATTTCGGGAATTTTTGGAGGGAAATTGGGTTTTTGATTTCTACGGTGTGTTGGGCCAATCTAATCGCAGAGTAAGCTTTCTGGGAGTGTTTAGAACACAACCATATCAAAATCGAAGGCAATCAGCCACGGGTGAGCTGGGACGGTGACTGCCGTGTTCAGAAGAATTTCAGAGGTTTGGACGACTACTTCCAGGTGAGTGTTGGTTCAATTGAGTGTGTTTTCCAGTTCGTTGTGATACTATGATGCTTCATGTAAGGTTAATTTGATTTCGGTTTAGAAACCAGTAAGTTGGGGTGATCAACCCGTTTGGATGATCACGGGTCGAGGGGCCATTTAAGGATTTGATTTGGCTAATTAATAACTCAGAACTTAAATTAGATGTTTAAATAACATGTTAGGATCAAATTGGATTGAAATCAAGTAGGAATTGATGGGTAATTAACCGGGTCAAGCCGCGGGTGGCAGGCCCGAATTACAGACAAACGGGTGAAGGTGCTGACACTGTAGCTATAGTGTCAGGCGCGTGACTTTCACGCGCAGCCACTTTGGACGGCGCGTGAGGGCGCGTTGGGGCTTATCTCCGATCACGATCAACATGACTTTTATTCCTCTCATCATTCTGAACATTTTTGGTGAAATAACCATGTTGATCTGAGATAGTTTTTGATGGGTCAGTTTAGGGCCGATTGCCTCGGGAAACGTGTTGGACGGCTTCCCCGAGCCGGGTTCTATTTCGGACTTTGTGGTTAAACGTTTAAGACTTGTAGTGACACTTACATGTGATTTGGACTGACAGGAATTGTACGATAATCCCGGTACAAGTTCGTACGCGCAGGTTCACCGCGGGATCGTACAATGAGTGGGCCATTTTCTTAAACCCTTGCGTGCATAAATGTTTTCTGGTTTATTATACTTATTCACATGCTAAAAACAATAATGGTTTTGATGATATGGAAAATATGGTTATGGCACGTTTCACGGTATTTGGGCTTGAGACCCGTCCGATGAAACTTAATGATTGGTTCGAATTCTATCTATGTATATATATGCTTGCATGTGGATATCAATAAAATGTATTTGGTACTGCACTGTATAGATCCATTCATATGATACTGTCTCCTCCGGATGAGGTACCCCGGAGAGGTCACAGACGTCTAGAACGTCCAGCGTCTATGACGCTAAGCATCGGGGATGCTGTACCCGAACGGGGTTCGGGGATTGAACTCGGAATTGAGACCCGAGTGGCACGCGTAGCCTTGTGATTGTGACCTTATTGGACGTCAGGGGCGTCAGACATCAGGGATGTCGGGATTGGAGTGTATAGTGCAGCAACTAAAATTATACTTATGGTTTTATTACATGCCTTATGGTTCATATTATATGATTGATGGTTTTGAATACGGTTGCATGCATGTTTAGAAAACGGAGGGGTAAATTATATGTTTTACTTATCAAATGATTTTATAAACTTGAGTTTCGGTCCACTCACCCTTAATGTTTTTGGTAACCCCTCCAGGTCGTGATACTGAGGTAGAGGAGGAACCTGAGGCTGAGGCATAGATCTACTTCTGCGTACCTGAACCCCTGTTGGGTGGTTTACCCGCAGGTTTACTTTAGAGTCGTGCTCGCAACTTGTAATTTTGGATTTCATCCCTTGTCTGACATCTGTTTAATTCGGATTTATTGTATAACTTTAATTTGGTTATTTATGCATTTGATGTTTTGAGGTTAAAATTGGTATGAATTATTGGGTGTCAGACGGGAGCAGGGCACGTCCCCTTGTGGTCCCGGTGGGATCGGGGCGGGTCCTGTCAGCTTGGTATCAGAGCACTAGGTTGTGGTCAGTACTAGGTTATGGTCAGCATGCTAGACTAGCGATTAGTACTAGTTACTTTTCGACTTTTAAGAATATCGTTATCTGATCTATGCCTCTTGACAGTTGGTTATGCCTCCTAGGAGAATTCCTCATACACGAACTGACGAGGATCTAGAAAGGGAGATGGAATGCGCGAGCATTGAAAGGGCTCAACGGTTGGGAGCCACTCCTTTCGGCGGGGGATCAAACCCCGAGGATGCTCATGATTGGATCACCAAGTGGGAGAGGATCTTCTCGGTGATGCACTGCCCTCCGGGCGAACGAGTGACCTTGCCGGCCTTCTTGCTGGAAGGAGGAGCCTACCAGTGGTGGCACGGACTCGAAATGTCTGAGTGGTATGTCCATACCACTACTTGGGAAGCTTTCCGTTCCAGATTTCTGGACCAGTACTACCCGCGATCATTTCGCGTGGCACAGGAAGCTGAGTTCCTGAGGCTGGAGCAGGGTGATATGTCCGTTGCGGACTACGAGCAAACTTTCGGAAAACTATCCCGGTTCGCTGCATCATTCGTGAGCACGGAGGAGGACAAATGCCAAAGGTTCGAGCTTGGACTCCGATGGGAGATCCGGGCAAGTGTGACTGCTGCTACTCATGCTTCTCTGAGAGATTTGGTCGACGCTGCGGTGCGTGTCGAGGCCAGTCTGGCGGCACACCAGACACGACAGCCTTCGGGCGAGGGGCGACGTCAGGATCGCCCACATCGTGGGCCATCAGGCCAGAAGAACAACAAGGGAGGGGGCTACAGGGGAGCACCCTCATCCTTCAAGGGTCGTGGCTGGTCAGGTCGACGCGGAGGCTCTCAGGGCAGAGGATCTGGATACAACTTTGGGCAGCGCTCATCTTGGAGCGGTGCTTCTGGTGGGCATTCGGACAGGCCAAGGCCAGTAACTTGTTTTACTTGCGGTGAGGAGGGCCACTATGCCTGTGATTGCCCGCAGTTGTCCAAGAACAACGACGCTGGGGGCTCTAGTGTGGTGCAGAGCACGGCCTCCCACACTAACGGAGGCCGCGGTTAGGGAGGTGACCGTGGTGCTGGACGTGGTGCGCGCGGGCGCGGACGAAACGGAGGGCCGAGGGCCCAAGTATTTGCAATGACCCAACAGCAGGCGAGGACTGCCCCAGGCGTGGTCACAGGTACACTTCATATCTTAAACCTTCTTGTACGTGTATTGATGGATGCGGGGGCTACACACTCTTTTATTTCGAAGAGTTATGCTGGTATGATTGATTGTGTGGTATCAGCTTTAGATTGCGAAATGGGTGTTGGCACCCCGATGGGCATCGTGTACCTTGTGAATCAGGTGATTCGGAGGTGGCCGGTAAGAATTGAGGATGTGGATTTACCAGCAGACTTAATTATTCTGGATATCCACGACTTCGATATAATCCTAGGGATGGATTGGCTGTCGGAGCATGGATCGCTCATCGATTGCTGTAGCAAGCAAGTGATTCTGCGGAGCCCGGGTTTGCTGGAGGTTATCTTTCAGGGGGAACGTGACGGTTCGCCTCCTGAAGTGATTTCTTCACTTACTGCTACCAAACTTCTACAGAAGGGATGCCAGGGTTATCTGGCGCATGTTGTGTCGGAACAGATTGATACTCCGGGTATCGACGAGTTACCGGTGGTATGTGAGTTTCCGGATGTATTCCCGGAAGACTTACCTGGGTTGCCACCATCGCGGGAGATCGAGTTTACTATTGAACTACTCCCTGGTACCCGACCTATATCCCAGGCACCATACCGGATGGCGCCGGCCGAGTTACGAGAACTCAAGACTCAATTGAAGGAGTTGGTGGATTTGGGATATGTCCGACCGAGTACTTCACCGTGGGGAGCACCGGTGTTGTTCGTAAAGAAGAAGGAGGGAAGTCTCCGTTTGTGTATTGACTATCGGAAACTCAACAGGTTGACACTGAGGAACCAGTATCCTCTACCCGGGATCGATGACCTTTTTGACTAGTTGCGGAGAGCTCAGTGCTTCTCGAAAATTGATTTGCGGTCTGGGTATCACCAACTGAGGATTTCGGAGGAGGATATTCCGAAAACTGCTTTTCGAACCCGTTACGGACAGTACGAGTTCCTTGTTATGCCATTTGGTTTGACGAATGCTCCAGCAGCATTCATGGATCTGATGAACCGGGTCTTCCGACCCTATCTGGATAAGTTCGTGATTTTGTTCATCGATGATATTTTGGTGGACTCGAGGAGTGCCCGTGCACATGAGGAACATCTACGGTTAGTCTTGGAGAAGCTGAGACAAGAACAGTTGTATGCCAAGCTGAGCAAGTGTCAGTTTTGGCTGAGCAGTATTGGTTTTCTGGGAAACGTGATATCTACGGATGGGATTGGCGTGGACCCCCAGAAAACAGAAGCGGTGACCAACTGGGCTAGACCGACAACAGTGACCGAGGTGCGGAGTTTTGTCGGATTAGCAGGTTACTACCGGAGATTCGTGGAGGGTTTCTCCAAAATTGCTGCACCATTGACTCGTTTGACTCGGAAGGGAGTAAAGTTTATCTGGGACGAGCAGTACGATCGGAGTTTTCAAGAGTTGAAAGATCGATTGACCACTGCACCTGTCCTTGCATTGCCGGATGACAGTGGAGAGTTTGTGGTCTTCAGTGATGCATCGCTGCAAGGTCTGGGCTGCGTGTTGATGCAGACTGGCAAGGTTATCGCCTATGCATCCCGGCAGCTGAAGACTCATGAGTTGAACTACCCTACCCATGACTTGGAGTTGGAGGCGGTGGTTCATGCTCTGAAAATCTGGAGACATTACCTGTTCGGCGCAACGTGTCGGATATACACCGACCACCAGAGTCTTAAATACCTATTCACTCAGAAGGAGCTTAACATGAGACAACGGAGATGGTTGGAGCTACTGAAGGACTATGACTGTACGATCGAGTACCATCCGGGTAAGGCCAATGTGGTGGCGGATGCACTCAGCAGAAAATCAGCGGGATCAGTTGCACACCTGGGGATGGTGTATCTTCCCTTACTGGTGGAACTCCGGAAGGCGGGAGTTATCTTGGGTACGGATGAGCATGGAGCTTTGTTGGCCAGCTTCCATGTACGACCAGTACTGATTGATCGGATCATCGAAGCACAACTTCAGGATCCGATACACTGTATTTACAGAATTGAGGTCGATGCGGATGGGAGACAGGATTTTACCATCCGGGATGATGGAGCACTGGTGAAGTTGGGCCGTTTGTGTGTACCTGCAGTGGCAGAGTTACGAGCCGAGATTCTTGAGGAGGCCCATAGTTCGGCCTATGCTATGTATCCAGGGGGTACAAAGATGTACCGTACCCTTCGGAACCATTATTGGTGGCCAGGAATGAAGAAGGATATTGTTGAATTCGTGAGCAGATGCTTAACCTGTCAGCAGGTTAAGGCGGAACGGCAGAGACCGTATGGGGCTATGCAGCCACTTCCGATTCCCGAGTGGAAGTGGGATCAGATCACCATGGACTTCGTCTTTAAGTTGCCAAGGACTCAGAGTGGAGTTGACGGAGTATGGGTGATCGTGGACCGGCTAACCAAATCAGCCCATTTTCTGCCAGTTCAGGAGACCTATAAACCTAACCGACTGGCTCAGTTGTTTGTGAAAGAAATTATACGATTGCATGGTACGCCGGAATCGATCGTGTCCGATCGTGATCCGCGTTTCTGGGAACAACCCTACGTTTCAGTACTGCTTTCCATCCTCAGACTGATGGACAGTCTGAAAGAACCATTCAGACCCTGGAGGACATGATGAGGTCCTGTGTGCTACAGTTTCAGGACTCATGGGATACTCATTTACCATTGATGGAATTCGTTTACAACAATAGCTATCAGGCAAGCATCGGGATGGCACCTTATGAGGCACTGTATGGTCGACAGTGCAGGACACCTATCTGCTGGACGGAGATAGGAGAGCGAACAGCTGTAGGGTCGGAATTGATGGACTTAACCATGGAAACTGTTCGTGTTATCAAGGAGAGATTGAAGGCGGCACAGGATCGCCAGAAGAGTTATGCCGATCGACGGATTCGAGACTTGGAATTTGAAGTGGGAGATTTTGTCTTCCTGAAGTTATCTCCGTGGAAAGGGATTATCCGATTTGGTCGACGGGGGAAACCGAGTCCGCGTTTTATCGGACCTTATGAGATCGTGGAGAGAATTGGCAGAGTTGGTTAACGATTGGTACTACCTCCAGAACTATCTAGAGTTCACGAGGTTTTCCACATATCGATGCTACGGAAGTACGTACATGATGCTTCTCATGTACTTGGGGAACAACCTGTCGAACTACGGGAGGATTTGAGCTTTGATGAACAACCAGTACAGATCCTGGATCGGAAGGACAAGGTACTACATCGGAAGACGATCCCTCTCGTGAAGATTCTCTGGAGAACCCAGAATGTGGAAGAAGCCACATGGGAGCCTAAGGCTCAGATGCGAGATCAATTTCCTCATTTGTTTCTTTGAAATTTCGGGACGAAATTTCTTAAGGGGGAAAGGTTGTAACACCCCGGAAATTCGTGGATTTTAATATTGTGATTTAATGTGGGAATTGACGCTTTTACCCTTGTGATTAGTGTGACCAATTGTTGACTTTTTGATTTATGAATTAAATGGACTTTGACCTATGACCGTGACGTAGTTCGGGACGTCACGAGTTCATAGACAGGTGGCACGTCCATTTCGGACGATCAGGGAAAAAGTTATGACTATCGGAAGTTTAGGGGCATCACCGTAATTTTGACGGTTGGGGCGAAAATGTTGACTTTTCATTTGACAATTAATTTTCATGCGACTCAAGGACCGATGGGTAGGTCTCGACGTCCTGAGTCCGTAGACAGGCGGCACGCCGAAATCGGACTTCGTATGGCTGAGTTACGGGTCTAGGAAGTGAGGGGTATTTTGGTAATTATTGAACCAGGGGCATTTTGGTTTTTTTGCCCTGGTTACTGTAGCAGACCGCGGGGGACATGGGCGGCACCACCATGTGCGGTGGTTCAACCGTGCAATTGGCTGTGCAATTGTGTGCTGGAAAGTTGGGAATGTCTGATGCTTTAGAACGTGGTCTGTTGCATCCACCGTGCACGACCCCATTATTAATTCAAGTTTGAAGCTTTTCGGGGGACATTTTTCAGTGGACAATTGGGCACCCACGAGCCTCTGGGACGGCTTGAAATTAATTAAAACTGATTATATAGTGTGTGAGCTTCACTCTGGTATTGAAAGGACTGAAAATAAGAGTGGAACCAGAGAGAAACCATTTCGGGAATTTTTGGAGGGAAATTGGGTTTTTGATTTCTACGGTGTGTTGGGCCAATCTAATCGCAGAGTAAGCTTTCTGGGAGTGTTTAGAACACAACCATATCAAAATCGAAGGCAATCAGCCACGGGTGAGCTGGGACGGTGACTGCCGTGTTCAGAAGAATTTCAGAGGTTTGGACGACTACTTCCAGGTGAGTGTTGGTTCAATTGAGTGTGTTTTCCAGTTCGTTGTGATACTATGATGCTTCATGTAAGGTTAATTTGATTTCGGTTTAGAAACCAGTAAGTTGGGGTGATCAACCCGTTTGGATGATCACGGGTCGAGGGGCCATTTAAGGATTTGATTTGGCTAATTAATAACTCAGAACTTAAATTAGATGTTTAAATAACATGTTAGGATCAAATTGGATTGAAATCAAGTAGGAATTGATGGGTAATTAACCGGGTCAAGCTGCGGGTGGCAGGCCCGAATTACAGACAAACGGGTGAAGGTGCTGACACTGTAGCTATAGTGTCAGGCGCGTGACTTTCACGCGCAGCCACTTTGGGCGGCGCGTGAGGGCGCGTTGGGGCTTATCTCCGATCACGATCAACATGACTTTTATTCCTCTCATCATTCTGAACATTTTTGGTGAAATAACCATGTTGATCTGAGATAGTTTTTGATGGGTCAGTTTAGGGCCGATTGCCTCGGGAAACGTGTTGGACGGCTTCCCCGAGCCGGGTTCTATTTCGGACTTTGTGGTTAAACGTTTAAGACTTGTAGTGACACTTACATGTGATTTGGACTGACAGGAATTGTACGATAATCCCGGTACAAGTTCGTACGCGCAGGTTCACCGCGGGATCGTACAATGAGTGGGCCATTTTCTTAAACCCTTGCGTGCATAAATGTTTTCTGGTTTATTATACTTATTCACATGCTAAAAACAATAATGGTTTTGATGATATGGAAAATATGGTTATGGCACGTTTCACGGTATTTGGGCTTGAGACCCGTCCGATGAAACTTAATGATTGGTTCGAATTCTATCTATGTATATATATGCTTGCATGTGGATATCAATAAAATGTATTTGGTACTGCACTGTATAGATCCATTCATATGATACTGTCTCCTCCGGATGAGGTACCCCGGAGAGGTCACAGACGTCTAGAACGTCCAGCGTCTATGACGCTAAGCATCGGGGATGCTGTACCCGAACGGGGTTCGGGGATTGAACTCGGAATTGAGACCCGAGTGGCACGCGTAGCCTTGTGATTGTGACCTTATTGGACGTCAGGGGCGTCAGACATCAGGGATGTCGGGATTGGAGTGTATAGTGCAGCAACTAAAATTATACTTATGGTTTTATTACATGCCTTATGGTTCATATTATATGATTGATGGTTTTGAATACGGTTGCATGCATGTTTAGAAAACGGAGGGGTAAATTATATGTTTTACTTATCAAATGATTTTATAAACTTGAGTTTCGGTCCACTCACCCTTAATGTTTTTGGTAACCCCTCCAGGTCGTGATACTGAGGTAGAGGAGGAACCTGAGGCTGAGGCATAGATCTACTTCTGCGTACCTGAACCCCTGTTGGGTGGTTTACCCGCAGGTTTACTTTAGAGTCGTGCTCGCAACTTGTAATTTTGGATTTCATCCCTTGTCTGACATCTGTTTAATTCGGATTTGTTGTATAACTTTAATTTGGTTATTTATGCATTATGGTTTGAGGTTAAAATTGGTATGAATTATTGGGTGTCAGACGGGAGCAGGACACGTCTCCTTGTGGTCCCGGTGGGATCGGGGCGGGTCCTTTCAAAACAGAGCCTCAGAATTCAGTAGTTCCCTACCGAGTCTATCCCAGCAGTCCCAAGCTGCGATTCGGTAAGCGCTCAGCGATCATGTTCCTTAAATTCGGCGCACGTGTCTCGATTCGGAGCTTCCACTTCGGCCCTCGTGTCTTGAACCAAAACATCCCCATTCGGCGAGCGTGTACCGAATTCATTCCATCAAACTTTGCGCCATTGACCAGCCTTTGACGCCGAATTACCCTTCCACTGTCATCAGCGTCCCACCGAAGTTCAGCCTGCTTTTTATCCAGCGTTTGTAGAATTTTTCTAGCGACTCCAGCACTGTTTTCTACACAAATTTGGCATTTTTCAGCTCCAAAATGAACCTAGATATCTAGGGTTTCATGCCAAATCAAGAAATATGATTTCTAGGCTAGTTTCTAGCATGTTTTTATTGTAATTATTTAATTAGGATTTTATTTTTTTAATTTTGAGGAGCTACTATCACTATAAAAAAGGAGCTCATTCTCATTGTAAAGGGATTTCTTCTTGGACAAAAGCTTGAGTCTCCCTAAAGGAAAACCTTAGCCGGGTATATCCAAGGCAATTCAAGAGTTTTAAGTCCGTTTTTCCCCCTTGTCTTTCCCTCCATCTTCACAAGGTTTTGTCTGCTATTCAGGGAACCTTGTGAATAACACTCCATTGTTTCCATCCATCTAGGCATCTCAAGTTGTTCTTGGATCCCGAAAGTGTAACTTCGTTCTCTCTACTTAAACTCTTGATATTGTTTTTGGTTTACTTATAATTCAATATATGAGTTGGTATTTCTTTCTAGCATTTGTACTTATAAATTCAATCTTCATGTGTTTTACTTTCTGAATTTCAGTTATTTCACATATTTTAGTACTTAAACTTCAATTCAATGCTAAATATTTATAACCATTGTTCGGTGCACTTAATAGGGTTGAAAAGATTGAATGTTTGACGCGCATTCAATCAGAAACGTAAGTTGCATCATATTGTAAGTGTTTATGACTGCTGTTCGGTGCATTTATAATATTGAAAAGTGTATGCTTGTAATTGAAATGATGAATGTAGAATTTCGTGATTAGTTCAATATGTGCAAAATGTTAGTGTGTTGGTAAAATTTGCGTTTAAAGAAAAGTCCATTGTACAAAGGTTAAAATAGAAGTAGCATTAATTTTATAATTTTTTTACATGTATTTTTATGTTTACACTTTGTTCAAAACTTTCCCCATATTATTCTTTTATTCTTTTCTATTAACCATTACAAATGTTCCTTAATTTTCCCGGTTAAGAACAATCTATATGTACCAATACTACATCTACATAAAAAAAAAATTAATTGCATATATTTTTATTAAGTGTTAAGTGTTACTTTGTATTTGCTTTAATGCTTAGTAAAACGGTATCATTCAGCATCAAATTGTTGTCGACAAGAGTTTTTGTTTTTGGTGAAAACATGTTTGAATATGTCCATCCAGCTCCTACGTATTAGAAAAAAGAAGGCACCTTTCTTCAATATAATTCTGAGGATCGATTTCACATCGTAAGTTATTAGAACTGAATTTTCATTTTTCTGTGTGATTTTTGTGTGGAAAACCAATCTACTATTGGTACATGCTCCAACTGATTTCTTTTTCCCAAATGGTTTTAGGCAACGATTAATCTAGCGATTGGAAGACTTCAATAATCTCAATGCAACCTTTGGTCTTTGAGAGCTGCATCACCAAGCTATGCAACTCTTAACTTTCCTCCTAGAGTCCTAGCTGAATTGACGGATTGATGGTGTAAGGGTTTTTAGTGTGATAAATAGTGGTGAACTTCTTTTGTATATAATTTTTATTTATAACCAGTTGAACAGCCCCGACAACATCCGGACATTACCTATCAGTTAACTGCTAAAAGGAAAAGCTAACAAACTCCAACAACAACAAAATCAACTGTGCTAATGTCAAAAGTCATTTTTGCAATTGTCCAAATGATAGCTGCAGAGCATTCATTTCTACCACAGATGCATGCAGGCATTGTATTCATTCAAACAAAACGATTGAGCTACACTTGGCATCAGAATAATGATGGTTATAGTTTATAGTGAAGTGCAACATAAACACATACAGATGTGGTTAACCACCCACAAAGACTACAAAGTACAAACCCAATGAAGCCGACACAAATGTGGGTTCATATACAAATTCTAAGCGAAATTGAAATACAACTTATGATTGTAAAGACGACTATAAAAACATGCATATATTTATCAGAAACTAGACTTAAAGTGTGAACAAAAGCGAGCTAACGGATGAAGATTTTGATGGACTACCCTCTTGATTCCATCAATCCTTCTCTACTCTATTTCACCTAGATGTGGGTTCATATACAAATTCTAAGCGAAATTGAAATACAACTTATGATTGTAAAGATGACTATAAAAACATGCATATATTTATCAGAAACTAGACATAAAGTGTGAACAAAAGCGAGCTAACGGATGAAGATTTTGATAGACTACCCTCTTGATTCCATTAATCCTTCTCTACTCTATTTCACCTAGATGTGGGTTCATATACAAATTCTAAGCGAAATTGAAATACAACTTATGATTGTAAAGATGACTATAAAAACATGCATATATTTATCAGAAACTAGACTTAAAGTGTGAACAAAAGCGAGCTAACGGATGAAGATTTTGATAGACTACCCTCTTGATTCCATCAATCCTTCTCTACTCTATTTCACCTAGGATGAACAAAGCAATTATCTGCATATGTGACAGATTTTTAAAGTGATAATAAATGATATTTAAAATTAAAAAAAAAACTCATTGTAAGTTGTATTTCCTCAATTGCCAAAACATATAGAGAAATGCAATAATCAGAGCCATCCATTTTTTTAGATTCTTTATGAAGAAACTGAACCGGGATCGTCGAGTTTAGCCCTGTTAATCGATTTTTTATGAAGTTACCCTTCCTCATGGTGACCCTTGAAATGGTATATGTTGACTTAAAGGTGTTACTTTTGACTTGTTGAGTTCGGGATCGTCAAGTTTAGCCATGTTAATCGATTTTTTTTTGTTCGATTTTTTGCTGAAATCAAAACTGAACCGGGTTGAGAACCGATTCCGATTTGGTTAATTTCTCAGCCTCAAAACCAGTTGAACCGAAAATCAGTTAAACCGGTTCGGTTTGGTTTGAACCGGTTTTTTTCCGGTTTAACCGATTTGTTCATGTTCCAAAACAATTGTAAGCGAACACCACAAAATAATGGGAAGATCGAAAGCACAGAAAGATCGAATACCTAATAGATATACAAAAATCTCAATTTCAGATTTCAGAATGTATTCAATTTAAACTAATTAATAAAAAACCTAATAAAAATACAAAAATATATACCCATAAAAATACCCATCTGAGGTGAGGCATCAGGTCAGGCAAGGAGTCAAGCGAGGCGAGGCAAGGCGAGGCGTGGCTTCAGGCGATGCGATGCGAGGCAGGGCCACAAGATCCCGAGTCAGGGCCACAAGGCCGCGAGGTGAGGCCGCGACTCGTGAGGTTGGTTCGTTGCAATCGTCACTCCTGAGGTGATAAGAGAGATGAGAGATAAGGAAGGGGGTGAGATTTCGTTCGATTGAGAGGGATGAGAGTTATGAGAGAGATAAGGAAGAGAGATGAGAGCCATGGAATTGGAAACCGATCGAAACAGAGACGAGAGGTGAGGGTGAGATTGTGAGCAAGGTTTGAGTTTTGAGAGATCAGAGATCTTTCCTAGTAGGGGCTTTAGACTAAAGGATTTTTTTTGTTTTTGGGTTGAGGGGCTTCAAAGTTCAACTTCAAACCTTCAGTTGTTGGGCTTGGGATAAGGGGACGAGAGGAGACCGAGGGGCTTCAGTTATAGGACTCATGTGGGTTTCAATTTTTCGGTCTGGTTCGGGACTGCAAAATAAAAAACCGAAACCAAATTGATTATGGATCGGTTCAGTTCGATTTTTTTGTTTCAACATAATTTTCTTTCTGTTCGATTTTTTATGGTTCGATTTCAGTTCTGTTCGATTTTTTATGGTTCGATTTCAGTTCAGTTCGATTTTTCGGTCGATTTTTTTAAACCAATTAATAGGGCTAGTTGAGTTAACTCCCTTGTGTATAATTATGTTAGTATTGAGTAACGTCATCCCGAGTGTTGTAAGATCTATGTCCTAGAGGGAACAGTGAATGATCCCACATTCTTGTGAGGGGGAAATGGTCTGGGAGGGGATGGTGGTGTGCCTTAAAGGTGTAAGTACACACCTATCTAGCACGAGACCTTTTGGGAGCTCAGTGGCTTTGAGTTCGGTTGGAACTCCAAAGTTAAGCGAGTTGAGACTGGTGCAATTCCATGATGGGTGACCCCCTGAGAAGTTGCATTGTGAGCTCCCAAAAACAAAACTGTGAGGGAAAGGAGACCCAAAGCGGACAATATCGTGCTAGAGTCGGGTCCTGACCGAGGAGGTTCGGGTTGGGTCCTGAAAAGTATGCTAGTGCTTGAGTTATAATTTTTAAGTCGAGTTGTAGTTGTATACCCATCTAGGAGTCACTGGGATCTCAATACTCGTCTAAGTAACCACAAACCAACATGCACGTGATCATCTGCGCCCGCTGAAATATTAGTTAAATGGTGCCAGCTTTTCCCCGAGTTCTAGGGGACATAACATGTCGATACTTCGCACCCAGCTTTATAAATACTCATGCATGTCACGTGCACATGACTTGAACGACTCTAGAGCATATTTAGTGGGTTATCCATTTTGTATTTGTGCTTCAGGGTGAGTCTTGTGACGGTATAGTATTTTATTATTATTTCTCGTAAAACATGCATGTGTGCCTTTTGTATAGCCTTAATATCTGTGAGGTTATTTTAAAAAATGATGGGTTAAAGTATGTTTTAAACTTTGCAGTTTTACATTGAAATAGCTTATAAGGTTTACTCACCCTTCTGTTTATGTATCCCTTAAGTCTTTGAGGTATTCACACATTTAGAGGATGTTGTCAGCCGCAACTCTGATATTCAACCAGCTAGTTGGATGTGATGCATTGGAAATTGAGGTAACTTAGCCAGTTGTTTAAACTTTATGATCATCAAAATGTATATAGCACTCTGTAATTCCGATATAATAGTGAATTTTTAGTTTATTTTTGCTAATTCATTCTCACATCTGGATGTCACGGTTCAGTTATCGGCCAGTACACCTCGGATTTAGTGTCCACGTGGACTAATTGGGTCGGGGTGTGTTATGAATTATATTACCTTATAGATTAACCATAATCTATCTATGTGATCAACTTATTTCATGAATCCATAACTTAAATTCAAAAAATCCATGAACTTCTTAGAGCTCCATTTAGAATACAAATCATATAATAAAAACTCATAATTCATCAAATCGATAAATCCAAAAAATTGAAACATTTATGCCTTAATCAGAAATAAACATTGAATCTCATTACTCACATTTCCATCGATTAAAAAATAAAAACACAATAGTAAGATTAATAGCAATTTACACCAGTGTTGACAGGATCCGTCCCTAATTTCCTCGAAAATTGGGTCGGTCCTACTCCCGTCTGACAGCTCTTGTCAGATAAAGGATACTACGAATTTAACTATATCCAGAACTTAACTTTAATAATCAAACCTACTCCATTATTGCGGGGTTTTCATCCACGTCCAACTCACTAACCCCGACAAGTGGCGGAATTTATTTATTCAAGCAATTTTACTTATCTTATGCTGTTTAATACTCTCCGATTTTAAACATACGGAAAATAACTATGAATAATAATTATAGTATATCAATTCCTTATGACAGCATATCCCCATTTAATGTTATCATCTTACACCGTTAGTAAAACCACCAATAAACATCATAAATTCATCAAATATCTACAACATAATCATCAAAATTACTCACCATGTATTCAAGTCCCAATAAGGTTAAACTAACCTTTTAATCATAATCCCCAATATTCATTGTTCCACTCACATTTTATACACCAAATACCCTTAATATCTAATCATATACATAGTCAAAATTCGTCCAACCTTAAGTAGCTAATACCACAATATACATATTTGTAATTAAGGACCACCATTGACTAAACTTAGAGCATAACTCTAATCATACTCTTAATATCCAAATTATACACATTATATGCTACAAGGCAACACAGCAATCAAATAATTCTAATAATAAATAATAAAAAGAAATCCTATTTTCACATCAACCAAATAACATTTCCTTGTTGAACTTCTCATTTATACAATAATTGGCAAATAATCCTTTAGAAACCTTTAATAAACATAGTTTACTTTGAAATGGTTTTCTTTTTAATGATCATGTCACTCTTAATTTGTACTTGGTAATGTAATCACAAAAATTCACCTATTCCACACGTTCCAACTCACCATAACTCACTTATTGCAAGTCCATTTCGATCAATACACATTTATGGTTAAGAATACACATTTATGGTTAAGAATACACATTTATGGTTAAGTGTTCCATAATTTAGTATGTATTAGGAATATTTAAAAGCTTATTACTCACTTTGCTACATTAAATATCACTTTACTCCCTGAAATGGATTTAGTTCCAATGTTCTGCCACAACTGCACATTTAGTTGCACCGTTGCTTCAATCCATTAGTCAAGTTAGAGATAGTGTCAATATTTCCACGTGTCGATTCCTAATTGGTTAGTTAATTATTTACCAAAAATTATTAAAATTAACACACACAAAAAAAATTAGGAAGAAGATGATGAATAGTGAATCTGGGTTCATCATCTTCTTCCTTCAATTCATCATCTTCTTGCTTCTTCATCTAACAAAATTCAATTCTAAATCCTAATCCCATCCCAAGATGAAATACTTACAAAAGCTTACCATTTGACCTTTCCACCTTCTCGGCCATGGTTTCCAAGAGAACCTTCACATCTTTTGTGACGCTTCGGAAATTCGAGAAATGTAAATTTGGAAATGGAATGTAAAATGACTTTTTTACCTTTGTAAATGTAGTGGTTAAATGTTGACTTTTCATTTAGAATACTTTTTGCATGTTTTACAAGAGCCGTTGTGTAGGTCTCGAGACGCTGAGTCCGTATACAGGCCGCATGTCGAAAATGGAGTCCAGATGAACACGTTATAGGTCTATGAAGGTTAGGGGCATTTTTCGTAATTTGAAGCCCAAGGGCATTTTGGTCATTTTTCTCTTAAGGAGAAAATTCGTCCTTTTGCTGGTTTTGATGAATCATAACACAGTGACTCATCTAGGTCTCTAAGTGACATATGTCACTTGTAACTATGAGGTTAGTGGATGTGGGTGTGCGATTCGTACAATTGAAGAAAACAAAAGAGGCGGCAGTGGACTGACTCAAAATCATCTATACAGTAACCTTGATTACGGGAAAATTGAGAGGATTAGAGAGTAATAGACGAGAAGGAAAAACGAGGAGAAAAATCCGAGAGAAAATGAAGGAATAATCGAAACCCATAATTCGAAATTGGAAGAACAAATTGAGTTTTCGAATTTGAAATTGTGGACCTTGAGGATCAAATTGACCTAGAATTCAGCTTCCTGGGATCATTCCTAGCTAATCCATCCCAAAAAAGAAAAGGATTGATGTTGTTTTGGCCAAGAACCGAATCTCCAAACTCTTCGGAAAATCTAGCTTCAGTTCGAGTGATTTGAGGTAAGGGTTTGACGAATTGATTTTGCATTAATGTTCATTACAACATTACGTTACTTCCTATGTGAATTAATTGGAAAAAATGATGAGAATTGGGTGAGATTGAGATTGAAACCCGTTTGAAGATCCATTGGGGAATTGATGGATTATGACCTTGATTAATAAAACTAAAGACACGGAACTTGAATTAAGATGAATTAGATGGATTCAGTTGAAAGAATTGAATGAATCAAGGTCGGATTGAGGGAGAACGAACTGGGTCATATCGTGGGCTCTCAGCCCGTTTATCAGAGAAACGGGTGAAGGAGGAGCACTGTAGCAGGTACTGTGTAGGCACGTGGCTTTCATGCGCATCCGCTTGCGGCGGTGCATGAGGTGCATGGGGGATTTTCTGGAGAAGTATTCAACATATCTTTTAATGTTCTCGATGATATGAACCTATTGCCACAGGTTTCGAGTCGATCAAACGCCGTTTCGGGATAGTTTTGGGTGTACAAAGTGTGTAGTTCATGTTTAAATATTATTATTATTAAATCCCGGGGATTGTGGGATTGTCATATGAGATTGTATAACGGCCTAGTGACCTTACATTGTTATGTTTGATAGGCCGGAATATTTCCGAGACTTCGGAGGAGCGAATAACTCGCGACTGAGCAGCTTGGACGGTGTGTGAATGGACGTTTGTTTTATAAACTATTATGCATGCATAGATAAATGTTTACCATGATTGATTGCATGATTTGATTTTCAATGAGGTCATGGTGATTTGATATGATTATTATTGATTTAATGGATTATTTAATCGCTTTTTCGGGCACATTTTACAAGGAAAGTGCAATTGATGTTTTCGGCTAGGCCCGGGTTCAAAAAGGGTATTTTGACTTAGTCAGAGTCAAGGATGATTTTCTGGATTATTTTAATGGTTTTCAGATGAGATTTTATGACAGGACCCGTCCCCGATGGACATAGATAACCGTGCCTGGTTCTGCTCCCGTCTGACAAGTCAACTGAAGTTCTGAAATTACCCTCAGCACTTGCCAAACAAGGGATAACCGCCCCTGTGCCCGCTCATGCCTCCACCTCCCGATCAGCCTCGATCATCGCGCCATGACTTGCAGGGTCAATAAAACAGAAAAGGTGTGAGTGGACAAAAATAAACTTTTAGAAATACATTTATCAAAATACATTACTACTCTCCAGTTTCACAAACATGCATGCATATCATAAATCATGAGTATAATAAATCTGAGCAAAAATGTTTATAAATCACAAATCTCAATAAAACCACGGGACTCATTTCCATATCCAATCTCATATCCAATCTCATATAGTCACGTTATCCCTGCAATGCGTGCAAATCAATAGGTACAAGGACCGCTCAAAATCCGAGCATCCGCCGCTGGGAACACATCACCATCCGACAATATCCGTCGCTGTGAACACATCACCAGCCGACAATCCAGATCGTCGTGGACACATCACCGACTGATCTCCATATAATCCAGCGCATCTGATCTGAGTCGAGCCTCCGTCGGCTGCACGACAGCAGACCGTGCTACGTGACCTCTCCGGGGTAAACACATCCATCCCGGAGGCGAGCGTTATCTCCAGGGTTCATTCTGGGGAAACACATTCCCAACCGGAAGCCCTAATATCCAGGGTGCACTTCGGGAAAAACATATTCCACTCCGAAAGCCCTAATATCCACAACATATCATCATCATGAAAACCAGTGAAAAATAGTTGCATTTGAAATCCAAACCATTTTCAACACAGGGTCTCAGCTCAAAACATAAAACCAGAGTCCCGATTATTTCATAAATCCGAAAACCATCAATATCATCATGTAATAACATGGAAATACCAATCCAGTCAAAATCACATTTCCATTTGGGTCTCTAGCCCAAAATATCAATTTCACGTAAATCCGTGTAACCGTAACCTCAGTTGTCATTTTCACATAAATCCAAAAAACATAGCCAAAAAGCATTTCAAATCCATCAAATCAATTTCCTGACTCATAACCCGAGTCAAAACCAATCTCAAATCCATCTATAGAAGAATATAATATTCCCAAAATCCAGAAATCAACATATCAAAACATCAATTATGCCAAATCATTTCAATTCATATCATAAAGCATTTAAAACATATATGCATGCATTCAGGGTAGAAAACAAAAGTCCACTCACACACAGTCCATATCGCTTGCTTTCCGAGCTGCACGTTTTTCCGTAAATTCCGGAAGTCACCATTCCTGTCCAAAATCATTATCAAGGGTCACTAACATCTCAATATACCTCCCATAATTTCCCCCAATTTTTCCGGGATTTAAATACGTATTTTAAACGTAACATAAACCTTCAGACTCTCGAAACAATATCGAAACGGTGTCCGATTTCCTCGAAACCAATGCCAAAATGTTCGTCACATTAAATTGGACAAAAATCATGTTCAACTCACCTCGAGATAAGCCACCACGCGCCCTCACACGCCGCCATGAGTGGCTGCGCGTGGGTACCACGCACCTGCTACAATGCATAATACTGTTCATCTTCTCGACCAGGTTTCCCTGCAAACGGGTCTAATACCCGCGATACAACCCGGTTAGTTCTCAGTCAATTCAACTTCGTTTTCGACAATTCAAACGTTAATATGCATCGAAGTAAGCTTAATTTAGGATATGTATCGTTGATTTCATGAAATTGGGCCCCAAATCACTCGACTCGAAGTGAATACCCGATGGGATCTTAATCGGGTTTCACTCAATTTCAAGCTATTTCCCTCAATTAATCACACAGGAAGCATCATATCTTCATTCTAATCAAGAATTCCAGTTCAATTTACGTCCATCTTATCCATAATTATTCGAACTCAACCATGAGATTTCAGTACAGTCGCCAGGTGTGTTCTTGTCCATTTCTGTGTCAATCCTCTTCAAATTTGAGATGATTACACCCCAAACAAGCTCAGAAGACTCAATTGATGTTCAGTTTCCTTCCTTTCCGCCAAAAACTCCAATTCTAAATTTTGGAAAAACATGAACGACGAGCGGTTTTGAGTGTGGGTCTAGCTGGGTTTTCAAGTCTCCTCGCCCTTCAATTTTGTTGTTCTAACTCTCACAATTACACAAGTTTCCTCACAAGATGTTGACTGATTACAGTTGAATCGAAGGATCAAGGTTTTGGGTCCTCTGTTTTTCCTTCAAAACACACACACGGTTTGGATATTTCAAACACATATATATCTATATTCAAATATCAAGTGAAATCGACACTGCCCAATTTGTGACACTACTCAGCATCTGCAAAGTGACGGATGTTACTCCCCAATCCAGATGAGTCACAATTGTACTGACTTATAACAAAGCCCAGTCAAATTACTGTTTTACCCTTCTTTGAGAAATTACCAAATTGCCCTTCACTTTCTCAGGCCCGTAACTTTCACATCCGAACTCCGATTGACGCATGCCGCCTGTCTATGGATTCAGCGTCTCGAGACCTATCCAACGACACTTACGGAAAGTCCAAACACGGCCCCTATCAAAAAGTCAACAAATGGCCTCTTTTTAACCAATTTACCAAATTACTCTTAGAATTCCGAACATCATAACTTTCTCCTCGAATGTCGGAATCGGACGTGCCACCTGTCTATGAACTTGTGACGTCCCGAACTATGTCACACTCATCGGTCAAAGTCCGTCTGACTGCTTGAACCTAAAGTCAACTGTTCGCCCAATTCCAAGGGCAAAATTGTCATTTTCTTTCAAATTTTCCTTTTTTGAATTTCATGGTCGTTACATTTTACGGATTTACGTGTAAATGAAATTTTGGGCTTGAGACCCTGTCGGGAATGGTTTTGACTCTGTTTTAATTGAAGGATGTTTTTGAAAGGTTTTGGGATGTAATCCCTGTACAGTTTTCATTGTGGTTGTGATTGTTCCCAGGCAACCGAAGCTCAGGGTGTTTCCTAGACGGCTGATGCTCGGGGTATATCTGTGTTCCCAGGCAACCGAAGCTAGGGGTATTCCCATACGGCTGATGCTCGGGGTTATTATTATTTTTGTGGCCTATGCGTAGTGCCGTTGTGATTATGTGACCGATTGTGCACTTGTGAGTAGTGTTGTTTGATTATTGTGCTTGATAATTGAGTACTGGTAATGAGTACTGTTTTCGATGGTCCTTGTGGCTGTTTTGGTGATTTTTCATGTGATTTGGCTTGAGAGTCGGTTGTTTATATGGTTTACACTATGCATGCATGTTTTATAACTGAAGGGCAAAGTGATTAATTTTGAAATGTATTTTCAAATGATGTTATTTTTGTCCACTCACACGTTTTACGTTTTTGACGACCTTCTAGGCCTTGGAACGAAGTTCGGGGCTGATCGAGAGGCGGAAGTGATAAACACATATATCATCACCTTTTTATCTCAATTTCCTTTTCATCTTACTTTGTTATATCCTTAATCCTACAATTTCTAACTTGTTTTAATATTTTTAGGTAGCAACCCAAGAATGTGGAGTAAAGAGGTTAAATTAGAGCAAACCCTCATAAACTATCAAAAATGGGCCAAGATTTATAAAGATTGGATTAAATTCATCAAGATGGGTTAACGCTATGACCATGTGTGCAAGAAGGTTCAAGATTATGCCAAGATCCGTTCTTGGAGAAGCCCGAAAGAAGAAGTTGATTAAAAGTTACAAAGTAGAAATCTGTATGTACAAATCATCCAACTTCCACTGGCCATTGTGAACGCCTCAAATAGAATCCGAATGTGAGTAAGGTATGGTTGGAAAGCTCTAGAAGTCTAGTTTCCAATGGTTCAAGAATTACTCAAATCGGAGTCCTACAGCCATGGGCATTCCTATTTTGGTGAGGTATAGTCAGTCTGGGCGAATACGATTACTTGTTCTACTAGGAATTGAAGCCTTGCACGTTTTCCAACTGTTCAGACAGGACCCGTCCCAAATCCCCAGGGATTAACGTGGGACGCGCCTGCTCCCGTCTGACACGAAGTGTCAGACCAGGGATAATTCCGTCCTTTGCCCAACCGGGACTATCAGAGTGCGTCAGGATCAGGAGGAGGAATGTGATGTCTCGTCTCTGCTACAGCCCGCATCCGCGATCAACCTGAAGGGCATTCAAAACATCAAAACTGAGTGGACAAAATAAACAATTTTATAAAACATTTTCATAAAACACTTTTATGCCCTTCGCTAAAAAGTATGCGTGTATTCGAAAATCATTTCTCAAACATAGAACACGGGGCCTTGGCCCAAAATCCAATCAAAGTACCTGGGACCTCAGCCCAAATTCAATACCTGTGGGTCTCAGCCCAAAACTATCTCCGTGAAATCTCATACACATATACATATATATATATATAACCCATCCTAGACATCCTCTGATGTCATCTTGGGGCACACAGCCCCTAGGGAACTAATCCCCGATATATGTCACAATTTCTATATATAGGTATGCACACTACTCGGTACCTCACTCCGAGTCTACTCCCAGGAATTCTCCGTCTGGGAGGTTCTGTCTCCAAAACCAGTCCGGGCATCTCTCCGGATCAGGGTCGGGATTCCATCATATCTTCCACTCTTGGAATGGGCTCCCTATGGTGATTACTCATTTCGGACAGTAGATCGTGACTCTTTCGGTCGACGTATGGAGGAGACCAATCAACTCATAAAGGTGGGTATATACATACTAGTATAAAAATCACACTCAGGACTCACGCCCAATAACACAAAGCAACTGGGCCTCCAGCCCGAACTTATGACTCAATTAGGCCCCTAGCCTGATTTCACAGTTTAACTAGGCATCAAGCCCCGAACTCAAATCAACTGGGCATCGAGCTCGATATCTCAGGGGCAGTCACGATTCCGATCATAGTCATGAGTGCAACCATCGGTCCAAGACCGCTCTCAATCCATGTATGTCGCCGTGAATATATCACTATCGCGACCACCTCTAAAACATGGTGCACCCATCGACGATCGATCACCTAAACCATCAGCACTCCGAAGTTGAGCCTCTAGTGGCTGCTCGACCACGGGTAATGCATCATGACCTCTCCGGAAGGAACACATCCCTAGTCCGGAGGCGAGCGTCATGTTGTCCGTCGCCGTGCACACAACACCCATCGCTACCCCCGACTCAGACCCATAGGTCATCAATAGGGTCACAAGCCCGAGTCAAAACCAAGACCAAATGGGTCTCATGCCCGATTTTACCTTCTTAAAACCATTTCATTAAAACCGAAAGCATAAGCGCGTATAAGCACGTATATTAAAACACTTATAAAACATTTATGCATGCATCGATTCATGAAATAAAGTCCACTCAAAGACCGTCCGAGCTGCCGCCTTGATACGCGCGCCGTACGCCTTCCCGGGTCAAACGTCGTCTCCGGGGTTCCCAAACCTGTCCAAATCACTTTAGAGGATTATTAACGTCTTAATTCTTTAGAGGGTTATTAACTACTTAATTAACCCCTCACTAAAGCCCCCTAATTTTCTGAGATTTTAAACTATTTTTAAACGCGATCCTAAACCCTCGGATAGCCCAAACTATATCGAGAGGAAGTCCGATCGACTCGAAACCAGTCCCAAAATGTTCGCTACATCGAATAGATGAAATTACATATTGGAAATTTCCCTAAATTCTACCCCCACGCGCCCGTACGTTCCACCTGAAGTGGCTGCGCGTGGGAGCCACGCGCCACTGTACAGTGTCGTTTTCAACTTTTAGCCAATCGACCTGGTTTTTCTCTGTAATCCAGTCCAACTAGACCGGCGTGACCAGTCCAGGCTCCTAAACCATCCAATTTTCATCCTTTTTCCTCCAATCCAATTCCATTCTACCTATTTCGACCCTAGGGATCTATCTATGCAATCAATACCATGAAAAACCTACAAAATCCTAATGGTTTGATTTTCCTCCCTCACGGTTCAATTTCCAGTTTTCTCCCTAGGGTTCCTCAACCACTAACCACCACCAAAACCTTCCTAAAACCTTCCTAGCAATCTATTAAACTCATTCTAATCGATTAAAACCGTCCCCAACGTTTGAAATAAAAAATAGGGAGATTTTGGTGTAACCGGGTTACCTTGTACAAGGGTCCTCTGCCGTCCACGGCGGCGCTGCTCCTGGCCAGCCACCATCCACACGGCCCTTACCTCACTCTCTGGGCTTCACACATGATCAGATGTAACGACCCGGCCCAAAAATTGGGATTAGATTAGTTGTCAATGGCAGATTAGTAAAGTTAATCGGTGATTAGTTGGATGCGTTCGAACGGACGGTGCAAAATGCGATTTTTCCCTTGGAATGGGAAAAAATATTGACTTTTCATTCGGGCGGTCAAATGGACTTTGACCGTTGACCGATAACCGTGACGTAGTTCGGGACGTCACAAGTTCATAGACAGGTGGCACGTCCGATTTCGACATCCGAGGAAAAAGTTATGACGTTCGGAAGTTCGAGGGCACGTTGGTAAGTTTGTTTAAAAGGGGCAAATTTTTGACATTTCATACGACATGGAATTTTCACGAACTTCGAGGACCGTTAGGAAGCTCTCGATGCCCTGAGTATAACGACCGGCAGCACATCATCATTGGACATCGGATGAATTAGTTACGGGTCTAGATAAGTGAGGTGTAAAATGGTAATTTGTCATATAGGGGCAATTTGGTCTTTTCCACGGTCTAGGGATCTGTGCCTGTTATCTGTGTATATATGGCTTACCTTGGGATTGGTGCCCACCAGTGTCAGGACCCGACCCTCTTCTGTCAGATCCTGATTCATCTAGCACGATATTGTCCGCTTTGGGCATCACCCTCACGGTTTTGTTTTTGGGAGCTCACGGTGCAACTTCCCAGGGGGTCACCCATCTGGAATTGCACCAGCCTCAACTCGCTTAACTTTGGGGTTCCAATCCCCCCCAAAGCCACTGAGCTCCCAAAAGGCCTCATCCTAGATAGGTGTGTGCCTACACCTTTAAGGCACACCACCATTCCCTTCCCAGACCATTCCCCCCTCGCAGGAATGTGGGATTATTCACCGTTCCCTCCAGGACACGGGTCTTACAATCCAACCCCCTTAGGGCCCAGCGTCCTCGCTGGCACACTTCCCGGTCGGGGTCTGGCTCTGATACCAAATTGTCAGGACCCGACCCTCTTCTGTCAGGTCCCGTTTTATCTAGCACGATATTGTCTGCTTTGGGCCTCGCCCTCACGGTTTTGTTTTCGGGAGCTCACGGTGCAACATCCCAGGGGGTCACCCATCTGGAATTGCACCAGCCTCAACTCGCTTAACTTTGGGGTTCCAATCCCCCCCAAAGCCACTGAGCTCCCAAAAGGCCTCATGCTAGATAGGTGTGTGCCTACACCTTTAAGGCACACCACCATTCCCTTCCCAGACCATTCCCCCCTCGTAGGAATGTGGGATTGGTCACCGTTCCCTCCAAGACACGGGTCTTACAACTAAGGTTTGGACACCTGGCTGGGTCTGGATTGGTGTAGAAGCCTCAGGGGCTAATTTTAAAATCATGCACGGTGTGTGTTTGGTTTACAACAGAGGGAAACAGAAACTGAAACAGATCAACCATCTTCCATTGAGGGAATTGAGTGTGTCATCTGAGGCAGTGATTGAGTGATCAGAGAAGTGTTAAGAGCCTGGTGAGTGAATCTGGGTGAAGGTTTGAGTGGAGGAAATGATGTGAGAAAGGTGAGAAAAAAAAATAGAGAGGCTATCGTGAACAGCCGTGGACTCAACCGATCAAACCCATTACAAATTGGTCTGTGGTGGTGTTCAGTGAGTGGAAGGGAACCAAGAACAGCGAGAACTATGGTGGAAGCCACGACGGAGGACTGGAAGGCAAGTAAGTCCTCCCGGTTTCTTCTGTTTTTCTAGAAAACATTCAAAGTGGAATTGATGGTTTTAGTGACTTGTAGAGTGATTTTGACGACTCCTTCAGCTATAGGAAGTTCCTATTGGACTTAAGGACGTGGAACCGTGACTTGAAAAGCTCGAGGTGGCCAGAATCAGAGAACTGGAACTCTGGTTTTTGTGCGTAACCGTGGAAGGTAAGGTTTAGGGTTCCTTTGTGAGTTTTAATTAGATGAATCAATTGAAAAGAGAAAGACGAAGCTTAGGGTGTAGAAAAAACTGAAAAACGGTTGGAAATGGGTGAAACCGGGTTGGCTGGAGGATGACCATGAACAGTAGAAAGCGCATGAGACCCACGACTCCTTCATGCCTTTTGCGAAAGGTTCCAACACGACTTTTAAAGTATTCGATGTAAAGAAAATTTTGGGATTGGTTTCGAGTCGATCAGACATTGTCTTGATAGTTTTTGGGATGTCTGAAGGTTTTAGGGCTCAGTTAAAAATAGTTAAAAATACGGGAAAATTACGGGGACTTAGTAGAAGCTTATTGATGTAGTTAGTGACCTTATTATGGAATTTTGACAGGTTTGGGAAAGCCGGTGATAGCGAATTAGCCGGGAAAGCATAAGTGCGCGCGTATCGAGGCAACGGTGCAATGGTCTTTGAGTGGACTTTGCTTTCTAACCTATAATGCATGCATATATGTTTTTATATGTTTTTAAATGTGATTCTATGATTTGATTTATGATCTTGATAGTTTACGATTTTGCACGGATTTCTAGATTATAACGTAATTGCACGTTTTACGAGATTTCAAATGATCTTGTGATTTGATCATGGTTTTAATGATTTGACTTCAGAATTTGAAATATGATTTGATTTCAAGGATTTCAAATGGATTTTGAAAAAGTGATTTCGGGCTTGGAGCCCTGTTTCTGAGATTTCGATAAACGACCTTTCGGTTTTGAAACTAGATTTCGTAATTGAGATTTCGGATTTGGTTTTGAAATTTGGAAAGGAAATCTAGATTTGGGTTCGGGACAGTGGTTCTGGATGCCGACTTACAGAATCATTTTTGCGAATTCGAATGTGGATTTTCTGTGGTTTTCACTGTTGATTGAAAAATGGTTTTAGGTTTAAAGACCCGGAAAAAGAAAAAGAAAAACTGCTGGATCTGGTTTTGAGTTTAAAGACTCGGTTGATTGACGGGGGGAGGGCTCTGGATTGATATGTTTTGAGTTTAAAGACTCGGTATATGTTTTGAGTTTAAAGACTCGGATATGATACCCTCCGAGGCCTGTGATTGTGTTTTGAGTTTAAAGACTCGTTAATATCCCGGGAAGGCCTGATTATTGCGCATGGTTTTGAGTTTAAAGACTCGGGCGCACTTGAGATCCAGAAAACTCGCATACTTGATGTTTTTCACTGGTTTTCAGAATATTTTGAGCAGTGGCCCGGATGATATGGATTTGATGAGTTTTGGGACTTAGTTCCCATATTTGAGATTGATTTGTGATTTGAGGTTGAGGCCTAGATTTGAATAGCGGATTTGATTCGGGTTTTCAATCATGGTTTCATTGATCATTTTGATATGAAATGGTTTCATGACATGGATTTGATATGCATGCATTGCTTTTTGCGTGGAGGGTAAAAATGTAATTTTTTCTTAACGGTTTTATAAACTTATAATTTATTTTTGTCCACTCACATTCTTTTCATGTTTTCGATACCCTCCAGGTTGTTACGGTGTGGTCTGTTGGTCGAGAGAGATGGAGACATCACACGTACGATCCACAGTAGTTTATGTGCACTCTGGGAAGTCCAGATGCTGTTGGACGGTCGAATCGAGGATCCATTGTCCAACTTACGTGTCATATGGAGGTTAGACGTCGGTTTAGCCTTCGTGTCATGCGTAAGTTAGACGGGAGTAGGATTTAGCCCTTAATGTTGGGGGATTAAGGGTTGGTCCTGTCAATTTGGTATCAGAGCCAGTTTCGTGTTTTCTGCGCGAGGTTTGGTTCCCAAAGTCGTTAGTTCGTCGACTTGGGTGGTGTGATGCTACTGTGGATGTGATGTCTCGACGTAGAACAGCCCGTTAGCAACCTAGATGTGATAGTGATAGTACGCTTGTTGTGGTTAGTTAGCAGCACTTGTTAGTGTCAGAATCTTAGTCGCTCGATAAGCGGTACGAGGTATGACGTATGTCGACTTAGGGCCGGAACGGTTAGTGCGTTGGCGCTGGTTAAGCTTGATAATTGGACCATAGGGTCGGAGATATTCCAGCGTGGTTAACTTGGATGGTAGCTAGTGGGCTACGATTACGAGTAGGATAGTCGGCCTGTGGGGCCCGAGAGTAGCCCGTTGAGCTAGTGAGATACGTGGGCCAAGGAGGCCGATTGACTGTGGCCTGTTGGGCCGGATGGTGTTTGGATGATGATAGTATGGACTTGTGACCATGTGGTCAGATTGTGCACGCTTGGACTTGTACGGCTACGAGTAGCCAGATGCCTTGAGTAGCAGGGTTTAGGAACTACCTTGAGATTTGAGGGATGGTATTAGTCGGGTGTAACGAGATGAGTGGTACGGTTATAGTGAACACGTGGCTGTTGCGGGGTTTGGATAACCCGTATGACGGGGAGGATTTGAGAAAACCTGTGGGATGACTGGTCTAGACTAGGAATTCCTGGGAGAGGAACCGAGAAGAAGTGCTTAGTTTCGGAAACCTGAGTTGGTGGTTATGGCTTGGGCCGACTAACGGCCGGACTGGAGTTGGTGTTGCTAGGTGCAGCCGAGGTAGTGATTGGTGGGTGGATGATTTTGGACGAGTCAAGTGTTGGGTTACTCAGGGTATTGGACTACGAGGGAGGTTAGTTCCCCTGACTCGAGCATAGATTGAGGGTTTTGGCTCGGTGTGAGCAGAGGTTCGGACTGTGAGCCCTGAAGTAGAGATGATGTGCCACGAGCTGGGATGCTTGTAAATGGCCGGATGAGCACATTGAGTCGAGGTTATCGCCGGTTGTGAGGTGCTGGTGTCTGGTAGGAACCATTAACTAAGCAAGGATAGGTGATGACCATTGGTAGGTCATGTTTCGGGATGAATGGTCAGAATGCCTTTAGTCGATCAGAGTAGCTCAGCGGAAGCGCGGTAGAACTATGCTACGTGTTGGAACGGACTAGGTTGGTGTGTTCGGGTTGACCATGAGTGAGTTGGTTTTCGGAACTACCGCAGTATGTGACGAATGAGGCAACAGTCGTTGGCTGTATGGGCATATGCCGGGGTTGGCCTGTGGTACTGCCGAGGCCGGTACTTGTTGACTCCTCGGAACTAGGGTTGGATAACGTCGAGGATTGTGATGGAGGAGTCTGAGGCAAGAGATTGGTGATGGTAATCCCGAGAGTTGGTTATGAGTATGATAGTGGTGCTCGGGGTTGAACTTCGGAAAAGTTGAGATGTGATCAACAGGTGAGGTGATGATTGACATTCTGTAGGATGTGCCTAAACAAGTGAAAACCAACCGGCGAGTGGTCCGTGAGTTTCTTTAGTTACGGACACAGGGATGTGATCCATAGGAGTTGAGGATTTCCTCCATGACGTTTGAACAATTAGTCCAGAGATGGTATACTTGTGGATGATGTCCCGAGATTGGAATCTCGGAATCAGGTGATGTTGTGGTTGAGATGTTGAGATTGAAACGATGAGACATTATGTTTTGTTCCGAGGTGGTGATTAGGTTGTGTGGTGGATACTCTGGAGTCGAGTTGGGAGCCTCATTCTTAGGCACTTCAGGAATTTTGAACCCCCCTAATGGTGGACACATGTGGTTGAGTTCAGGAGTAAAGGGAGTACTTGGTGGCGTCGGGCGTGGCCTGTGTGGCGAGTGTCAGGGGATGGTGTTGAGATGGATTAAGGTAGAATGACTTGTGATGACATAGTCAAGGACCATTGTGTGTTCCGTTGAAGGATGACTGAATGAAGTGGAGAATGAGTGACTATAACTTATTGGTATGAGGTTGTTGAAGAGAACCCACAATTTAGATGTATCGCTAGACGAGTGGTATTCGTGTTTGATTTAATTCAATGTGATGGTCTGATGGCATAGTATGGACGAGAGTGGGGTCCACTTAGGAGTGAGTGGATCGGGACTGGAGTGCTTCTGACTCAGGATTGAATTATGGTGGATCAGGAGGATAAGATGACAATATAGGGGTTGGGTATGTTCGACATACATATGAGGAAAGTGCTCTGTCTTGTAGGAGTGGTGCAGGACGTATGTGGTCTGTGGTTGCATACGTATGGATATTGGACTTGGATCTAGTGTGGGGTCTTCCCTGTGTACATAATGAGAGGAGCGTAAGGTTCATACTAGCCGGGTGACCCAGGAGATCGGAAGACTCGAAATAGACTCGAGCTAGTGTTTTTTTTGAAGACGTGTCAGATCTCACGTGTTGGCCTAGTATTGGATTGGATCGACAGCCTCTAAAAGTGACACGTGTTTGACTCGTAGTCAGGTAGTAACCCGTCACGAGGATGTTTGTGTGCCCTAGAGATATATGTTGAGGGTTACTGGTACACTTTGGTGTTGTTGGATGGACGTTAGGAATAGTAGAGTCTGGCTGATGCCGCTTTGGTTAATTAATGGACGTACCGTAAGATTCCGTTGGAAGTACGTAAGGATATACTCTACGAGCCGTGTTTAAGGTATTCCATAATACCGTTGTTTCATTCAAGGTTTGTAGGGTTGTCCTTGCGTGTGGTTGGTGGTATGCACCGTGGTTCTGGTTGGTGGTACTTGATGCATGTACTTGAAATGTGTACGTACTGGTTCTGCAGTGGTCGGAGTGACACGACCCATCCCAATCCCCCCGGGATTACCATGGAATGTGACGTGCTCCCGTCTGACAAGAGGCGCCAGACAAGGGATAACCGATTTCCATTGCCCAAACGGGCTTTCAGAGTGCGTAAGGATCGATGGAGAAGGTGTGCGATGCTCAAGTCTCTGCTGCAGTCGTATCCGGAATCAACCTGAAGGGCATTGAAAACAAAAGCTGTCAGTGGACGAAAATAAACAAGTCTGTTTAAAACATTTATAAGACATTTATGCCCCTCAGTAAAATCATATGCATGCACCAAAACCAATAATCCCATATTTATTTAGAAATAACCATTAGGGCCTTAGCCCGGAAACCAAAGCCTAGTTTCAATTTCCAAAAGTAAATCCAAGAGTTATTTCATAATTCCAGTAATATGAACCATAAGGCATATAATATAAACCATAACCATTATTTTAGCCACTGCACTATACACTCCAATCCGACATCCCTGATGTCTGACGTCTCTGACGTCAATAAGGTCACAATCACAAGGCTACGCGTGCCACTCGGGTCTCAATTTCCGAGTTCTTTCCCCGAACCCCGTTCGGGTACAGCATCCCCGATGCTTAGCGTCATAGACGCTGGACGTTCTAGACGTCCGTGACCTCTCCGGGGTACCTCGCCGGAGGAGACAATATAATATGGAAGGATCTATACAGTGCAGTACTAAATACATTTTATCGATATCCACATGCAAAACATATAGGTATACATAGATAAAATCCGAACCAATCATTAAGTTTCATCAGACGGGTCTCAAGCCCAAATACCGTGAAACGTGCCATAACCGAAATATCATCAAAACCATTTATAGATTCCAGCATGTGAACATATATAAAATGTAAACCAGAAAACATTTATTCAATTCCATTTTAGGGTCCCCGACCCGCAAACACATGTAGAAGTCAACTGGGCCCCTGGCCCGATTTCACAAGTTAACTGGGCCCCTGGCCCGATCCACATGTTAATTGGGCCCCTGGCCCGATTTCATAGTTCAACTGGGCCCCTGGCCCGATTTTACATTATTTAAGTTCGTAACCGTTTCATGAAATCATATCCAACCACATTTATGGAAATCGGTGCAAATCCAGAAAACCTCGGTTTTCGTGCAAATACGTAATTTACCTCGAAATACGTGAAATCATTTAAAATTCACCGATATCCAAAGTAAATCATTTAATCATAATTATAACAATCATAAAACAGTTATGCATGCATCGAATTTATGAAACCAATGTCCACTCACAGACCGTTTAACCGAGCGCCTCGATACGCGTGCCATAGGCCTTCCCGGGCCACCTCACTATCACCGGGACTCCCAATCCTGTTCAAATCAATTTAGAGGATCACTAACCTCAACATTAACATCCTATTCAAGTCCCGTAATTTTCCCGAATTTTTAAGTATTTTTAAATTGGATTTAAAACCTTCGGACATCCCGAACAATATCGAGACGGTGTCCGATCGACACGAAACCAATCCCAAAATGTTCGTTACAATGTATAGGATAAAATTCATGTTGACCTCACCTCGAGATTCGTGTCCACGCGCCGTCACGCGCCGCCGTGAGTGGCTGCGCGTGAAAGCCACGCGCCTGCTACAGTGCTCCTTCCTCACCCGAATGACTGGTAAACGGGTCTGATTACCCGCGATAGGATCCGGTTCAATCACCCTCAATTCGATATCAATTCAATCCGTTCTTGATCCTACAACAATCATTAATCCACCAATTTCAGTTCTGTGTCCATGATTAGCATCAACCAATCCCTAATCAAGTCAACAACCCGTGATCACCCAAAACGGGTCGATCACCAAAACTCCTCCAATCCTTAACCATCATCAAATTAACTTCACAGGAAGTTAATAAGGACTAATACGAACTAATTAGCATGATTAATTGAACTCGACAATACCTCAATCGTCACAACTCAAGCTCGAGTTTTCCGGCCGTCCACCATGTCCGTTCACGGCCCTAGGAGCTCCCAAGCTTGCCCCAAATGATCTGGATCGACTGGAAATGATCCCAGAGAGCTAAATGAGTCATCAAATTGCCCTGGGCTGGCCCAGAACCTCGAATTGGATTTTTGAATTTGTTAAACACAGTTTCGGGTTTCAGGACAAACCTCCACCATTTTCACCCTATTCCTTTCATCCTCAATCTCAGAGTAAACTTCTCGGCTCACTCTCCATTCTAACAATCCAAAACAGCCATTAAAAGCAGCTAAAAGTGCCACACCGGCCACTGCGAAATGTCCCCTGCACTGACCCGAAAACAAAAGAAAAACCAGGGTCCATGTTGTGCAATCGATTGCCAGCACCTCACATGTGCAATCACACAACAAAGCTGCCCCAACAACAGCCCATTAATTGATAAACAATCAAGGGATCGATCGCACAAAGCATCCACTTACACGGCCAGTTCAATGGAACAGTGCCCCTGTGAAGAAAATTACAATTCTGCCCTTGTGCAGAAAATTACCAAAATGCCCCTCACGCATCCTGACCCGTAACTCGGTCATACGGACTCCGATTGATGCGTGCCGCCTGTCTACGAACTCAGGGCATCGAGACCTTCCTAACGGTCCTCGGTCCCCGACCATCGGACCTCCCGATCAAAAAGTCAACATTTACCCATACATCGTCCAAATTACGAAAATGCCCCTGGACTTCCGTACATCATAACTTTCACCACGAACGTCGGAATCGAACGTGCCACCTGTCTATGAACTCGTGACGTCCCGAACTACGTCACGGTCATCGGTCAAAGTCCATTTGACCATCCGAATTAAAAGTCAACGTTTTGCCCACACCCAGGGGCAAAACGGTCATTTTGCACAATTCGTCCGAAATCGCCCAACTAATCCCAGATTAGTAAATCACAATTAAATATCATTAAATCCCGATATTCGGGACGGGTCGTTACAACCTTCCCTCCTTAAATAATTTCGTCCTCGAAATTACCAACAATCTTATTCCACAACCACCACGTGGAAAACATTTCGACCACACATCTGTGTACACTTGTACACCCACATACTGGGACAACACCGGCCTCGTTTGTACCCAGACATCCCATCACAGTCATACGTCACAACAACAACACTCGACCACCTCGAGTGGACATAATCACCTGATTTGCGATAAAATCGCTTAACCATTTAGCTGACTCCTTCAGCTAGATGGTTCCCTTCCATTGCCAATAAATCCTTACATTTGCTCCCGTTGGGAGTCACCAAATCTCAATTGTCAGTCCATGCTGACACCATCAGTCAAACTGTCACCACTAAGCTTTACCACCCTAGTAAAGCCCCAACCATCTGTCTATCCGTGACAACACCACATACTACATCACTCTCGATGTAGCGCAAGATCAACCACATGATCTCAATTCGCAGGGCAAGCCCAATCCTGCGACACAAAATAATCTCAATGTCCATAATCGCCGACTCCCTGAGCGAACCGAGTCGCTGGGAAAATCACGGTGTGATAAAATCACACAAGGCTACTCGTGGTTACTCAAACCACCAATTCACTCATCCTGAGTGTACGTATACCGTCAACTAACCCAATCAAGTGGCACAACTGGAACACATTGAATACCAGCCCAGCAGTGAACACACATCTCAATACTAGGGTTCCACAAGCCAACCATGGCTAAGAGCACCTGCTCATACAATCACTGAACCCGACAAAATCACTCTGCACAGCGCACAGTATCCAATGTCCAGTCCACAATCACAACCAAACAAATGATATCGGAACCAAGGCGATTACCAACATGTTTAATTACACACCACTGGTACATCCCATGTACTGCCATTAGGCACCACTCAGCCTAACCCGTAACAATCCTCGTATAACGTACCCTGAACGTACGTCAATCCAACAGTCCGCCTACAACCACCCAGGTCATAGCCAAACACGTACCAATAACGGAGTACATTTGCCCAAACCAACCTGAGACAAAGCGTACTCCCCCCGTCATCTAGTTCCAATTCCGAATCCGAATTCGCAATTTCGTAAGAAATCCCGAATCCGAACCCGGACATCATATTTTTAACCCATTTCCAAATCCGAATCCGAAATCATTATTCCGTAAGCTAGCATTGGAATAATCATTCCGCACCCAAATCTCGTAATCCATTTTCGAGCTTCGCAATCGAATCCTGAATCGTCATCCAGAAATTCAATTCCAAAACCCAAAATCTCGTTTACGTCCACCAAGACGTAACAAAACCGAACCTATCGGTTGCCTGTCCGAAACGCTCGATTGACTTCATAGGGAAGCCAATCCCAATATCCACACGTCAAAGGTTGACGAGATCCGACCACATCGGAAACCTACTCACCCGAGTCACAACCCATATGGACTCACTCCAAAAGGAAGTTTAGTCCCGTCATTTATGACTCACATATCAAGGTAAGAGTGATAAACTCTCCACCCATCTGGATCATCAAGATCACAATCCAGATCCATCGCTACGTCACCCGACAAGCAACATTACGATCCTAGATCGTCACATCATCCAAAGTCGACAACATCCAAATCAGATCCGCCTAGGATCCACATATGCTCACATAGCTAACAATCCATCTGGAAGCTGATCGTAGGGTCTTACACCCTCAGTTGAATCATTCGTCAAATTTCCCCTTGGTGGAAAGATGACCTCGCATTTCACCACCAAATCCACAATCATACACAACTTCTTGTATCCAATGACCCCAAGCCAAACATGGGTCCACCAACCAATACACACTCAACGTACTGGTAGCAACAATCATCATCTGCCACGGCAGGAAATATGAAGTCAACCCTAATGACTTCGGAATACCAATCACCGATGCGGAAACGAGCACTCCTCTCGTCTCCCAATCACAACTCTCCCCGGATCGGGAGTTCCAACCACGTTGGAAACAGACATGCTCCCAATGAGATGTCAAGTCCAACCACTGGACTGCCCACGTCCATACCTCACTTGGACCACCACGTGTCCAAAATCAATTCATTACTCGGACCTCACGTCCGCCAATAATCATGTATGCACACACCCCGATTCTGAACGGAAATTTCCTCAACTCTGCCTGGATGTGCATACCATACAGCTTTCGTCTCACATCTCAACCTTAACAGGTTCAATCCTCAGGTTCCAAGTGATTCACAATCACAAAATCCCACATCAATACCACGAATGGTTTTCCCCGACTTTTTCCAATTTCAATATTTTCCTTGTACTTTCTGGGGATATAAGAAGTATACCATCATACCAATCTCGGAGTTGACAACAACTCCCCAAATCCACCAATACACATGACCTAGGGGACAGCATCCCAAGATTCCCCCAAATTTTTCAATCATACCTTTTGATCCATTCATCACTTGTCATCATATATCTGTTAGGACTTATCCCAACACGACACAACCTCCACTGGATCCCATCCAGTCCAAGGCTCAACCACCACTGAGTCGCAGATACCAATCATCTGTTCATCATGACAGAGTCACACCCCAACTGGTGGCTCATCGTCATCACAATTACTGTCACCTGCACCAGCGCTAGTACCAGCACCAACGCACCATCATCAACACTAGTATCAGCACACTGGCATCCATACTAGTATTGGCATATAGGTATCACCATACCAACATCCATACATAGCACACGAACACCCATGCTAGCACACGAACATCCATGCTAGCACACAGTGTGCAAAGTTGTTACCCTGGATCTCCGTTCATTACGAACGACGATCCCGTAACAGCACTCATACCCCACGACTATGAGTACCTCCAATTTGACCACTGGCACATCAGGATAATGGACGTTCCCTGAACATCCCCCGATCCCCAAGTGTGAAAGCCACACTAAATACCCTCGATAGCCAGTCATCTCGACACAACTGTCGACCAACAGTCATCGTTGTCAAGATCCGTATCCACACATCACTCTAATATTCGATCCGACACGAGATTCCATAATTTATCTCATAACCACATCCGTGGATCGAATCCCATAATCCAGACTAGACTCACTAGAGTCATCCACATGGTCATCCATGGCCTCAGCCGCTCGTCGCAGCACAAGTTCTCACTTAAGGTTCACTTTTCCAGTCCATCGATTATAAATTAGGGTTCCAAGATCACACCCTAGGGTTCCACCGAACCCAACTGCCTTCTGCAGTAAAATCCACAACCTGACCGACCCCGCGGTCCTGACATCATATAAACGTCCAATCCAATCCAATCGTCAATCCAACGTGGGTTCCACCACGAAGGTCATCGGCTAACTCCGATGCACCAACACCCCGTACACTAGCCAACCCTACCAGGGTCCAAAACTTAGACCAATACTCCACTGAGTTTCGCATTTCAAATCAAATGGGGTTTCCTGAACCTAGCTGTGCCTAGTGGCACAACAATCCATAATCACATGACCAAACCGACGGTCCCACATTACCAGTTAATCGTATACAACACCACTTGGGTTGAATCGCAACAATGCACGGCGTATCAGGCCAAACACACCCAATTCACCATACAAACCCAAAACTCTCTATCAGGTTGACAACGGAACAGCAGCCCAAAGAGACATCACACCCTCGACCTTCGCGCACAAAAAGAGCAAAACCTGGCTCTGATGCCACCTGACACGACCCATCCCAATCCCCCCGGGATTACCATGGAATGTGACGTGCTCCCGTCTGACAAGAGGCGCCAGACAAGGGATAACCGATTTCCATTGCCCAAACGGGCTTTCAGAGTGCGTAAGGATCGATGGAGGAGGTGTGCGATGCTCAAGTCTCTGCTGAAGTCGTATCCGGAATCAACCTGAAGGGCATTGAAAACAAAAGCTGTGAGTGGACGAAAATAAACAAGTCTGTTTAAAACATTTATAAGACATTTATGCCCCTCAGTAAAATCATATGCATGCACCAAAACCAATAATCCCATATTTATTTAGAAATAACCATTAGGGCCTTAGCCCGGAAACCAAAGCCTAGTTTCAATTTCCAAAAGTAAATCCAAGAGTTATTTCATAATTCCAGTAATATGAACCATAAGGCATATAATATAAACCATAACCATTATTTTAGCCACTGCACTATACACTCCAATCCGACATCCCTGATGTCTGACGTCCCTGACGTCAATAAGGTCACAATCACAAGGCTACGCGTGCCACTCGGGTCTCAATTTCCGAGTTCTTTCCCCGAACCCCGTTCGGGTACAGCATCCCCGATGCTTAGCGTCATAGACGCTGGACGTTCTAGACGTCCGTGACCTCTCCGGGGTACCTCGCCGGAGGAGACAATATAATATGGAAGGATCTATACAGTGCAGTACTAAATACATTTTATCGATATCCACATGCAAAACATATAGGTATACATAGATAAAATCCGAACCAATCATTAAGTTTCATCAGACGGGTCTCAAGCCCAAATACCGTGAAACGTGCCATAACCGAAATATCATCAAAACCATTTATAGATTCCAGCATGTGAACATATATAAAATGTAAACCAGGAAACATTTATTCAATTCCATTTTAGGGTCCCCGACCCGCAAACACATGTAGAAGTCAACTGGGCCCCTGGCCCGATTTCACAAGTTAACTGGGCCCCTGGCCCGATCCACATGTTAATTGGGCCCCTGGCCCGATTTCATAGTTCAACTGGGCCCCTGGCCCGATTTTACATTATTTAAGTTCGTAACCGTTTCATGAAATCATATCCAACCACATTTATGGAAATCGGTGCAAATCCAGAAAACCTCGGTTTTCGTGCAAATACGTAATTTACCTCGAAATACGTGAAATCATTTAAAATTCACCGATATCCAAAGTAAATCATTTAATCATAATTATAACAATCATAAAACAGTTATGCATGCATCGAATTTATGAAACCAATGTCCACTCACAGACCGTTTAACCGAGCGCCTCGATACGCGTGCCATAGGCCTTCTCGGGCCACCTCACTATCACCGGGACTCCCAATCCTGTTCAAATCAATTTAGAGGATCACTAACCTCAACATTAACATCCTATTCAAGTCCCGTAATTTTCCCGAATTTTTAAGTATTTTTAAATTGGATTTAAAACCTTCGGACATCCCGAACAATATCGAGACGGTGTCCGATCGACACAAAACCAATCCCAAAATGTTCGTTACAATGTATAGGATAAAAGTCATGTTGACCTCACCTCGAGATTCGTGTCCACGCACCGTCACGCGCCGCCGTGAGTGGCTGCGCGTGAAAGCCACGCGCCTGCTACAGTGCTCCTTCCTCACCCGAATGACTGGTAAACGGGTCTGATTAGCCGCGATAGGATCCGGTTCAATCACCCTCAATTCGATATCAATTCAATCCGTTCTTGATCCTACAACAATCATTAATCCACCAATTTCAGTTCTGTGTCCATGATTAGCATCAACCAATCCCGCATCAAGTCAACAACCCGTGATCACCCAAAACGGGTCGATCACCAAAACTCCTCCAATCCTTAACCATCATCAAATTAACTTCACAGGAAGTTAATAAGGACTAATACGAACTAATTAGCATGATTAATTGAACTCGACAATACCTCAATCGTCACAACTCAAGCTCGAGTTTTCCGGCCGTCCACCATGTCCGTTCACGGCCCTAGGAGCTCCCAAGCTTGCCCCAAATGATCTGGATCGACTGGAAATGATCCCAGAGAGCTAAATGAGTCATCAAATTGCCCTGGGCTGGCCCAGAACCTCGAATTGGATTTTTTAATTTGTTAAACACAGTTTCGGGTTTCAGGACAAACCTCCACCATTTTCACCCTATTCCTTTCATCCTCAATCTCAGAGTAAACCTCTCGACTCACTCTCCATTCTAACAATCCAAAACAGCCATTAAAAGCAGCCAAAAGTGCCACACCGGGCACTGCGAAATGTCCCCTGCACTGACCCGAAAACAAAAGAAAAACCAGGGTCTATGTTGTGCAATCGATTGCCAGCACCTCACATGTGCAATCACACAACAAAGCTGCCCCAACAACAGCCCATTAATTGATAAACAATCAAGGGATCGATCGCACAAAGCATCCACTTACACGGCCAGTTCAATGGAACAGTGCCCCTGTGAAGAAAATTACAATTCTGCCCTTGTGCAGAAAATTACCAAAATGCCCCTCACGCATCCTGACCCGTAACTCGGTCATACGGACTCCGATTGATGCGTGCCGCCTGTCTACGAACTCAGGGCATCGAGACCTTCCTAACGGTCCTCGGTCCCCGGCCATCGGACCTCCCGATCAAAAAGTCAACATTTACCCATACATCGTCCAAATTACGAAAATGCCCCTGGACTTCCGTACATCATAACTTTCACCACGAACGTCGGAATCGAACGTGCCACCTGTCTATGAACTCGTGACGTCCCGAACTACGTCACGGTCATCGGTCAAAGTCCATTTGACCATCCGAATTAAAAGTCAACGTTTTGCCCACACCCAGGGGCAAAACGGTCATTTTGCACAATTCGTCCGAAATCGCCCAACTAATCCCAGATTAGTAAATCACAATTAAATATCATTAAATCCCGATATTCGGGACGGGTCGTTACACGGAGTCATGCTGATGTACTTGGACGTGCAGCGTGATGTTCTGATAGAAGTGTTGGTAATCGGCTGAGTGCCGAGGTATATTGTGGATAGATGGATGATCGGCGTAGTTCCGAATTGATGGAGTTTGATGGAACAGGTGGACGGGATCAGGGTGATCCCGAGTGGTTGATCGGTTATTGCAGGCTTCAGTGTTGACATAAGCTGGATGCTCCGAACCTTGATCGGCTGGTGGGACCCTGACTTTACGAGGTGTGATCACGGTTTAACAGGTAGGTAAAAAGGTCCTATTGCAGATAAGTGATGTAGGACGTGGATGAAGTTCCACAGGTTGACAGTGTTGGTGGTTAGTGGAACCACCGGTGGAAGGATTGATTGAGTTAGGGGTATAAGACGAGTACGTTGTGACTTCGGTGAGGTCGGCGCAGATCGCTGATGGAAGTAATATGGAACATTGTACAAATCTTGATGCATAGAAATACCAAGACTGGTAGATGTCGTCTTGTGAATGGGTGTAATAGAGTTTTGTGTTTGTTGACAAAGGACTCACAAGATGTTCTGGGACGTTGGTACGAGGTACGCTCGACTCGAGGGGAGTCGGGAGTGTTGAACCTGATAGCAGTGGTGCGTACCTAGTGATAGTTGAGCCGTGAGTGTCGGCTGGTGTGGTGTAGGAAATATTACGGGAACGAGATGGATTTGTGATGACCCCAGTGCAATTGGGACGATCTCCTAATGAACTAAAAGTTGGTTGAATTGATTCACTGGGAGTGATGTGGTGACAGTTCGGGCACTGTCAGGATGCTTTGGATGGGCAGGTGCTGGACACCGGATAGGAAACCCAGGTGTGAGACCAGTTAGATTGCCCCTAGTTAGTTACGGAAGTTCGAGATTCGGAATTTCGAGGACGAGATTCAGAATTTTGAGGACGAAATTCATTAAGAGGGCTAGATTGTAACGACCCGTCCTGGAAACCGGGATTAGATTAGTTGTTAATGGCGGATTAGTGAAGTTAATCGGTGATTAGTTTGATGCGTTCGGACGGACGGTGCAAAATGACGATTTTGCCCTTGGAATGGGCAAAAATGTTGACTTTTTGTTTGGACGCTGAAATGGACTTTGACCGATGACCGTGACGTAGTTCGGGACGTAACAAGTTCATAGACAGGTGGCACGTCCTATTCCGACATCCGAGGAAAAAGTTATGACGTTCGGAAGTTCGAGGGCACGTTGGTAAGTTTGTTGAAAAGGGGCAAATTGTTGACTTTTCATACTACATGGAATTTTTACGAACTTCGAGGACCGATAGGAACCTCTCGATGCCCTGAGTACAACGACAGGCGGCACATCATCATTGGACTTCGGATGAATTAGTTACGGGTCTATATAAGTGAGGGGTAAAATGGTAATTTGTCATATAGGGGCAATTTAGTCCTTTTCATTGTCTAGGGATCTATGCTTGTTATATGTGGACAAATGGCTTACCTTGGGATTGGTGCCCACCAGGTTTTGGACACCTGGCTGGGTCTGGATTGGTGTAGAAGCCTCAGGGGCTAATTTTAAAATCGTGCACGGTGTGTGTGTTTGGTTTACAATAGTGGGCAACAGAGAGGGAGACAAATCAATCATCTTCCATTGAGGGAATTGAGTGTGTCATCAGAGGCAGTGATTGAGTGATCAGAGAAGTGTTAAGAGCCTGGTGAGTGAATCTAGGTGAGGGTTTGAGTGGAGGAGAGGACGTGAGAAAGGTGAGAAAAATCAGAAAAACAGAAAGGCTATCGTGAACATCCGTGGACTCAACCGATCAAACCCATTACAAATTGGTCTGTGGTGGTGTTCAGTGAGTGGAAGGGAACCAAGAACAGCGAGAACTATGGTGGAAGCCACGGCGGAGGACTGGAAGGCAGGTAAGTCCTCTCGGTTTCCTCTGTTTTTCCAGAAAACGTTCAAAGTGGAATTGATGGTTTTGGTGACTTGTAGAGTGATTTTGATGACTCCTTCAGCAGTAGGAAGTTCCTATTGGACTTAAGGACGTGGAAACATGACTGGAAAAGCTCGAGGTGGCCGGAATCAGAGAACTGGAACTTTGGTTTTTCTGTGTAACCGTGGGAGGTAAGGTTTATGGTTCTTTTGTGAGTTTTAATTAGATGAATCAATTTCAAAGAGAAGGACGAAGCTTAGGGTGTAGAAAGGACTAAAAAACGGTTATAAATGGGTGAAAACTGGCCTCGTCGGCTCGGATGGACTGGACCGGTTTGAACCGAGTTGGTTGGAGGATGATGATGAACAATAAACAGCGCGTGAGGCCCACGCACAACCACTTCAGGCGGCACGTGTGGGCGTGTGGTACACCTTTTGAGGAAGGTTCCAACATGACTTTTAAATTATTCGATGTAACGAACATTTTGGGATTGGTTTCGAGTCAATCAGACATCGTCTCGATAATTTTCGGGATGCCCGAAGGTTTTAGGGCTCGGTTAAAAATAGTTAAAAATACGGAAAAATTCGTGGATTTAGTAGAAGTTTATTGAAGTAGTTAGTGACCTTATTACGGAATTTAGATAGGTTCGAGAAAGCCGGTGATAGCGGATTAGCCGGGAAAGCATAAGTGAGCGCGTAACGAGGCAACGGTGCAATGGTCTGTGAGTGGACTTTGCTTTTTAACCTATGATGCATGCATATATGTTTTTATATGTTTTTATACGTGATTCTATGATTTGATTTATGATCTTGATAGTTTACAGTTTTGCACGGATTTCGAGATTATAACGTAATTGCACGTTTTACAAGATTTCGAATGATCTTGTGATTTGATCATGGTTTTAATGATTTGACTTCGGGATTTGAAATATGATTTGATTTCAAGGATTTGAATTGGATTTCGAAAAAGTGATTTCAGGCTTGGAGCCCTATTTCTGAGATTTCGATAAACGAGCTTTCGGTTTTGAAACTAGATTTCGGAAATGAGATTTCGGATTTGGTTCTGAAATTTGGAAAGGAAATATGGATTTGGGTTTGGGATAGTGGTTCCGGATGCCTGCTTACGGAATCATTGTTGCGAATTCGAATGTGTATTTTCTGTGATTTTCACTGTTGATTGAAAAATGGTTTTGGGCTTAAAGACCCGGAAAAAAAAAACTGCTGGATCTGGTTTTGAGTTTTAAGACTCAGTTGATTAACAAGGGAGAGCCCTGGATTGATATGTTTTGAGTTTAAAGACTCGGTATATGTTTTGAGTTTAAAGACTCGGATATGATATCCCCCGAGGCCTGTGATTGTGTTTTGAGTTTAAAGACTCGTTTATATCCCGGGAAGGCCGGATTATTGCGTATGGTTTTGAGTTTAAAGACTCGGGCGCACTTGAGATCCAGTAAACTCGCATACTTGATGTTTTTCACTGGTTTTCAGAATATTTTGGGCAGTGGCCCGGATGATATGGATTTGATGAGTTTTGGGACTGAGTTCCCGTATTTGAGATTGATTTGTGATTTGAGGCTGAGGCCTGGATTTGAATAGCGGATTTGATTCGGGTTTTCAATCATGGTTTCATTGATCCTTTTGATATGAAATGGTTTCATGAAATGGATTTGATATGTATGCATTGGTTTTTGCGTGGAGGGTAAAAATGTAATTTCTTCTGAACGGTTTTATAAACTTATACTTTATTTTTGTCCACTCACAGCCTTTTCATATTTTCTATACCCTTCAGGTTTTTACGGTGGGGGCTGTTGGTCGAGAGAGAATGAGACATTACACGTACAATCCAAAGTAGTTTCTGTACACTCTGGGAAGTCCGGATGCTGTTGAACGGTCGAATCGAGAATCCCTTGTCAGACTTACGTGTCAGATGGAGGTTGGACGTCGGTTTAGCCTTCGAGTCATGTGTAAGTTAGACCGGAGCAGGATTTAGCCCTTAATGATAGGGGATTAGGGGTGGGTCCTGTCATCAGAGGGGAATGGGTTTTGGATTAGGTTGATCGGGTTGCTCGAGTTTGGTTTGATGGGGAAAATGATCGAACAAGAAAATGGGAAGGATATGCATGAATGTGTTTGAGTGTGCAATGGATGAGTGACACTTGTCACTCATCCATTGAGCCAAGGATAAATATCTAGGGCCCAATAAATGACAAAAATATCCCGTCTCGTAAAACATGCAATAGTATGTTCGAACTTCCGTGAACCGTAACTTTTTCGTCGAACGTCCGAATTCGACGTGCCGCTTGTTTACAGATTCGTATCGACGCGGTCTACGTAACGATCCTCGGCCTTCGGCCATCGGACATTCTGGATCAAAAGTCAACTTTTTACCCTCGTTTAGGAGCAAAATCGTAATTTCGCCCTGAATGTCCATTAATCCTCGGCTAATTCCCAATTTGCCTCGCTAATCCGTCATTAATCCCTAATTAATCCTTAAAATCAGGGACGAGTCGTTACATGTTCAATCTTCTAAAATTCTAGAAAGCAACCCAAATTCCAAGCAAATTAAGGAGAAGAATTTCCCCTTTTAAATTAGGATTTATTTTCCCTTTTTTATTCGGTTTTCTATTTCCTTTTTAATTAAGATTTATTCTACCCTTTTTATTTAGGAAAATATTATAATTAGTATTTTTACTACCTTATTTCTTTAGGACTTTAATTTAATTAGTTTAATCCTTTTCTTTTTAGTATTAAATTGTGAACTCCTATTTATTTGGGATTAATTTTCTCCTATAAATAGAGAAACTTAGGTTATTTGTAATGGGCGCTCATTCTTTGTATCAAAACTCTACTCAACCAATTTTCCCCTTTCATTATATTCAAGATTTCTAGTGTAAGAATAATTACACCATACTTCACCTTCTGCATCTTCATCCGCGACTAAGTTGAGGAGCCCTCGCTTGTCTCACCAAAGAATGCCCAATCACTTCGTATCCATAGGGAGCCCCGAAGAGAAAAAGTGGAACACGGCCTCTTTATCTTGTAGTTATTTCTTATGCTTGAATATTGGTTATATGGATTGATTTCTAACAATATTCTTGGTTTTATGATTTTCATTGGTTCAATATTCTATGTGTTCTATGATTCTAGTTTTTGTTATGTTTGCGTGTTCGCATTTAATGTTTGACTAGATATAGGGAGTTTCGAGTCTAGATCATTGAAAGTGTCGTCGGGAGCCCCGACACGTACTTAAGAGAATATGCAAGCAACTCATAAGATTAAGATTATAGAATTACGTAGGTTGAAGTTAATACAATCATGAATGAGTTAGATTAAAGATGAGTTGACCATGTAAATAATATATTAGAATAGTTTAGATTAGGTAATCACGTAGGACATTAGAAACAATCAAGTACCCCCTCTTAATTAATTAATCAAACAATAATCATGCTTAGGTACCCTTAATCCCCGGTTAAGAACGATCCCTATTTACCAATGCTACATCTACAAAAAAAGATTTTTAATTGCATACGTTTCCTTAAATGTTGAGTGTGACTTTGTGTTTACTTTAATGTTTAGTTTTTTCGTATCATGAGACATAAGCGGAAATCAGTACAATCATCCCTTGTCTGACAAGTGCGGAGGGTGTTTTCGGAACTTCAGTTGACTTTTCAGATGGGAGTAGGACCAGGCATCGTTATCAAAGTCTGGTTGGAACGGGTCCTATCAAATTGGTATCAGAGTAATTGGTTACTGATTTGTGTTGCCACATCATGCCTTCGAGACGTGAGTCCCGTGCATGGCCTAGTGAAGAGATTGAGAGTCCAGACGTTGAGAGAGCCCGACGTGTAATGACCCGTCCCGGGAGTCGGGATTAGCAAAGTGATTAGTGACGGATTAGGACGTTAATCGGTGTTTAGTTGGTTACTTTTGGACAGTTAGCGCAGAATGACGATTTTGCCCCTAGAATGGGCAAAATGTTAACTTTTAGTTCGGACGGTCAATTGGGCATTGACGGATAACTGTGACGTAGTTCGAGATGTCACGAGTCGGTAGACAGGTGACATGCCCGATTCCGACATCCGAGGAAGAAGTTATGATGTTCGGAAGGTTGAGGGCACTTTCGTAATTTGGTTAACAAGAGGGAAATTTTGTTTTTTTGTACGACAAAGTTTCTTCATGCAAACCAAGGACCGTTAGATAGATCTCGACGTTCTGAGTACAACGACAGGCGGCATGCCTTTATCGGACGTCGGACGAGTGAGATACGAGTCTAGGAAGTGAAGGGTAAAATCGTAATTTGAGAAATTAGGGGTATTTTGGTCTTTTTTGCACCTTGGGAAGTGTGCTAATCTGATAAGGACAAGTGGACAGTGCTTATTGGATATTTTGGGCTAAGTCCACTAGATGGGGGACACCTGGTGGTTGGCTAGAGGTTTCTACACGGTTTCACGGTTTAATTAAATGGTTTGTGTTCGATCAATTGAGGAAAACAAAGAGACTGAAAACAGAGAGAAGAAATCGAGCAGTTCCAGGGTGTGTGAGTCCTTGAGTTTGAGTGTGTGTGAGCAGGGATTAGTTGAAGGTTGGGGAGTGAGTTTTGGGTGAGAGTTTTATGAAGAAAGGTTGAGAGGAGGGTGAGATTTTCTCAGAAAAAACAGAGAAGGGTCGTGGGGGTGGTGCTGTTGTGTTTCGTTCGAACCGGTCGAGTTTGGAGTTGTGAAAGTGTTCAGAGGACGGAGGAGAGGCGCTAGACGGGTTAGACCCACGACGGAGCTCACGGCGGTGAGCTGTGACACGGGTAATTGTTGACTCGATTGGTGACTCGATTTCTTGGTCCTAACAGTCTTAGGAGGTGTCTATTGAACTCAGGGATTCGAACTCATGGATGGAAGGATGGCGGTTGGCTGGAATCGGAAAACTGGTTTTTCTGGGCTTCTGTTTGAGCTTTGGGAGGTAATTGTCAGCCGTTAATTCATGTTTTTAGATAGTGGAATAGATTGCTAGGAAGAAGACGAAACTAGTGGGATCAAAAGGGTTGAGAGTGGACTTGAAAATGTACAAAACCGTCCTCGCCGGTTCAACTGGACCGGCCTGAACCGAACCAGTCTGGACCCGGTTCGGCAGAGGTTGAAGATGAATAGTGCTGGGCGCGTGGCTCCCACGTACAGCCCCTTTGGGCGGCGCGTAAGGACGCGTGAGGCCCCTTTTAGGGAAGTTTCCAACACGACTTTTAAAGTATTCGATGTAACGAACATTTTGGCGCTGGTTTCGAGTCGATCGGACATCTTATCGATATATTTCGGGCTGTCCAAAGGTTTTAGGGCTACGTTAAAAATAGTTAAAAATACGGTAAAATTAAGGGGCTTTAGTATGAGTTTTGTGAAGTAGTTAGTGACCTTGGTATGGGATTTGGACAGGTTCAGGAAAGCCGAATGTAGCAGAATGGCCGGAGACGTCGGAATGGTCTGTGAGTGGACTTTGCTTTCAAACTTATGATGCATGCATATATGTTTTAATATTTTTTCATACCTGATTCTATGATTTTCTTTATGATCTTGATGGTTTACGATTTTGCACATTCTTCGAGGTATTTTACGGAATTTCACGTTTTATGAGGTTTCGATTTCTCTTGTGATTTGACGATGGTCTTAATGATTTGATTTAAAGGATTTGAAATGGATCTTGGAAAAATGATTTTGGGCTTGGAGCCCTGTTCATGAGCTTTCAGTTTTGAAACTGGATTTCGGAAATGAAATTTCGGATTTGGTTTTGAGACCTGGAAAGGAAGTCTGGATTTGGGTTCGGGATGATGGTTCCGGATGCTAGCTTACGGAATCATTGTTACGAATTCGATTGTGGATTTTCTGTGGTTTTCACTGTTGCTTGAAAAATGGTTTTGGGTTTAAAGACCCAGAAAAAGAGAAAACCCACTGGATCTGGTTTTGAGTTTAAAGACTCGGATTGATTGACGGGGGGATGGCCCTGGATTGATATGTTTTGAGTTTAAAGACTCGGTATATGTTTTGAGTTTAATGACTCGGTTATGATACCCCCCGAGGCCTGTGATTGTGTTTCGAGTTTAAAGACTCAGATATCCCGGGAAGGCCTGGCTATTTGCGCATTGTGTTTTGAGTTTAAAGACTTGGGCGCACTTCAGATCTAGTAAACTTGTATGATTGATGTTTTTCACTGGTTTTCCGATGTTTTGGGCAGTGGCCCGGATGAAATGGTTTCCGATGGTTTTGGGATTGAGTTCCCGGATTTGAGATTGATTTAAGGCTGAGGCCTGGATTTGAATAACGGGTTTGATATGGGTTTTGATAATGGTTTTCATTGATGGTTTTTTATATGAATGGTTTCATGACTTGAATGGATATGCATGCATTGGTTTTTACGTGGAGGGTAAAAATGTAATTGTTTTATTGAACTGTTTTCTAACTTATACTTTATTTTTGTCCACTCACAGTCTTTTCGTGTTTTCGATACCCTCCAGGTTGTTACGGCACGGGCTGTTGATCGAGAGAGACGGAGACATCACACGTACGTTCCACAGTAAATTCTGAACACTCTGGGAAGTTCAGAAGTTTTGGGACGGTTGGATCGAAAATCCCTTGTCTGACTTACGTGTCACATGGAGGTTGGACATCCGTTTAGCCTTCGTGTCATGCGTAAAATAGACGGGAGCAGGGTTTAGCCCTTAATCCCGGGGGATTAGGGGTGGGTCCTGACACGACGTTTACTGGCCAAACAGACCTAGAAGAGGCCTACGAGTGGCTTAGTTGTTTTGAGCGAACATTTGAGGTTATGCGATGTACGCCAGAGGATATGGTTCTGTTAGCCACATTTATGTTGAGTGGAAATGTTTACAGATAGTGGCGTGGGTTACAGATGACTGGTTTGAATGCCCGCACTTTGACTTGGGAGGCTTTCCGGGAACTCTTCCTGAATCAGTTTTACCCCCGATCCTTTCGTAATGCTAAAGAGGCTGAGTTCCTTCAGCTGCGGCAAGGGGACATGCTAGTGGCCGACTATGAGCAGAAATTTCTGAACTTATCTAGTTTTGTTCCATTGTATGTGGAAAATGAGGAAGATAAGTGTCGAAGATTTGAGTATGGACTAAGGAATGCGATACGAGCCGCTGTGACAGTAGGATTTTATTCCATCCTCCGAGAGCTATCAGATGCTGCTACTCGTGTAGAGGCTAGTTTTCCTCCGCGAGAGCACTCTGGAAGACTCCGAGAACGTCAAGATATCGAATTTATCAGTCAGGGAACACCAAAGAGGAGCAGTGGTAGCCTTGGTGTAACGACTCATCCTGAATATCGGGATTAAATCTTAATTAATTATGGATTAAGTATGACTAATTGGGGATTAGTTGAGAGAATTTGGACAATGATGTAAAATGACCGTTTTGTCCTAGGAATTGGGAAAAATGTTGACTTTTGACCCGGGGAGTCAAACATACAAGGACCGATGACTGTAACGTAGATCGGGAAGGCACGAGTCCGTAGACAAGTGGCACGTCGAAAATGGACGTTCGAAGGGGAAGTTATGGTCACGGGAGCGAAATCGGTTAAACTTACGTCCCAGGAGTTCAATTAAAATAATAGCACATGAGAAAAAATTAAAATAACCCAGAACCCTTAGATGAGTGACAAGTGTCACTCATCCCATGGCTTAAGACCTCTAAATTGTGGATCTTGTTCCCATTGGTCCATTACTTAATTGTTTTAAAAAAACACTCACACTCATTTCTCATCTCACACACTTCCTCACCGTTCATCATCTTCTCCTCATCATTTTATCTCATCATCTCCACCCTCCATTTCCACCGTCATTTGTAAACATCATCAGTTCATCTTCAACGTCAACTTCATCCCTCTTATTTTTCCCTCCCTAACCGTGAGCACGACCAAACCCAAACCTACAAACTTAACTCAAACCATTGCTGGATTGGACGTGGAAGGAAGCTAGGAAGTTAGGAGAGTCACCAGGGAAGAGGACATGGCCGTTCACGACGGCGATAGGCTGGAAAACCCGAGAACCATCATATTTTCTGATTATCGAAACCACAAATTGTGACGTGTATGAGCTGTTTCTGTGTGTTAGGACATGTTCTAAGGACAAAACAGAGAGGTTTGAACTTGGTTTTGTGGACGCAAGAGGCAAGAAATGGTGGAGCTCACGATTGAGAATCTGGGCTACGAGTTTTGGGATACAAGTATTGATCTCGTGTGTTTTTGTTGTTTTTAAATTCATAGAACCCAAGAGGAGGATTATACAAACATGTAGGAGAAAACCGTTACGAAAATGGACTTGAAACGAGGGAGAAAAAGCCGAGTCGGTTTGTCGGTTCATTCGAACCGAAAGAACCAGAGAACCGGGTATGGACTAGGTTCGATCGAAGGTTGAAGACGACACTGTTCTGGCGTGTGCGTTTCACACGCAGCGTCTTTGGGCGGAGGGTGAGGGCGCTTGGACTCGATTTTCGAGATAAGTTCAACATGTAATTTTATCTTTTCGATGTAACGAACATTTTGGGACAAGTTTCGAGTCGATCAGACACTATTTCAGGGTAGTTTTGGGTGTCCGAAGGTTTAGGGTCTATTTTAAATACATTTAAAAATTCCGGAAAAATTAGGGAATTCAATGTTAGCCTATTTGAAGTAGTTAGTGACCTTCGAGTGTGATTTGGATAGGTCCAAAAGTTTCAAAGATAGTGATTTAGCCGGGGAGGCTTATGGGACGCGTATCGAGACAGCAGCTAGGAAGGTTTGTGAGTGGACTTTGTTTTCTAAATTATGATGCATGCATAGCTATTTCTATGATGATGATTGTGGTATTGGTGATTTACATATTTTCACGTATTTTGAGGTGATTTTCGTATTTGCACATATTTCGAGATTTACAATTTTACACTGTATTTCTTTAATAATGGTTCAATGGTATGATTTTGGATTTGGAAATATGGAATCGGACTTGAGACCCATTTGATTTACGAGCTATCGGACTTGGAGTCCATTTGATTTATTGTGGCATCGGGCTGGAGGCCCATTTGGTTTACAAGATCGGGTTTGAGGCCCAGTTGGTTGTGATAGCGGGCATGAGTCCTATTTGTGGTTTAAAAATGTGGTTTCAGGTTCGGAGACCCTAAATGGATTTGGATATGAGAAATCGGATTTGTGAATTTACGATGGCTTTATGGAAATCCCGGGCATAGGCCCATTTGGAAGGTTTTAAAAGGATTTATGAAATGTTTTCCATATACCATCCTTATATCTATGGAGTGTCTCTTCCAGTCGTCTGGGACGCTGGAGTAGTCATGGCCCATTACCTACGATGAGTCACTGCATGGAGCGACCAGACCGTATAGTGACTCAGGAGCATGATTGCTAAACGTCTGGGATGTCAAAGATTGACTCGGGTTGAAACTCCGAACAACACGCCTAGCTTGGACCGTGACATGACGTTTGGGACATCAGGCATCTGGGATGCCGAGGATTGGTGTATATAACGGTGTTTGATTGGATTGTGATTTATGGATTTACTGGAATATGTATTTGGATTTCAGATTTATTGGATTTATGAAATTGTATTTCAGTGTTGATGGTTTTGGGCAGTGGCACACATGATTGGATTTACGGTTTTGGGCCGATTTCCCACATGATTGGATTTATAGTTTTGGGCTGAGTTCCCACATACTTGGATTTATGGTTTTGGGCTAAGGCCCTAATGATTTAATTAAAGTAAATGGTTTGATTATTGGTTTTCGAATGCATGCATGCTTTTAGTGAAGGGCATAAATGTCTTCTTATGAAATGTGTTTTTATTAAACTATTTATTTTCGTCCACTCACAGCTTTTAATGGTTTTAATGTTCTTCAGGTTGATCGCGGATGCTGGCCGTAGCAGAGACCGAGACATCACACTCCTCCATCGATCCTGGCGTGCTTTGGAAGCTCCGAATGGGCTGAGATTTCGAGTTATCTCTTGTCTAACACTTCGTGTCAGACGAGAGCATGGCACATCCCGCGTTAAACCTGGGGGGGATTTGGGATGGGTCATGTCACTTGGACCTTCTGGTGGATCTCGATTCAACCCGGATGATGATGGTGATGAGCAAAATAGCATTCGGGGTTCTGTTCCAATTAGTAGGGCGCGAGGTGGTAGAACTGGATGACCTAGCACGACTGGTTGTTTTTTTTTTTGTGGGGAAGCTGGACATATCAAGAGGAATTTTCCATACTAAACAGGAGGTAGTGTTACATGTAGTGGAACCACAAAGCAGGGTTCGAGGACAGCCTCGGCTTCTGGGACCACGCGTGAGAGAAGAGCTGACAGAACTAGAGGTGGACTGCGAGGACGTGGTCGGGCTTCAGGTCCACATGCTCGAGTTTTTTCTCTTGCCCAACAGGAAGCATACAAAACACCAGAGTGTGGTTCAGAGTGATTGTGATGTTACATGGTTTCTCGATATTTTGTAAATGTTGTGTGTTATTAGATGCTTTTTATGTTTGGTTGTTGAGATGAGATATTTGAATTTTGGGGATGAAATTCCTTAAGGGGAGTAAGTTGTGATGCCCCAGAAATTCGAGAAATGTAAATTTTGAAATTGGAATGTAAAATGACGTTTTTACCTTTGTAAATGTAGCGGTTAAAAGTTGACTTTTCATTCACAATACTTTTTGCATGTTTTGCAAGGACTATTGTGTAGGTCTCGAGATGCTGAGTTCGTAGACAGGTGCCACGTCGAAAATGGAGTCCAGATGAACAAGTTATGGGTCTAAGAAGGTTAGGGGCATTTTCGTAATTTAAAGCCCAAGGGCATTTTGGTCATTTGTCTCTTAAGGCGCAAATTCGTCCTTTTGCTGGTTTTGATGAATCATCACACAGTGACTCGTCTAGGTCTCTAAGTGACACATGTCACTTGTAACTATGAGGTTAGTGGTCGTGGGTGTGTGATTCGTACAATTGAAGAAAAACAAAAGAGGCGGCAGGGGATTGACTCAATATCATCTATATAGCAACCTTGATTACCGGGAAATTGAGAGGATTAGAGAGTAATAGACGAGATGAAAAAACGAGGAGAAACATCCGAGAGAAAAGGAAGGATTAACCGAAACCTAGAATTCGAAATTAGAAGAACAAATTTAGTTTTTGAATTTGGAATTGTGTACCTTAAGGATCAAATTGACCTAGAATTCTGCTTTCTGAGATCATTCCCCGCTAATCTATCCCAAAAACGAAGAGGATTGATGTCATTTTGGCCAAGAACCAAATCTCCAAACTCTTCGGAAAATCAAGCTTGAGTTCGAGTGATTTGAGGTAAGGTATTGACCAATTGATTTTGTATTAATGTTCATTACAACCTTACGTTACTTCCTATGTGATCTAATTGGAAAAACTAATGAGAATTGGGTGAGATTAAGATTGAAACCCGTTCGAAGATCCGTTGGGGAATTGATGGATTACGACCTTGATTAATAAAACTAAAGACCCAGAACTTGAATTAAGATGAATTAGATGGACTCAGTTGAAAGGATAGAATGAGTCAAGGTCAAATTGAGGGAGAACGAACCGGGTCATATCGCGGGCTCTCAGACCGTTTATCAGTGAAACGGGTGAATGAGGAGCACTGTAGCAGGTACTATGCAGGCGCATGGCTTTCACGCGCAGTCGCTTGCTGCGGCGCTTGGGTGATTTTCATGGAGGGTATAAATGTAATTTCTTATAAATTGTTTTCGGAATGTATCATTACTTTTGTCCACTCACAGTCTTTTCAATACCCTCCAGGTTGTTGCGGTGCGGGCTATTGGTTGAGAGAGACGGAGACATCACACATGCGATCCACAGTAGAGTCTGCGCGCTCTAGGAAGTCCGGAAGTTCTAAACGATTTGTTGGGAATCCCTTGTTTGACTTACGTGTCACACGGAGGTTGGACGTCGGTTTAGCCTCCGTGTCACGCGTAAGTTAGACGAGAGCATGAGTTAGCCCTTAATCCCGGGGGATTGGGGGTGGGTCGTGTCATTCTCGAAGGTACAAACCTATTGGCACAGGTTTTGAGTCAATCAGACGCCATTTCGGGATAGTTTTGGGTGTCCGAAGTGTGTAGTTCGTATTTAAATATTATTATTAAATCCCGGGGGTTAGGGGATTATCATATGAAATTGTGCAACGCCCTTGTGACCATACATTGTTATGTTTGACAGGTAGACATATTTCCGAGTCTTCGGAGGAGCTAACAACTCGAGATTGAGCAGCTTGGACGGTGTGTGAATGGACGTTTGTTTTATAAAATATTATGCATGCATAGTTAAATGTTTTATTTCATTGATTGCAATGATTTGAATGATGATTTGAGGTCATTACTTGATGATTTGCTGAACTTACTTGTCGGTTTATGAACGCGATTTTACGGATTTACGTGAAAATGGTATTTTGGGCTTGAGACCCTTTTGGAAATTGTTTTGACTTGGTTTTAAGTCAATGATGGTTTTGAAAGGCTTTGGGATGTAATCCATGTACAGTTTTCATTGTGGTTGTGATTGTTCCTAGGCAGCCGAAGCTCAGGGTGTTTCCTAGATGGTTGATGCTCGGGGTATATGACACGACCCATCCCAATCCCCCTTGGATTAACACGGGATGTGCCATACTCCCGTCTAACCCACGTGCCACACGAGGTAACACAAGGGCCAGACAAGGGATAACACGAAATCCTGAGCCCAATTGGCTCCCAGAGTGCGCCAGGATCAACCAAGGAATGTGAGGTAACAGTCCTTGCTATAGCCCGTAACTGCTATCAACTTAAAAGGGAGTTAAAAACCATAAAAGCTGTGAGTGGACAAAAATAAATAATTTAATAAAACAGGTTTCATAAAAAGACATTTATGCCCTTCACTTAAAACCATGCATGCATACAAAATCCAGTTAATTCAAATATCATAAAACCGTTTAGAAAACCAAAGCCATTTTCTTCCTCAAATAATTAGGGCCTTAGCCCAAAACCATAAAATCCAAGAATATATGGGAACTCATCCCAAAACCGTAAAACACCGAAATCTATAAATCCAAATCCATGTGGGTCCCTGCCCAAATCTGTCACGCCCCGAAAAATCCACAAAATGTAAAATCTTAAAATAATGTGAAAATGACGTTTTTACCCTTGGAGGAATATGGCTAAAAGTTGACTTTTTGTTTAAAATACCTTTTGTACATTTTTCGAGGATCGTTGTGTAGGTCCCGAGACGCTGAATCCGTAGACAGGTGGCACGTCGAAAACGGACCTCGTATGAAAAAGTTATCGGTCTGGGAAGTTCAGGGGCAAAATGGTCATTCGTGACCTCAAGGGTAAAATGGTAATTTTATATGGACTTTGATTAGACGGTGAAGAGGATTACTATGATATGCTTTCAAATGCTGATTCAATTCATTTGAATTCAGCTAATGACATCTGTTAGCTTAAGCACCCTCTTAGTGGCACTTGGGTGCTTGGTGTCTAATTAATACAATTAATTAAACTTGACTGTGCATAGCACCATACTCGACTAAGAACAAAAAACAGAGAAAAAAAACCTCCTCAAAACCTTGTGATCGATTAGCAGCAAAACAAAAGGAAAATCAGTGCACTAGAGTGATCAATTAGCGTGAATTGTAGAGAAAAATCGAAAGAGGAACAAAGAAAACCCAGATATACCAATACTGGGAATACCCGAAAAACCACCCAAAACCTTAATTCTTGATTTTAATTTCTGAGATAGTTTTGTGTGAAATTGAGGTGATATTAAACTTTCTGGGAGCTAAACGCATCAAACCGAATCGATTGGGAAGGAAATTGGTGGAGAATTGGTGACGAACAGACCCTACGACTTCTTTGAAACTTTGAACTTGAGTTTGATTACGTGGAGATAAGAAACTGTGAAATTGACTTCATAATTGTGTTTGTAATGGACCTAGGATACTTCTGGTATGATCAATTGAAGGAAACATATCGATTTGGGGTCGAACCCGAATTAGGACCCGTCGGGTGTTCGTCTTGAGTTGAGGATTTTGCGGGCTTGTTTGATTAAATAGAACTTAGAGAACTGTAATTTAGATTGAATTGATGTTAATGAGTGGAATAAGGGACAAAATTAAGGCTGACTCGAATGAGATTGCATCGGGTCTGATCGCGGGTTGCAGACCCGTTTATCAGAGAAACGGGTGAGGGAGAAGCACTGTAGCAGTGCACTGTTCACGACGCGTGAGGGCGCGTGTCCAGGAATTTCACCTTGGGTCCAACAGCAATTTTGATACTCTCGATGATACAGACCTATTAACGTTAGTTTCGTGTCAATCAGATGTGAACTTAGAGTAGTTTTGCATACTCGAAGCGTATAGGTTACGTTTAAAATAATATTATTTTATTCCGACGATTAGGAAATTCATACATGGACTTATGTGACAAGTTAGTAATCTCATATTACTTGTTTGACAGGCCCGAATACTTCTAGGACGTCGGAAGAGCACGAACAGCTTGAAACTGAACAATCTGGACGGTGTGTGAGTGGACTTTTGTTTGCTACCCTGAATGCAGGCATATATGTTTTAAATGCCTTATAATCTGATTTGAAATGATTTGGTATGATTAATGTTTCGATATGATGATTTCGGATTTTGGGAATATTATATTATTTTATATGCTTTTGGGCACGATTTTCGAGAAATCCTTGATATCGTTGTTTGGGGGCGAAGGCCCAGGGTTTGAGCTTGATTTTGACTCGGATTATGAGTGTGATGGATTTAGATTATGATTTAATTGTGATGGCACAGATTTGCGTGAAACTGGTTTACGGATGTTGATAAATGGTTTTGATATTAAATGTAACTGTTTTTCACTGATTTTCATAATGATGATATATTAGGGTTTTCGGTGTGGAATATGTTTCGCCCAAAATGAACCCTGGAGATAACGCTCGCATCCGGGATGGAAGTGTTTACCCCGGAGAGGTCACGTAGCACGGTCTGTTGTCGTGCAGCCAATGGAGGCTCGACTCAGACCAAGATATGCTGGATTATATGGAGGTTAGTCAGTGATATGTTCATGACGACCTGGATTGCCGGCTGGTGATGTGTTCACAGCGGCGGATGCTCGGGATTTGAGCGGTCCTTGAGCCTATTGATTTGCACGCGTTGCAGGGATAACGTGACTATATATTGGACTTGGATCCTGTGTTTTTATTGATGTTTGAGATTTATGTTCATATCTTAATTATTTGATTTATAAGTTATGATATGCATGCATGTTTTTGAAACTGGAGGGTAAGACTATATTTTGATAAATGTATTTTTAAACTTTATTTTTGTCCGCTCACACCTTTGATGTTTTCTTTGCCCACCAGGCCAATGCACAGGTACTGAGGCTAATATCGGGGCAGAGGAATAAACAGACCGTTGCATACTCAGACACTTTGCAGCATAGGATTTTGATCCCTACTTGTAAATATTTCCTATGCTCTGTAAACCTGTTGACTAGGTCAACGGACTCGGAATACTGAACCATCCCTTGTCTGACAATGTTTATTGTTTCTATGTTCTATATGTATATATTTAAAACTACTTTTGGTACTTTCGAGTTATTGTCAGACGGGAGTAGGATCTTTCACGGTTATCGAGGGATAATCGGGATGGGTCTTGTCAAAATCCATGAACACAGAAATACAATTTCATAAATCCAATCAATAATGTTTACCAAATACCAATCCTCGGTATCCCAGTCGTCATATCGCACGGTCTAAGAAATACGTGCTGCCCGCGGTCTCTCCGGGTCAATCTCTGACATCCCAGACGTCTAATCATGGAAATCCTGCTCCTGATTCACTATACCGTCTGGTCACTCTGTGCAATGACCCCTCGCAGGCAATGTGCCGTGACTCCCCCAGTGTTCCAAACATCTGGAGGAGACCATCCATATATCCTCATCTAAAGATGGTATATGGAAAACATCTGTTTAAAATAATTTCCAACACATCTCAAAGGGGCCATGCTCGGAATTTCCATAAAACCATTATAAATCCATAAATTAAAATCCATTTAGGGTCCCCATCCCAAAATCTCTTTTATAAACCATAATTGGGCCTCATGCCCGATTTCGTAAACCAACTGGGCACCGGCCCGATAATATAACTCAAATGGGTCCCAGCCCGATACTTTATTAAATCAAATGGGTCTCATGCCCGAGTTCAGCTTTTCAAATCTAAAACCATTTCATCAAACCATCACCGAAACCACAAGCATGTACGACCACAATATCAAACCATAAACCTTGATATACCTGCAAATACGTAAAACCAAACATCACAATCATATCATCACAAAACACATATAAAAAGAATATAAAACAGTTATGCATGCATTATCTTTATAAAACAAAAGTCCATTCACGGACCATCCTAATTGCCGCCTCGATACGCATGCCATAAGCTTCCCCGAGGCTAATCACCATCTTTGGAACCTCCAGACTTGTCCAAAACATACATGAAGGTCACTAATCATCTATAAGAGGTTATAGGACAATTCCCCAAAATTCTCGAATAAGTCAACGTGTCCCAGACACATTTCCCAAGGTGATAAACCTCGATTTGACTAATTTAACGATCTTCGATCGACCCAAAACCACTGCCATTGGATCCGAATCGTCGAAACCCTTAAAATGACATTGGACCCACCTCGAAATTTGAGGCCACGCGCCCCCACGTGCCTAGTTAACTCTCAGTCAACGTTATGAACAGTACAGCTGACGTCAACACTAACACCTGTCAGATTCTTACAGTGCCACGCGTCAAGCTCCTATTGGTCCCCTGTCTAACATGATGACGTCACTCAGATGATGTCATTGCTGACAGCAGGTCACCCCTAACCTCCAGCTGGGTCAACCCGACTGTCTGAATCAGGTTGCACAGTACCCGCGACTTGACCCGACTCCAAAACTGCCATTTCTCAACCGATTTCAAACCTGTTAGTCCCTGTATGATCGTCCAGTCCATCCTAAACGATCTATGGATTCAAAAACATGAAATCAGGCTTAGATTTTATACCTCGATCCGAATAAATACTAGCCCACGTTCCTCCACTATTTCGAGCCACCACAGACCACCTCCAACCGTGATTCCAAGCCCAATCTTCTCGTATGGCCACCAGGAACACATTCCAATAGTTAGAATTAATCGATCAATACCAAAATTAATGTTTGAATTTTTGAACCAAAGCTTACCGTCTTGGTTTTCCCCGGCCACCGTCCACGACAATCCTCCCCGATATCCTCATCATTATCTACTCAATCCCTTCTCTCATTCTCATTCACACAATAACCACAATCGAAGAGGGTGGAAGGGGCATATAGGGTGGGTTCACGATTCCAGAGTTTTCCACCATTTTGGGAGAAAACTTGAGAGGATGATCGATGATGGTGAGGATAAGGACCCCAATTAATTGGGTTCTGGGCCTATCAGATGGGTAACACTTGTCACTCATCTGGTGGGTCCTTCCAGAAGTTTCCCCAATGAAATCCTGCCACATGTCAGTTTCTCAGTTTACGTACAATAGTGCCGTAAAACTTCCTAGACCCGTAACTTTCCCGTCGAACATCCGATTTTGACGTGCCGCTTGTCTACAGACTCGTAACTTCCCAATCTACGTCATGATCATCGGTCAAAGTCCATTTGGCCATCTGGGTCAAAAGTCCACTTTTCGCCCATTTCCAAGGGAAAAATGGTCATTTTACCTCGTCCGTTCGCAATTCTTCGACTAATCCCCAATTAGTCCCTCTAATCCAATATTACTCACTAATCTAATCCTGAAATTTGGGATGGGTCGTTACAGTATATCTGTGTTTCCAAGAAGCCGAAGCTAGGGGTGTTCCCAGACGACTAATGCCCGGGGTATATGTGTGTTCCCAAGCAGCCGAAGCTAGGGGTGTTCCCAGACGACTAATGCCCGGGGTATATGTGTGTTCCCAAGCAGCCGAAGCTAGGGGTGTTCCCAGATGGCTGATGCTCAGGGTTATTATTATTGTTGTGGCCTATGCATAGTGTCATTATGATTATGTGACCGATTATCCACTTGTGAGTAGTGCTGTTTGATTATTGTGCTTGATAATTAAGTACTGGTAATGAGTACTGTTTTCGATGGTCCTTGTGGCTGGTTTGGTGATTTTTCATGTGATTTGGCTTGAGAGCTGGTTGTTCATATGTTCTACGCTATGCATGTATGTTTAATAACTAGAGGGCAAAGTGATTAGTTTTGAAATGTATTTTCAAATGATGTTATTTTTGTCCACTCATACGTTTTATGTTTTTGATGACTGACAAGTCACAAATTAAGCATCATTTCAACGATATTTCTTATCCCTTTTACTTATCTTTTGATTATAATCATTCAAACAATAGGAGAAAATGATCTCTTTTGTGAAGTTTGTGCAGATTGCTTAGTTGAGGTTTAAATCATGTTTTACAATGAAATGTGATCTTTCCAAGGCTAAATCTTTAAGGACTCATCAAGGACTCATAAATGGCCTCATCATCTCCCATTTACATGACCAAGATCCACCAAGACCATAGAAGTCACGGCCTAGCCCCTAGAAGCCCACAAAATGTGGTTAAAGGTGTTTTAGGGGGTTTACTTGTGCATCAAGTAACTTTGGACGAATTTTCCTACCTTTCTAAATAAGGAATGACATGGATTGACTTGGATAAGAAGACTTAATTATATTCCTAATCAGATCTTGAAGTTAAAGAGGCAAGAAACAAGGAAAATGAAGTTTCTAGGAAATTAAGAAACCATCTTGTACATGGCTAGGGTTAATTAACTTCCCTAGCCGCAATTTATCATGTTTCCTTTATTTTAGGGCAATGTAATCTGATTTAGGATAGCATTAAATGAATTCCTAGTCAAAGATAAAGTCAAGAAGTGGAAAGAGGGAAGGAAATGGACTCCTTATACAAGAAGGATACAAAAATAGATGTTTGAGGGAGATGTTAGGGCAGGTGTTTGGGGTTATAAATAGATGTTTTCTCATTGTTCGGAGGCCGAATTTACCTCTTGAAGGTCCCCAAAACTCTGTCAAAATTTGTACTTCAATCCATGTTCTTAGTTTAGAGTTTTGTAATTTAATTCAAGCACCCTTTATAATACAAGCATCTTCAAATTCAGCACGTCTACCTTGAGGCAGTTTTCCTTCATCTCTTTTAATCATTGTCCTTTTATTATTTCTTGCTTTATTTATATTTGTGCACCTTTTAATTATTTGCTTGTTTTATTCAATAATGTTTGAGTAGTGTAATTAGGGCTAGGGGTACTTGAAGCGCTAGCCATGTTAGTTTGTGTTTGATTTATGGCTCTTGATTATGATTGCTATGAATGCCTGGATTTGTTGGATTACTGCGCTTCATGAACTCAATTTAGGCTTATAAGCTTAGCTACCTTATTTGTGTATAATTGTCGATGTAATTGCTTGACGGATCACTTTGATGTTTGTGTTCACCCTGCAATTTATGGCATCACGTTTAAGAGGGGGAATCTTATTCGTAATCTAAACTCATGACTTCCTAGGTCTGCACATCACTTTTCTAGGGATAGTGTAGTGTCATTAAATCTTCTTTATGTTTCATGCATTATCACGCACCATTGGTAATAGTTATTTAAGGGCGGGCACATCACGCTTAAACATGCAATCTAAGAGGAGATAATATGTGTGGGGTGAACCTTAGCTGGACCCCTGCACGGGCACTTAATTCAAATACATGCATAGTAATCTAATCAAGGAAATCTAACGGAACTTTAATTGGTAAAGGTGGATAGAAACCCTAGCTTGACTTAGTTAGTTATTATTAGTTAATTTACTTCATTCATAAAACATAACAAACCCCCCATTGCATTTTAATTACTCCACATAAGTCAATTGAGTTAAACGGAATAGGATATCATTGAGAAAGTCTTCGTGGGATCGACCTTTGCTTGCATCTATACTATCTACACGTTTTGTGCGCTTGCAAAGTTTATTACACGTAGAGGTTTTTCCTAGTACATCTTTTGTGCTTGGTAAAATCTCTATCAATGACCCTCCAGGCCTTAGCACGAAGTTTGGGGCTGATTAAGAGGCGGAGGCATGAGCGGAAATCAGTACAGTCATCCCTTGTCTGACAGGTGCTGAGGGTGTTTTCGGAACTTCAGTTGATTTGTCAGACGGAAGTAGGACTAGGCATGGTTATCAAAGTTTGGTTGGAATGGGTCCTGTCATCTTTTCCACGTCCAACATCACTTTTCTTGACTCGGAATGGTTGCATGACCTCTAGGAGTTCACTGGCACACTCGTTGGTTCAATTCCCAGTCGTGAGATAAAAACCTAACATAGGGACCTATGGGTTCCCTAGATTTCCTCACAATTTTTTGACCCTATGGCCCTCAGTCATCTCTATTCTTCCTTCCATTCTTTCTCTCCCTTTCTCCCTGTTCTTGACCTGGCCTCTTCTCTTCCAGTTTCCCCTGATTTCCCCTGTTTCACCATTTCTCCTCATTTCAGTGCATCACCCCGAACTCTCTCTCTAGAATACAACACACACACACACACACACACACACACACACACACACACACACACACACACACACACACACACACACACACACACACACACACACACACACACACACACACACACACACACATATATATAGACATAGGTAAGTCAATAGGAAAAAATCCAGCGTTTTCTAGACCAATAATCAACCCAAAATATCTAGCAACCAAAATGCCCTTATGTTCTAAATGACTAAAATACCCTTAGGTCGTATATGACCCATAACAGCCTTATTCGAACTCCGATTTTATCATGATGCCTATCTATGTACTCAGGAGCTCGAGACCTTCACGACGGTCCTTTCGGAATGTCCAAAAAGTTTCCCAATCCAAAAGTCAACATGTTGACTTTCTTTTGGTCAAAAGTCAACTTGTGACTTTCAGGGGTAAAATGGACATTTTTCATTCTCTTCTCTCGAATACCGGGGGCGTTACAAGTATACATAAGCTACCTTTTTTAACCGAATTTTTTTAAGGAAAATGTTCAAGATAGTACTTGTAGATTATTGATCATAAAGGTCAAAACCTAGTTATAAATTTTAAAAAAAAAATCATAACTACTCTGACATAATCAAATTCACAAAACATATAGACTAAGGTAGATGGTAGTAGAGATTGTGTAAGACGAGTTTAGAGTAAGGACCCGAGTCTAATTTAGCTAAGTTGGAAATTTGCAAATATGCATTCCAAAAATGGACTAGGGTGTTGATTGGGCATATTCGAAGGAAAATTCAAAAGCTTCAGCGACAGCGTGATAGTTTTACATGCTCAGCCCCATCTTGCTAGTTCTTGTTTTAGGAATGATTAATGGAAATTAGCTTTTCCTCCCTTCTTGTAATTTATAATTTGACACTTGTGTTTTATTCAAGTATATATCAAAGAGGAATTTCCCAGATATTTTAGTGATTTGGATGACACTTGTGTTTTAATCACTTTGACCTCTAGGGGGAAAAACCTTCAATTCCCTTTTTAAATTTTTTAAGGCACCTTTTTCGAATTTTCAGGCTATTACAATCTACTTTCCTTAAAGAATTTAGTCCCCGAAATTCAAATATGGACCCACAACCATGCCTCGGGTTCCTACATGAACCCTAGTTTGACATTCAAAATAGCAATTGATTTCTTTTTAACCTTCCGGCTCCTCCCGAGCCCTAGTTCCCAAGTCCAACTCCTATTCGAGTGACAGGACCCAACCTGAAACACATTGGAAAAGTATCGTCGGGTCCTGCTCCCGTATGATAAGAATAAACATTACACATGAAACCTCGTCAGACCAGGGCTAACGTCATTTCTGCTAATTCATGTCTACGCCTCTCGAGCCCCAAACTCCGTGCAACGACACTGGAGGGTTAAAAAAAACCAGAAAACGTGTGAGTGGACAGAAGAAATAGTTTAAAAACATACGTTTAAAACATCCATTCTTTACCCTCTGTTTTCCAAAACCATGCATGCATATAAAAACTAGTTCAAAACCGTTTCACTTCGATTTACAACAAGATACACTTTATCCTTCTCGAAGTACGTGAAAACATATATAAATCAAATATCAATTGGCAAGCCATGGCAATAATCAACTCAAAGCCAGCACATCAATCACAATGTCAAACATCAACCACTGCCTTAAAGGCAGGTACACCACAAATTCACTAGGGAACCAGAGCCCAGCTCGACGTCTGAGAATACCCAAAATCATCAATACACATCTCGAGAAAGTCACCACAGAGCACAATAGCAATACACAATCAATCCATAACCAATGTTATCACAAAACTTATACAAAATCAACTCAACATCACTGCACAAACACAATATCAATCATCACATCACAAGGGCACTATTAACAGGCCATCACATACAAACTCGCTCAGAAAACGGAGCCCCAAGCTCGATGACACGACACATCCCAATCCCCCCAGAATTAACACGGGTTGTGTCATGCTCCCGTCTAACGTACGTGTGACACGAAGGGCCAGACAAGGGATGACCTAAACATTATCCCACTTTGGGCATCTAAAGTGCGCCAAGATCAGTGGAGGACTGTGATGTCTTGGTCTCTACTACAGCCCACATTCGCGATCACCCTAAAGGGCATTAAAAACCATACAAGTTGTGAGTGAACGAAAGTAAATAATTTAATACAAACTCATTTCATAAAGAAGACATTTATGCCCTTAATTAAAAACCATGCATGCATTCAAAAATCATTTAACTTAATCAAATAAAATATAATAAAATAGTTTCTAAACCAAAGCCATATCCTTCAGCAAATCATTAGGGCCTTAGCCCAAAACCATAAAATCGAACTATGTGGGAACTCAGCCCAAAACCATTAATCAACTAACAGGACTGTCCCTTGAGGAACATTGATAATCGTGCCCAGTCCTACTCCCGTCTAACAAGTTAACTGAAGTTGCCAAATTACCCTCAGCACTTGCCAAACAGGGGATAACCGCACATGTGCCCATTCATGCCTCCACCTCTCGATCAGCCCCGATCATCGCGCCATGACCTGGAGGGTCAATAAAAACATAAAAAGTGAGAGTGGACAAAGATAAATTAGTTTACAAAACATGTTACAGAAAAGACATTTCTACCCTCCACGTAAAACCAATGGATGCATTCGAAAATTATTTCATAATCCATTTCATTTCCAATATAAGAAAACCGTGTATGAAAATCAAACTTATTTTCCTTTTCTCAAACCTCGGGCCTTAGCCCGAAACCATAAATACGGGGCCTCAGCCCAAAACCATGAATCAAAATCCGAGTACGAGAACATAGCCCAAAATCCATAAAACCAAATAAACCGGGCCACTGCCCAACACATCCGTAAACATCGGAAATCTACAGTAACTCACAAGTCAATCAATCTACTGGATCTCAATCACCAAGTCTTTAAACTCACACATGTCAGGCCTTCCTGAGATATCAACGAGTCTTTAAACTCAAAACACAATCAACAAGCCTCGGGGGATATCACAATAACCGATTCTTTAAACTCAAAACATATCGATCAAGGGCCCTCCCCCGTCATCAATCAACCGGGTTTTTTAACCCAAAACTAGATCCAGCAATAGTACCGGGTCTTTAAACCCAAAACCATATGTAATTCATAGCAAATCCAGAATCCATCGTAATCCAATTTCCAAAACCAAATCCGAATACATATTTTATCGAAATGGGTCTCGTGCCCGAATTCACATGCGAACCCAATGTCACATCATCAAAGCATTAACAAGACATGATATGTAGAAACCATATATAATCATCCATCAAACCATCAGTAAAGTATAACATAAATCGTATTCTCGAAATACGTGCAATTACGTATTACATATCGAAATACGTGGAAATACGGAAATCGTAATTATCATAAGCATAAACATAGAAATCATAAATATAACGCATAGAAAACAATTATGCATGCATTGAAATTTAGAAAGCAAAGTCCACTCACACACCGTCCAAACGGCTCACTTTCGAGCAGCACGTTTTTCCGTAAATTCTAGAAATCACAATTCCTGTCCAAAATCATTATCTAGGGTTACTAACACTTCAATATATCTCATATAATTTTCCCCAATTTTTTCGGGATTTAAATACGTATTTTAAACGTATACGAAAACTTCAGATACACTGAACACTATTGAAACGATATCCGATTTCCTCGAAACTAGCGCCAAAATGTTTGTTACATTATAAGGAGCAACTTTCATGTTGAACTCACCTCGAGGTTCCGTCCCACGCGCCAGCTACGGTACTCGTCCCTGTCACCCGTTTCCTGCAATTCGAACCCATTAGCCCGCGACACAACCCGGTTGTAAATCCTTCAATTCAACATCAATTCCATTAATTGATCCATCATGTATCATTGCTACCAACTTAATTAGGGGTTTGTAACATTAATTTCAATCATCACTTCCTGAAACCAATTCAATTGAATTCAAGTTTCCAACGAATGCTCATCGTCCCAATTCATCAAACAGTCACCGATTTCTTCCATTAATTAGTTAGGGAGTATCATAGACTTACGTTAAAGATGATTTTGAAATCAATTTCACAAAAACTTACCCCCAATTACACGAACACCAGCTCGCGATTTCTCGAATTCCGCCATGTCTGTTCATGGCTCCAAGAGCTTCGAACCTTGAGTTTCTCGATTTGGATCGACTAATAAAGGTCCCAGAAGTCATAATCTAACCTTAATTCGGCTTGGGCTGTCTTACAACTCGAATTCGAATTTCAATTGTCCAAGAACAAGTTTCGGGTTTCTCTTCGGGGTTTCTCTCTGTCCCTCGTGTTTTCTTTCTATCTCAGTCTCTTAATCCTCTCAAACTCATCAGTTTCTTTACGGTCTGTCGAATGGTTGTTAATTGATTCGAATCAGAATGAATTTGAATCAGTCCCCTGTTTTCTTTGTTGCTTCTAACACGCCCCACCCTCAATCCCCCGGGATTAAGGGCTAAGTAGTGCTCCCGTCTAACTCACGCGTGACATGAAGGCTAAACTGACGTCCAACCTCCATGTGACACGTAAGTCGGACAAGGGATTTCCAAACGAACCGTTCAACAGTACTGGACTTCCGAAAGCTCACGGACTCTATTGTGGATCCCGTATGTGATGTCTCCGTCTCTCTCAACCAACATCCCACACCGCAACAACTTTGAGGGTATCGAAAACAAAAAAAAGACTGTGAGTGGGCAAAAATAAAGTATAAGTTCAAAAACATTTCAATAAAACAATTAGATTTATACCCTCCATTTAAAGAACCAATGCATGCATATCAACTCATGTTATGAAACCATTCATATCAAAACCATTAATGAAAACCATTCTTGAAAACCATTATTGAAAAACCCGAATCAATTTCGTCGTTCAAATTCAGGGCCTTCACCCAAAACCACAAATCAATCTCAAAGTGCGGGAACTCAGTCCCAAAACTCATCAAATCCAAATCATCTTGTCACTGCCCAAAACATCGGAAAACCAGTGAAAATCCAGTGAAAAATATCAATCATGCGAGTTTGCTGGATCTCAAGTGCGCCCGAGTCTTTAAACTCAAATCCATGCGCAATAATCAGACCTTCCCGGGATATCAACAAGTCTTTAAACTCAAAACACAATCACAGGCCTCGGGGGGGTATCATAACCGAGTCTTTAAACTCAAAAATATACCGAGTCTTTAAACTCAAAACATATCAATCCAGGGCCCTTCTCCCGTCAATCAACCGAGTCTTTAAACTCAAAACTAGATCCAGCAGTTTTCTTTTTCTTTTTCCGGGTTTTTAAACCCAAAACCATTTTTCAATCAACAGTGAAAACCTTAGAAAATCCTTACTCGAATTCACAACAATGATTCTGTAAGCCGGCGTCCGGAACCACTGTCCCGAACCCAAATCTAGATTTCCTTTCCAAGCCTTAAAACCAAATCTGAAATCTCATTTCCGAAATTCAGTTTCAAAACCAAAAGCTCGTTTATCGAAATCTCATAACAGGACTCCAAGCCCGAAATCACTTTTCCGAAATCCATTTCAAATCCTTGAAATCAAATCATATTTCAATTCCCGAAATCAAATCATTAAAACCATGATCAAATCACAAGATCAATCGAAATCTCGCAAAACGTGCAAATACGTAAGAATCTCGAAAATCATACAAAATCGTAAATCATCAAGATCATAAATCAAATCATAGAATCACGTATAGAAAACATATAAAAACATATATGCATGCATCAAGAGTTAGAAAGAAAGTCCACTCACAGACCATTAGCGTCGTCGCGCACTTTTGCTATTCCCAGCTAATCTGTTATCCCCGAATTTCCTGAACCTGTCCAAATCCCATAATAAAGTCACTAACTACTGCACAATGATCATACTAAAACCCCGTAATTTCCAAAAATTTTAACTATTTTTAAACGAGCCCTAAAACCTTCGGACATCCCGAAACATATCGAGACGATGCCCGAATGACTCGAAACCAGCGCCAAAATGTTTGTTACATCAAATACTTTAAAAGTCGTGTTGGAACTTTCCTCAAAGGTGTGCCACAAGCCCACATGCACCACCTGAAGTGGCTGTGCGTGGACCTCACGCGCTGCTACAGGGTCGTCTCCTTCCTTGAGACAGACCTGGTCCAGACCGGTTCAGACCAGCCGGTTCAACTGGACCGGCGTACCCAGTTTCCGTCCATTTTTAACTCGTTTCCAACATCTTTTTAGCCCAGTATCTTCGTCCTATTCTATAGAATCGATCCACCTACTAAAAACGTGAATTACAAGATAGAATAGTACCTATTTGATCGAGCCACAATCCTTCGATTTCCTCGACTCTGTTTTACTGGTTTCCGGCCACTGTTAGCCATAGCTTCCAGTCCTACGAACTCCCCTGACATCCAGATCCTCACCTCACTAATCAAACCAAACAACAATCACGAATTCGAAAAGTACCATTTTCGTCTTAAAAAAAAAACTTCAGAGAAGACCCACTTACCTTTCGTTTGAGTACTCACACTTAAGTTTCCCTCATTCCTTACCACCGTAGTCCCATTACTGGTGAGCCAATTGGAACATTAGTCCTTCAAACGAACCCCACCATTCTCAAGTGAAAACAGAGACCTTCACTATTTTTGCTCAAACTTCCACCGCCTCTCAACGCCGCGAACCGCCCAGCTTCCACCGTCTCCAACCTCTCTTCTCTTCATTAACCCTCACGGGTTGACGGTTGGGTTGAGGGAATTTGGGCTCAGTCACACACAGACACACTAGCACGTACATTATTTCTTGTTTCTTCTCGTGCACAAACCCAAAATTTGTTTAAATCGATTGAAGGCGGTGGGGAACGTTCAACCACCATCCAACACAGGCCAAGTGTCAACAATCGTGTGGGCACAACTCCCCAGACTGCCACATGTCCCACTCTACCTCAATTTGACCAAAAATCCCTTTATCATACAAATTACCATTTTGCCCTTCGTATTCTTTGACCCGTAAATTTGTTTCTCGAACTCCAAATTACACAAGCCACCTGTCGTTGGAATCAGGGGATCGAGACCTTCCTAATGGTCCTCAAAGTGCGTGAAAATTCCATGTCGTTTGAAGAGTCAAAAAATTGCCCCTTTTCAACGAAATTACCAAAGTACCCTCGAACTTCCAAACGGCATAACTTTCTCCTCGGATGTCGGAATCGGACGTGCTACCTGTCTATGAACTCGTGACCGCCCGAACGAAAAGTCAACATTTTTGTCCATTCTAGGGGAAAAATCGTCATTCCGCACCGTCCGTCCGAATTTTTCCAACTAATCACTGATTAACTTTACTAATCTGTCATTAATCACTAATCTAATCCTGATTTACGGGACGGGTCGTTACAGCTTCTATCCTTTATCCTTTGAATTAACAATTGAATTGGCGGTGTAAAGACACTCAGCCGTTCAATCCTAGTGCCAGGTGTCCATCATTGGTTTAACATAATCTCAACATAGTTGAATCAGCCATTTAACCGCACAACCCAAATTACCATTTTTCCCTTGCTTTCACAAATTACCAAAATGCCCTTCACACTTCTAAGCCCATAACTTGGTCTTCCAAATTCCAATTAACGCGTGCCGCCTGTTTACGGACTCAGTGTCTCGAGACCTAGCCAACGGTCTTCGAATTACGTGAAAATTCCATGTCGTTTGAAAAGTCAACAAATTGCCCCCTTTTAATCATATTACCAAATTACCCTTGAACTTCCGAACATCATAACTTTCTCCTCGAATGTCGAAATCGGACGTGTCACCTGTCTATGAACTCGTTTGACCGCTCGAACCAAAAGTCAACCGTTCGCCCAATTCCAAGGGCAAAATCGTCATTTTCTTCAAATTTTCCAATTTTCCTTTTTCGAATTTATGGGTCATCACAACCTACCCCCTTAAAGAATTTCATCCTCGAAATTCCAATCAGTAGGTGCCATAATATTTCTCCCGAGGAAACGTGTCTAAGATAAACCCGAAACATAATCAATCTCAATCGGATATAAGTCACACCCAAACTTATAGAAATCATACCACCAGTCTCGATCTCTCTGTAAACCCCTGCCCCATGGGCAGTCATACCATCTACTTACTCGGAATACGTAGCCTAGCTCACGTTCGAGTATACACAATCCAGGAAACACAAGTATCAGTCATATCTTCTCGATCACATGTCATCCACTCGTGACATGATACAATGGATAAATCCGTACGCCTATGTCACCAGGCTACCAGGCCAATAAGCTCATAAGTTCCAATAAATCGGGAACTCAGTCCCCTCGCTAGGTCAATTACATCCTACCTCTTTCCCAGGGTCACTATGTATAATGAATTTAACCTTTCCTTCTGTTGTGTTTATCCTCATAGGCCTCACTGATGCCTACCTCCAGCCAAAATCATGTACTACTCCACTCTTATGGAGTTCCATCAATAACAGGATTTCACTTATCCTTAAGTTATCGAACATTATTAATCCTCATGGTCGATACAGTGCTCGTACATTCCTTCCCAAAGGTATATGACTTCTGCATACTCGACTACCTGGGTCGATCCCAACTCATACAAGGAAAGTAAAACTTTTGAGGGTTCAGCTAGCATCGACACACACCTCACCAAATCCCAAATCTCATAGTGACATCTCATTATACACACAGAAGCGTCAACATCGAACATAAGTCACTGTTTTTCCACTTGTAACTATTCTATCTCAGTTCTCATTTCCAATAACTCTTACCTCCTTCCGGTTCAATCACCATAGCTGGAAAAAACATTGTAGAGAACTCCTCTACAATCCTCTGTAGTATCCATCAAATCTCAAACAACTCATGTTCCCCGTGACAGTCCACCAATACATCTGTTCTCCTGGGATTCACACTAATCCCTACCATTATTTGTATATGTTCCACAAACCTACTCTGGTCGACCAAGCCTAATGCTTATTCAACCATATATTTTCTTCCTAAAGACATTCACTACTCTGTTCAGTATATCACATGCCCATCCGTAAATGTGAGTACACCAACCAATCATCAATCATGGTACCATACACCATCCAAATATGGTCAAAATACCTGACTCATCAGCTCACAAATATAACTAGTTCATTTGGCCATCCAAGGGTATCACCATTGACTAACCTTAGCCATATCAAATCCGGACATCATCTTTTTCTCTTTTGCTCATAACCAATAGTCGTCACCATGTTGGCTTCTCTCAATAGGCTCAATAAGCACAACCTTCCAACAGAACCACAAATCATTAGCTCGTCATACGGGATACTTATCCCATAGCGTTACCTTATTAAGTTGTCCATAATCAACATGTAAGCTCAAACCATCATCCTTTTTTCCTCTTCCCGCATAAGGAATGTTGGGTTCTCCATGGCAACACTGAGCCGAATGAACCTGTATCTACCAAGTCCTGTACTTGCACCTTCAGTGACGTCATAGGTGCCACATACCAGGGCGTCTGAGAAACAACTCGTATACTCGACATGATCTCCATCATAAATTCAATCTTTCATCCAAGCAAAACCTCAAGAAATATATATTGAAAAATCTATACATCCTCAGCCCTCGTTGGGCATCTCATACACGAAGCACATATGCCACACATATGACCATCAAACGTTGATTACCTCTTACCAACAGTCCATCGATTGTGAGGATCAAAAGCATTCTAGAGGGTAACACCCTCGAGATTCTTTGAAACATAACTTCTGGAAATCCTGGACTCCACACACCGCTCTATAATCGACATACTCGTTAGAGGTATCATGAGTCATCAACCAATCTATCCCTAGGATTACATCCAAATCTAGAAATACCCCAAGTCAGCCACTAGGCGAATAACACCAGTCATCATGGGTAGCCTCACATCGATAAATCTACCCCCCTTATGTCTCACCAATTTCACCATATTAATATCATCAAGTTTATCACATCTGTAACTTCAGCCGGTTCACCGACTTCCATACCATAACCAATCACGGACATCTCCACATCCGTTCAATGTACAATATCAAGACATGGAAGATTGGATAGCTCGGGACCTACCAAATACATATTCATGACCACAAGTAATATATATCTAGGTTAGCACTCCAGGGCTACTCAGGCTTCCTGCTAGTAACTACAGTCCTCATGAAAGTGGTCCCAATCTGATCACTTTACCAAACTATATAACCATTTCTTTATGATGTGGCCAGATGACCAACAACCATAACCATTCTCCTAGTGGACCCAACTGGAGTCCCACTGAACTGGACTGTCTCTAAGTCCCAATCTTTGTGTATGTTGGGTTTCTGCCTAAACCTTAAATTACGAAGTGAAACTAACACGACCCCTCCAAATCCATAATTCCAGTAAATAGAGTTAAATAATACCAATCCATAAATTCATAACCCATCCGTATCTGACCCTATCCCAATCCTGGGCATCCCAGGTGCCTAACATTCCTCAAGCAAGGGTTGGCCGTGTCAGCAACCATAGTTATATTCAACTCTTCCGGCTACTTCCGAGCCCTGATACATTACGACTTATCTCAAGTCCTAACCAGTATCCTGACTCATTTTGAGTCCCGTATCCATATCTCGATTCCTCTTGAGTCCAATCTCATACCAATCAGCCATGCCGTCATTGACATACCTAGTCACCAAGCAAATACCGTTGCTGAACCACATCATATACGACCTATAAGGGCTAAGGGATATCCCATCACATTCTAGACTCTTTAGACACACATTCCACCTAAGGAATCCACTGAGAATAATCTCATCACGAGTGCAACTTGCCCAGTTGTGCAACCTTTCTAGCCGCTGGGCTCATTTGTCCCTGGGACCCCCACAATTCTATGTCTAATAGACAATGTACACTGATTTACATTTTACCCTCAATCCAGGGTCAATCTCGTCTGAGATCTATCACAAGATCTCATGCACCCTCGTCTACCCGTCTCACTACCAGGTCGCACACGAGGATTACGTTTCGGAGGCATGATGTGGCAACAGAATCAGCAACCTAGTGCTCTAATACCAAGTTGACAGGACCGTCCCCTGAGGAACATTGATAATCGTGCCCGATCCTACTCCCGTCTGATAAGTCAACTGAAGTTCCCAAATTACCCTCAGCACTTGCCAAACAAGGGATAACCGCACATGTGCCCATTCATGCCTCCACCTCTAGATCAGCCCCGATCATCGCGCCACGACCTGGAGGGTCAATAAAAACATAAAAGGTGTGAGTGGACAAAGATAAATCAGTTTATAAAACATGTTACAGAAAAGACATTTCTACCCTCCACGTAAAAACAATGCATGCATTCGAAAATTATTTCATAATCCATTTCATTTCCAATATAAGAAAACCGTGTATGAAAATCAAAATCATTTTTCTTTTCTCAAACCTCGGGCCTTAGCCCGAACCCATAAATACGGGGCCTCAGCCCAAATCAGGTATCAAAATCCGAGTACGAGAACATAGCCCAAAATCCATAAAACCATATAAACCGGGCCACTGCCCAACACATCCGTAAACATCGGAAATCTACAGTAACTCACAAGTCAATCAATATGCTGGATCTCAATCACCGAGTCTTTAAACTCACACATATCAGGCTTTCTCGGGATATCTACGAGTCTTTAAACTCAAAACACAATCAACAGGCCTCGGGGGATATCACAATAACCGAGTCTTTAAACTCAAAACATATCAATCAAGGGCCCTCCCCCGTCATCAATCAACCGGGTCTTTAAACCCAAAGCCAGATCCAACAATAGTACCAGGTCTTTAAACCCAAAACCATGTGTAATTCATAGCAAATCCAGAATCCATCGTAATCCAATTTCCAAAACCAAATCTGAAATCATATTTTATCGAAATGAGTCTCGTGCCCGAATTCACATGCAAACCCAATGTCACATCATCAAATCATTAACAAGACATGATATGTAGAAACCATATAAAATCATCCATCAAACCATCAGCAAAGTATAACATAAACCGTATTCTTGAAATACGTGCAATTATGTATTGCATATCGAAATACGTGAAAATACGGAAATCGTAATTATCATAAGCATAAACATAGAAATCATAAATATAACGCATAGAAAACAATTATGCATGCATTGAAATTTAGAAAGCAAAGTCCACACACCGTCCAAACGGCCCGCTTCCAAGCTGCACGTTTTTCCGTAAATTCTAGAAATCACAATTCCTCTCCAAAATCATTATCTAGGGTTACTAACACTTCAATATACCTCATATAATTTTCCTCAATTTTTTGGGATTTAAATACGTATTTTAAATGTATACGAAAACTTCAGATACACTGAATACTATCGAAACGATATTCGATTTCCTCGAAACTAGCGCCAAAATGTTTGTTACATTAAAAGGAGCAAGTTTCATGTTGAACTCACCTCGAGGTGCGGTCCCACGTGCCCCCATGCGCCGCCACAACCGGCCCCATGCGCCGCCACAACCGGCTGCGCGTGAAGCTCACGCGCTAGCTACAGTACTCGTCCCTGTCACCCGTTTCCTGCAATTCGAACCCATTAGCCTGCGAGACAACCCGGTTGTAAATCCTTCAATTCAACATCAATTCCATTAATTGATCCATCATGTAGCATCGCAAAAAACTTAATTAGGGGTCTGTAACATTAATTTCAATAGTCACTGCCTGAAACCAATTCAATTGAATTCAAGTTTCCAACGAATGCTCATCGTCCCAATTCATCAAACAGTCACTGATTTCTTCAATTAATTAGTTAGGGAGCAT